>OX424574.1:49698041-50068041 GCA_949152435.1 Gastracanthus pulcherrimus
TTGTCACCCAACACACTGCTGAACAGGGTAACAACCCACGGTGACCGTCTGCGTTCGCTGTTTTCATCTGCTGATGCCGCAGAAATCGGCTTCTCTGGCCCAAGCAGGCGTGCGCTTATTATTTCAGATTTCTGTGTTGATGGGAGGACACGGCACAGCATTGCGTGTGCCACGTCTACACGCTTAGAAACATTACCGTCAAATATATTAGAAATAATTAACTCCGTATTAGTGCTTTTCATGTTGTTACTGTGCATTACCCTCCCATCAACTGTTTTCACCCGCGTGTTTCATGCAGGTGATGCTGCAGCACCGACATAATCAGTATTATTAATTTGACTAGAAAATATTACATTCTGCATTCTTTATTTTTATAAAAATGGATGAGATTTATGTATTTCTGTCAGATAAGGAAAAAAGATACAGCAAACACTAAAATCCTTTAATTTAAGAAAAAAAAATTTTTTCTACAAAATATATTATAATGTAGAAAAATATGACATTTTAGACTGGTTCTGTTCAAATTCACCACCCTTTGAAGTAGTCATTTTGAAAAAAACCTGTAAAAACATACATATATTTGATTATCACTGTGCGCATTGGGTTCCGATGGATTGGTATACATTTATTTTATGAACATTTCATGCTAAAATTAAGACGTTTAAAGAGCAATAATTTCAAATAATATTTTTGAACTATTCTGAGGTTCTATATGAACAATTTATTGTTTGTGATATAAGCAGTATTTAAATATTAACTTATATTTTTAAAAATTATATTTTAGGTAATAATAAAAAAACTCTTTATATTTGTTCAAAACATGTTAAAAAGAAAGTACAAAAATTTTCAGCGTGATTCACGAAGAACTGTTGCGCAGGATTACAGAGTATGTTATAAAAATTAAGTTTTGAGAAAAATGAGTTTAACCCGTAATGGTCACTTGAAATCCAGAATACCCCAGGCTAACTTTACGGCTTGTGGTTCCATCTGTTGTTGTTTGAAGGTACTACAATAACTGTAAACGCGTTTCGAAAGCCGGCGTGGCGTCAGTCTGTCTATAGGCATCGATTTGCACGGACATTTTTTTTGGGCGGGGTCCAGCAGACCTCATGTGATCATTGTGCAATAAAATTAATAAAAAAGACTAACTGAAAAATTAATTTTGTTTTGTTTTAAAGTGTACTTTATAGCGTGAGTATTAGCGCACGTGCTCAAATATTTTTTTCTGTCACTAAATATTATAATATAATAATAGTCTAAATGTCTATACAGATGTCATATAATCTTCGAACTCGAAAAATCGCCACATCTCTCGTAGAACAGGACGAAAATGACGAACGTGTCGATGGGAATGATTCGGAGTCTGAAGATCATGTATCAGAGGAGTCAGAGTGTCCTGAGTTCGAAAGTGATTCGAAGGACAACACCTACAATGATGAGGAAATGGAGGAAAACTTTTTTATTCTTTTTTCGGCAGATCATCTTAGTGATGTTGATCCGGTGTTTGTCTCCGGGCCCTTAATCCCAGCTAAAAGTTTACAAACCATCGATGAATTTTGGAATATTCATTTTCACAGGACATCATAAAAATTATTGTCGAACATACAAACACCGACATTGAAAATCACTGCGTTGAGTTGATCAAGCGGAACCAGGATATGCAGACATATCATCATCACACCGATGAAGAAGAGGTACGAGTTTACATACGAATTTTGAATTATACTGATGCTTGGAAATCATCAGATGTGAATACTCACGATCTTTGGAGTAATCAGAATGGGATCAATTTTTATCGGCGTGTAATGCCGAGAACCCGATTCATGTTTTTGTCTCAATTTTTATCGGCGTGTAATGCCGAGAACCCGATTCATGTTTTTGTCGACGTGCTTGCGATTTGATGACAAAAAAACGAGAAACAAAGACGATAGATTCTCGCTCATTCGTCAAATTTGGGAAATTTTTATTTCAAATTGCACAAACTGCTACCAGCCAGGTCGTGACTGCACAGTTGACGAAATACTACTCAGATTTCGCAGTCGTAGCAAATTCCGTATGTACATCAAATCAAAGCCAGATATATACGGCTTACAATTTGTTGCTTTGAATGATCCTTCCAAGTCTTATCTAATATACGCTATTCCGTACTTGGGAAAAATACCGTTGACCGACCAGCTCAAAGACGAGAAACTGACGGAATACTATTTTCGAAAGACGACTGCTCCGATTCGTGGCACTAGACGCACTGTGACCTGCGATAACTGGTTCACGTCTGTGCCTCTTTTGCAGCGTATGAAAGAAGAATCATTTCTGATGAAAATTACTGGAACCATTAAAAAAAATAAGCAGGAAATTTCTGCAGAAATGATTGTATCCTCAAAGACTCCCACGGACGCAAAATTTTGCCACACAGGTGGTATGTCGCTGGTGTCATACAAATTAATTTAAGATCTTTAACTTTTTTATTATTGTTTATATAATGGTCCTTAGAATTTTATTTTTAAGTACAAGATGTAAAACTTTTTACTTTCGAAAGAAAAATAGGTTAAAAAATGTTTTACCACTTAAAAAAAATCGATTTTTTAAAAAAAAATCGGTAGCTTCTTCCTTAAAACTATTAAAATTGAAAAGATATAAAGGTTTGAACTTATTCTTAAATGTATAAAAAACAAAGAAAAGCTAATAATTTTCTATTTATAACAATTTTTCCTTAAGTGATCGGTATGACCCCATTCTACCCTACCTAGTTAGTACATTGTTGTTCATTGATTCATAAAATATTCGCAAGTCTTGGCATAGATTCATGACGAAAAATAATCCGGATTGGCATAATCCCAAATGACTGTCTGTACATGTATGTACTTTAATTTTGTATAAAATAAATTTAATTTTGCGTACAAAGTATTATTATTTATATAGTACTACACGTACAGTGTACGAATTAGTTTTCGTTATTTATATAACTTAGATGTATATATTGTACCTCTTACTATAACTCTCGCATATACTTTTATAAAATTGAGATCAAATGCTAATTTTTCTAGTTTTTGTTTATCTAAATCGTGTAACTTATTAAACTTGATTTGTGCCCTTGTCAGCTTAAAATTATAATTTTTTTCAAAAGCAGAACTGTAACGTAATTATATATAACTACGAGTATATATAACTTTATATAAGTAGATATTTGTGTGTACCCGGAAAATAACTTATGGGGCAGGCCTGGGTTAAACTCAGAAAAAGATATTTCTTTTACGAGTCCAGAAAACTTTATATATTTAATAATATTCTAAATTTTACCATTGTTAAACTTCAAAATCTTGATCCTACACGTCACAATAAATCATTATTTTCAATACCATATTTATTAAAGAAACTTTGTTCCCAGACGATTCTAGGTAACATGATGAACGAAATTTATTTTCTCGACGGTTATGCGACTCATTTTGACATGTATTACAAAATAAGTACAGCACTTTTAAGTTAAAATTTTTTTTATTATTTTTTTTCGAAGACCAAATCGACCTTTCGAAATTTCTTTTTTAATATTTAAAAAGAAATGATTAGATCTACGAAAAAGAATAAAAAAAATTTTAAACGAAAAAGTGATGCGTTCATTTTGTAATACATGTCAAAGGTAGTCGAATAACCGTCGAAAAAGAAACTTTTCGTTCATCATGTTACCTAGAATCATGTAAAGAACAAAGTTCCTTTAATAAATATGGTATTGAAAATAATAATTTATTGTGACGTGTAGGATCAAAATTTTTAGGTTTTACAACGGTAAAATGTAAGCTATTATTAAGTATTGATAGCATAAAGATTTTCAGAACGATTGCTTTTAAATATAAAAACCCTGGTAGAAATTTATCCCGTCCACTTTATAGATCTATGTAGAATAATCTCGCGCTATGTAGATCTATGTAGGCAAACTAGACAGTTACTATAAAGGCGTGTAACGGTCATCCCTTCTAGTTTCCCATATTATTTGCCCCGATAAAACTAGATAAGCTAAATTATGACAATAACAGCCACTTCAAGGTTATGTTTTAAGAAACATAAGCATAATCTATTATGATTATTATGTATTATTTTGATTTAAAGGTATTTACATGATATTGTTCACCTATTACCAATGTAAGTAAATGTAAATAACCTCTAAAGTGTAAGGTTATCAAATTTTAGATGCATCGAGTTTTTGTATTTAAGAACTCAATAATAATATTATGTTACACATATATATTAAACAATCAAAATAAGAAAATAATCTGAATATCCAAATAACTATATGAAGAATTCGTGCATATATTTATTTTGTTAATGTAAAATTAGTTTCCTTACATTTGATTATGTTGTTCCATCCTAAATACAGGCTTGGTTTCAAAACCTGTATGGTTTATGTAAGGAAAACTATTTTCACACACATTTATTATCAACAGATTAATTTTCTATTTTAAAAAAAAATTAATGTATTTGAGTTATTATGTGTATGTTTTATTTTTGTATTTCCTACTGTGATTAATTTATAATCAAACACTTTAATTTGACATCTATGGCCAGTTAAAACATAGTAATTTGTTACTTATAAAGAAAATTATCGTCTACATGTGTTCGACTATTGTGTTTGTCTTTGAAAATGTTGTCACGGATGAGCAGTTTATGTATTATAAGAACTCACATATGGATACAAAATTATTTGCAATTCTGAAATTAAAATTCTAGTTTTTAAATAAAGCATGTCATAAAGTACATATTTGTACATATGATATTATTAGTATTTATATATTACTTTTCATGAAACAACTACATCAATCAATAACATTATTTTGTGATCATTGTTTTTCATATGCAAGGAACAATATTTCTAAATTTTCATTCTTACGTTAGATATGCTTTCTGACTACTTTTATATGTAAATAGTATGAATAGAAATATAGATCTTATTATTATAATTGCAAACGTGCATGTTAAACTTTTTTTAACATTAATTTTTACAATAAAAGTTCTGTTCAATAAATAATATATAACCTCACAGATTTTATACGTACATATTATTATTGAGAAAACTATGTAGATCTGTGTGGATTGATCGAGTTTTGTACAGTCTAGTACTATCTACTTTGCCTACAAAGGCCTATATAGCGAATGTGGGCGCCACGATAAGATTTCTACCAGGGAAGTACCGGATTAATAAAAAGAAAATCTTTTCTTGGATTTAACCTAGGCCTGCCCCATTAAGTCTACTTCTTATATTTTTGAGATATTAAGGTTTAAATTTTTTTATTTTCCATTACACTAATGTTAAAAAAATTCATTAGTACTAAGGTACTTGGCCCGATTACTGAGCCCGGTCCGATCACTGTGCTTTTACATTGAAATATATTTAAAAGCAAACGCTATAATTACGAAGAAATACAATATATTTTAAATTTAAGTTTATTTCCTACAATGCATAGGAAATATTATGTATTTGAATTATCTTACAATAATAATGATTTTTTCAAAATTGTACATTACGATTTCGAGTAATTTTTTCAATTTGCTTAGCGGAAAGGTTAAGCCTGTTGTTTACTTTATAGAGTTATTATATTACTATTAAGACATTTTTCATCATGTGAAGTGCACTTACATTTCCTAAAGTGATTAAACTTAAGGTGGCTTCAGCGGTGGGTACCGTATCTAGCGAGAGCCCTATGGGGGCTTCATCTTCTTTTAAGTTGGGATTAATTATCTCATTTTAATTATATTGAAAAACATTGTAAACTGCTTGTGAACATCTATAGCAAAAAAGTATTCCACTAATACGTAAGGAAACCACTAATTTATTGACTTAGTTTTCGGTGCGCATGCGCAAAAGCACGCTTTTACCATCTATCCTTAATATTTTTTTTATTTGATCGTTATATAACACATAATTATGATGACGTCATTAGATTCAGCATAAAAAAATCTTTAATTGCATACTCTGATTGTTAAAAAATATGTTTTTATAATTTAATAAGATGTGATAAACGGTCTCATCCCATAAGGTTATGTGTTAAATGTGCCTTTTTATAAGTTCAGATTATTCAATAATTTGGTCGTTGACCCTAAATTTTCTTTACACAGATTAATAGTACAATATTCAAAGAATATTTTTGGAAAGTTTCAAAGACATATATATTTTTATAAAAAGTCGCTGAAGCCACCTCAATTAAAAAATATAATGAAAGCATCTAAAAGCATATTTTATTTATTAGCAGTAAATCTCGTAATACCACGAGATTTTCAAGCTTATTCTAACCATGTTTTCGCTGAATATGACTTTTTATTTCAATAATTACCTACAGAATAATAAATAAACAAATAAAAACTTATAAAAATAAAATGTTCATAAAGTTAGTTTTGAAACAGACACATAAGTCGGAGTATAGAATTGTGCACAAAGCTCAGTAATCGTCGGTTCAGTAATATCACTATAGGCATTGACAGAGCCAACTATATAATACAGGCAAATTTTATTTTTGCTTCCTCAAAGAAGAAGAATTGTGATAATAAAAAGAAAGTTTTACTAAAACATATTAGAAATATGTTTTGAGACATAAAGAATCTAAATACACTATTTTTAGAAAATGTACATATGGATGTGAGTAGGTAAGTTAGGGCGGTACTGGCGCAGGCCGGTTCTGGGGCAATGATAATTTCTAGCGCACTGCCGTACTGGCGCAAAAGAGATTTCTACCGCAGTGTTATACTCACCCAAGGGTATTTGTACCGCAGTGCCATACTGGCACATGGAGTATTTGTAGCACACAGCCATACCGACGAAATATAGCGCAGTATCGTACAGGTGCAAGGAGCTTAGCGCATTCTGAATAGTAGATAGGCAATGACAGTTCTGCCCCTCCCCCCCCCCCCCACCACTCGACTTTTCGACTGACTTGTGCAGGTGAGAATCGTTGTGATTGGTTGAGTCGAGCAGGTGAGAATAAGCCCCACCCCTATCTCACTTAGTCACGATGACGTCATGCTACAGTATATTACCGAATATACTACAAACTTTGCATGGTATTGTACCAAATACCGACCACTATATATATATATATATATATATATATATATATATATATATATATATATATATATATATATATATATATATATATACAGTATGTCGCAGATAAAGCGGACACATTTTTTTGATAAATTTTTCCCCGATAATTGCGCATGGTAAAAAAAAGTTGTGGGTGGGATCGAAAGAGTAAATTAAGCCCTTGTCAATGATCTATTACATTATTTCATAGGGCTTAACAGTGTTGAATGGTAAATGGTCGAAAATAATAAAATTACAAAAAATGTGTGGCAATTTGTTTTTGACAATTTTATCAAATAGCCCGTACCCCATTTAGCTTAGAGCAGCAATAAAGTTAATTTATTATTGTCAAATTTATTTTTAAATGATTTTTGAAGATTGTTAAAATCGTCAGAATGTGGTATGCAATGGAAGTTGGCCGCGTTCGCCTCACGGAATAGGACCGGGTCTAACGGTATAGCTGGACTGGTATAGTTGTGTTTATAAGTATAGCGGAGGTTAGTGGTTACTATCAGTCTCGTGGCGAGAAATATAAACGTGTGCACAGCCCCGCGATCTACAAGGGTATCAACAGTTTTAACTGCTCCTGTCCAGAAACCTCTTCTTAAATCGCCTGCATGCTGCCCCCGTCCAAGTCCAAGGATACGTTTGACGTAGGTAAGCAAAATAGCTAATCAAGATGTTTTTAAAATTATTTCTACGTTTATAATTCCATATACAAGGATCTGAATGAAAAACATATTCGTAATAACACAAGTTACTTGGGGCATGATAAAATCTGTGTTGAGCACACCTCACTTCAATTTTTGTTATACATATGATGTTAGTCATAGTAAGCAATATCTTCAAAATACAACCTCCAGAATTTCACCAAGTAGATATATTAGTTCTTAGATGTTAAAGAATTTTGTTTATAATTTTTAATGTATAATGTAACTATTTAATAAATTTCAATACAGATGCCTCTACATGATTGAGCAGATTCAAGGTTCATATGGAATTCATATTTTCGTCAAGGCCTTGCAGCACAACTCGAACATCATCGTGGCATAGGTGCGAATTGCAGTGTCCCAAATATTGTTGAAACAGAAAAAATCATTGAAGTTAATAAAAGTAAAAGTTCATTTGATCAAATTCGTGGCTCCATTCCATTATTTTGGCAACAAGCTCCAAAATTAGAATACAAACCAAAATCACAGCTAGGTCCACATGAAAATCATTTGGTATAATTTTAGTAGATATTAGTATGAAAAATAAAATATTCTTTGTTTACAATAAAAACTAATCATTTTGTACTTAATAGATGGACCAGAAGGAAGTAGAAGTAACATTAGAATATGCATAAGGACATAGTGCAAGAGTTAAAAAACTAGAGTTAAGTAACATTAGAATATGCATAAGGACATAGTGCAAGAGTTAAAAAACTAGAATATAAGATATGAAGCTTTTATCTTTCATGCTTTATGTTGCAAAATGCAGTGTTATTACAGATTATGTACTAGAAAATATTCCAAAATATATCCCCAGAACATCCTGTAAAGTATCCAGAAATGTATCCTTAAAAGTATCCTGTAAAGTATCCAGAAATGTATCCTTAAAAGTATCCTGTAAAGTATCCAGAAATGTATCCCTAAACATATCCAAAAATGTATCCTTAAAAGTAACCTGTAAAATTTCCAGAAATATATCCCTAAAAGTTCCCTGAAAAATTACAGAATTAGCCCTAGGGCGGGATGAAACGTTTTTCTTCGATTCAAATAACATCATTTTGACTGAAATGTTTTAAAAATAACATTTCTGGATACTTTACGGGATACTTTTAGGGTTATATTTCTGGATACCGTACAGGATACTTTTAGGGATACATATCTGAATATTTTGCAGGTTACTTTTTAGGATACATTTTTGGATACTTTTAGGGATACATTTCTGGATACTTTACAGGATACTTTTAGGGTTACATTTCTGGATACCGTACATGATACTTTTAGGAATATACTTGTGGATATTTTACAGGTTACTTTTAAGTATATATTTTTGGATACTCTTAGGGATAGATTTCTGGATGTTCTAGGGATATATTTTGTAATACTTTCTAGTACTGTAATTAAAATTCGTGCGGAATCGAACCGAGCGACGAAATTGACTATGCCACGATGATGTTCGAGTTGTGCTGCAAGGCCTTGACGAAAATATGAATTCCATATGAACCTTGAATCTGCTCAATCATGTAGAGGCATCTGTATTGAAATTTATTAAATAGTTACATTATACATTAAAAATGATAAACAAAATTCGCCCTAGGGCTAATTCTGTAATTTTTCAGGGAACTTTGAGGGATATATTTCTGGATATTTTACAGGTTACTTTTAAGGATACATTTTTGGATATGTTTAGGGATACATTTCTGGATACTTTACAGGATACTTTTAAGGATACATTTCTGGATACTTTACAGGATACTTTTAAGGATACATTTCTGGATACTTTACAGGATGTTCTAGGGATATATTTTGTAATATTTTCTAGTACATAATCTGTAATAACACTGCATTTTGCAACATAAAGCATGAAAGATAAAAGCTTCATATCTTATATTCTAGTTTTTTAACTCTTGCACTATGTCCTTATATGCATATTCTAATGTTACTTCTACTTCCTTCTGGTCCATCTATTAAGTACAAAATGATTAGTTTTTATTGTAAACAAAGAATATTTTATTTTTCATACTAATATCTACTAAAATTATACCAAATGATTTTCATGTGGACCTAGCTGTGATTTTGGTTTGTATTTTAATTTTGGAGATTGTTGCCAAAATAATGGAATGGAGCCACGAATTTGATCAAATGAACTTTTACTTGTATTAACTTCAATGATTTTTTCTGTTTCAACAATATTTGGGACACTGCAATTCGCACCTATGCCACGATGATGTTCGAGTTGTGCTGCAAGGCCTTGACGAAAATATGAATTCCATATGAACCTTGAATCTGCTCAATCATGTAGAGGCATCAGTATTGAAATTTATTAAATAGTTACATTATACATTAAAAATTATACACAAAATTCTTTAACATCTAAGAACTAATATATCTACTTGGTGAAATTCTGGAGGTTGTATTTTGAAGATATTGCTTACTATGACTAACATCATATGTA
The DNA here is from genome assembly GCA_949152435.1 of Gastracanthus pulcherrimus. Taxonomy (NCBI): domain Eukaryota; kingdom Metazoa; phylum Arthropoda; class Insecta; order Hymenoptera; family Pteromalidae; genus Gastracanthus; species Gastracanthus pulcherrimus. Next base: position 49,708,273 of record OX424574.1, read on the forward strand.
TAACAAAAATTGAAGTGAGGTGTGCTCAACACAGATTTTATCATGCCCCAAGTAACTTGTGTTATTACGAATATGTTTTTCATTCAGATCCTTGTATATGGAATTATAAACGTAGAAATAATTTTAAAAACATCTTGATTAGCTATTTTGCTTACCTACGTCAAACGTATCCTTGGACTTGGACGGGGGCAGCATGCAGGCGATTTAGGAAGAGGTTTCTGGACAGGAGCAGTTAAAACTGTTGATACCCTTGTAGATCGCGGGGCTGTGCACACGTTTATATTTCCCGCCACGAGACTGATAGTAACCACTAACCTCCGCTATACTTATAAACACAACTATACCAGTCCAGCTATATACCGTTAGACCCGGTCCTATTCCGTGAGGCGAACGCGGCCAACTTCCATTGCATACCACATTCTGACGATTTTAACAATCTTCAAAAATCATTTAAAAATAAATTTGACAATAATAAATTAACTTTATTGCTGCTCTAAGCTAAATGGGGTACGGGCTATTTGATAAAATTGTCAAAAACAAATTGCCACACATTTTTTGTAATTTTATTATTTTCGACCATTTACCATTCAACACTGTTAAGCCCTATGAAATAATGTAATAGATCATTGACAAGGGCTTAATTTACTCTTCCGATCCCACCCACAACTTTTTTTTTACCATGCGCAATTATCGGGGAAAAATTTATCAAAAAAATGTGTCCGCTTTATCTGCGACATACTGTATATAGATATGCTAAGTCAGGCGCACCCACGCTGGATCATCGTCGAAGTTTCGCGCGGACGAATGATATCATGCTTTTGCGTCGACAATCGTTCGGGGGTGTCAGGTTGCATCCGGCGTACTTTAAAGAGGCAGAAAAAATATCCGGCGGACATTTGTAATTTTCGACCTTTTTCTGCAATTGCCATTTTGTTATTTTTCATCAAATTTTGTTTATTGAGCTACCGGCTATAGTCAGAAGCTTATTTTTTAATAACCCGTCCACTTTTTTGCTTTCAGGCTCTTCAAAGTGGAGATATCACGTCAACCAGATTGTAGTAGGGTCAACTTCAGGCAGCCGGACCAGCCAGATTTTACATACAAAACAAAAATAAAAAATATATTTTATAAGTGTGAATCCTCTTCTTTTATGTGTAAAAATTTTGAATATTTTAAATAAATTTTTCTATGTAATAAAAATTATTGAACATTATTGCTGAGATCGTAGAGTGACCCCTTAATACATTTAATTTGTTATTTGTTTAAATTTAAAAGTAAATATAAGGTTTTAAATGAATACTTTAAAATATACATTGGTGAGTATAAGGAAATTAAGGAATAAAGGGATATGTTAAGGGGTAACACCACTCTAGCGGCCCGAAAAAATGCCTAATTTGTACGATTTTGTACAAGAGTAGGAAAGAAGGGATCAAATTTCTTTTTTGAGGGTTTACTATACATATATTTAGGTACAAAAATATTTTTTTTTTTCATTTAAATACAAAATAGCGGCTATACAGCGAATCTCGTGAGAAGCCTTTTTCTCAACCTCCAAACGGGAGAACACTTTTCTCGGAAATTATGAGACCTGGAACAAAAAACAAAGAAATTCTTAATCTATATAACGTTAACTTTGAAAGTACGTAGGTTTTTTTTTATTTCAATTTTTGTAGAAATGGCGCACTTCTGAAAAAGAAGTCGATTTTTCTCGAAAAATCGACAAAAAAAGACGATGTCAATTGTTTATAAAAAAAAATTTTACATTTAATCGAAAAACGGCAACGTACTTCTTTAGATAATCTATTTGTGAAGCTACAGTAAAAATTTCAATCCAATCCATGCAATAGTTTACGAGTAATCTGTTCTCCCAGTTTGAAAAAGGCTTCTCACGAGATTCGCTGTATAGCCGCCATTTTGTATTTAAATGTAAAAAAAATATATTTTTGTACCTCAATATATGTATAGTATAGTAATCCCTCAAAAAAGAAATTTGATCCCTTCTTTCCTACTCTTGTAAAAAATCGTACAAATTAGGCATTTTTTCGGGCCTCTAAAGTGGTGTTACCCCTTAAATAAATAAACATGAAATTACATTATTTTCTTTTTATATTAAACTTCAAGTTTTACAAGAATATGTCTTTGTACGGATATGAGATTGCAAAATAACTTAATTATTTTCAAAGTATCCAAATTCTATTTTATTAGTAGAGCTTCCAAAATACTGCCTATAGATATTTTTAATTTTACAGTCAGTACTCATATTTTGAAGAAAATCATGCTTTTCAGCTAAAAACTTGGAGATTTTTGAAGGTAAAAAAATGCTAAAAGAATCATCCAATTCAATAACAACTTTTTCACCAAATCTAGTTTTAACTTTCTTCACACTGGTAATTTTGTACTTTGTATCCATATCAAGAATCGATAATTTCATTGTTGGAAGGAAATCTATGCGTCCGAAACGATTTATTTCACTGAAATCCATTTTCTTGAGTTCTCTATGAATCTTAACAATGATGCTTATAGAACGAGAGCTGTATGAAAACTGTTGAACGATCAATATGCGTACTACACTTTTATAGAGACGATAAAATTGTAGAATATTCATTGAACAAAGGACTACTTTATTTTTTAGTGGAGAATTCTAAGAAAAGCAATAAAGATATGATAAACATGGTGAAAAATACATAAGAAAGCATTCTGTGTAGTATAGAATATTCTGGGTGCAGATGGATCTTGCTCGTGCAGGTATGCATGTAAACGTAATCACAACCCAATCGTCGCTACATCAAAATTTCATGCAGCCGAATGATATTACACATGTATCATTAGACTATCGAATATACTAAGAAGTATCAAATTACATCCTGCGCACTTTAAGATTTGAGCAATAGTATAAACATGCAGATGATATTTAAGAACGATTCATACACAACGTATTTTTTCTGTCATATTATCTACGTAGAAACATACTTTCAAAGGATGTAAAAGACCATAGTTGTTGATTGAAACATTTTCAGCGAATTGTTTGAAGGGTAATTTTTTGGAATGAGTAATTTAATATACACGTATTTAAAATGATTCATAAACACAACTAATTATTTACGTGTATTTATAGTGAATAAAAGAACCATCGTACTGTATGTAAAGGGTTGCAGTATTGTTTATTTTCTACGAATACTATTGCAGTAAAGGGTATATAAAGAATCGCTGTTGGTATTATTTTTCATTCTATAATCCGACTTCAATGAATGATCAGTATAACTTCGTTTGATTTCAAAAAGTTTGTAAATACTACGCTAGAGGTCTCCGGACTTTTAGCATGTAGATATGTGAATCCTGAGGAAGTAACAAAGTGGATTAAACTTAATAATCAAAATTTTATATATTTAAGACGACTTTTACATCAAAATGCTAAGAGTGTTCCGGAAAAACAAAAGTTCATATCAACAATTGGACTACTTCAGGGAGTTCAAATCAAGCTAAAGTATTTACTGAAAAGTGGTGCAGGTGTGCGAGAAAGGTTAAGTGATAGAGTGAGATGGCAAGATGTAGAGAGTGCATTCAACAGTCGAATCAGATCTGGTGTTATAACAAACTTGAAGACCTTAGATATTACAGCGTTTATGAGAGATGCTCAGGTACTATTTCAAAATCAAATTAAAAACGCTCTCAAGAAGCTTGATGTACTAAAAGTTTATGCAGTATTGGCTGCTCAATACGGTATAACAAAAGCTGATGAAGAGACATTAGAAATGAAATATTTTAACACGAAAGCAGACTCAATTTTTCAAACAACAGATTTACGGCAGTGGTTCAAAGCAAATGTGCAGCAACCTATACGGCGAGATATGGAGGAATTTGCGAAAAGAGACAGTGGTTGGAGTCTAAAATTAATTCTCTGTTTGACAGTACACGTAAACTGTTATAATCCAATAAGAGGAAGTTCATATATAGAATTATTAGATTGTATAAAGAGAAAAAAAGCTTGTGTAAATGTACAGAATTTTGATGATGCATGTTTCAAGTGGTCAGTTTTGTCACGGTTTCATCTAGTACATCATTCAGATCGTGTGACAGAATATAAAAAGTATGAAAATGAATTGAAATTTAACGGTATTGAATTTCCAGTATTGCCTTATAAAATTCCAATATTTGAAAGATTAATCTTTTATTAAATCTTAAATTAAATAAGATGTAAATTAATGTTTACATTTAAAAAAAAGGGGGAGGTAAATCTAGAGTGGTACCAATACACTTGACATCGCACAAGCGAAAAATCACCATGTTAATCTTCTCCTTATACAGAATAATTATATAGATGAGGAGGATGAGGAAGAGGGTGAGATCTATGACACTCCACTTATATATCATTATGTTTGGATTAAGGATTTATCTCGCTTAGTATCTAAACAAGTTTCAAAACATGATGGTCAAAAATATATTTGCGATCGATGCTTATATTTTTTTACACTACCTGTCATTTAAAAAAGCATGAGCGATATTGCAAGGACATCAATAAGTGTAGAGTTAATTTACCAACATGCAAAAATGAAATTTTACACTTTGAAAACTTTAACTACAAAGAGAAAATACCATTCGTTATTTATGCTGACTTTGAGTGTCTCCTAAAAGCGATTGATGATAGAAATGCTTACTAACAACATGAGGCGTTTAGTGTGAGTTATTATTTGAAATACAGCTATGATGACACTCTATCATATTATCGGAGCTACAGAGGACCTCAACCAGCTAAATGGTTTGCTGAAGAACTCAAGGATCTAGCGGAGAACGTTGAAACTGTTTTCTGGTGTTCTATAGCTATGGGTACATTGAGTAGTGAGCAAGAATTTGCTTTTAAAAAAATGCATCAATGTGCCACATATGCGAGCAATCACTGGGTGCAGAAAGAGTTCGATATCATTGCCATCTCACTGGAAGGTGAGGTTAAAGTTAAATGAGTTATACATCAAACGTACTATATAATTTAAACAATATGATTATATTACTAAAAGAAAATCTAACATTACATTTCAGATATCGAGGAGCTGCCCATGGAAAATGTAATTTAAATTATCAAGATTCACGCACCATTCCAGTCATCTTCCATAATCTCACTGGATACGATTCACACTTTCTCATTAAGGATAACGCCAATGGTTTCCCCGGACGAGTAAACCTTTTACCGTTGAATAAGGAACATTTTATCTCATTCACAAAACATATTGAAGACAGTGACATCAATAAAAAGAAATCAGCTTTAGATTTATCGATTCATATCGATTTATGGCATCATCCTTAGATAAATTATTATCCTATCTTGAGGAACTTAATATTTTGAAGAATGAATTTTCTCAAGATACACAATATTCACCTATGACAGAAGAATAATTTCAGCTATTACGAAGAAAGGGTGTTTTTTCATATGATTATTTGGATTCAGAGGAAAAACTTTTCGATCTAGAGCTGCCGTCAAAGCGTGAATTTCATAGTACATTCAATGATACTGATATATCAGATGAAGATTATGAGCATGCACAGAATGTTTGGCAAGTTTTTGGTATGAAAAATTTAGGTCAATATTCAGATCTTTACCTAAAATCAGATGTTCTGCTCGTGGCAGAAGTTTTTGAAAATGTCCGCAACTATTGTCTCAATACTTATGGTTTGCATCCAGCTCATTACTACATGACTCCAGGCCTTACTTGGGATGCAATGCTCAAATATACTAAAATTCAAGTTGAATTTCTCACTGACATTGAAATGGTATTGTTTATTGAGCGCGGTATAAGAGGAGGAGTTAGTCAATGCTGCAACCGCTATGCCCGAGCTAACAATGAGTACAACAATGAGGGTGTTGACTATGATACAAATTTGGAAACAAAATACCTCATGTATTTCGATGCCAACAACCTCTATGGTTGGGCATTAATGCAACCACTGCCCTACGGCGGCTTTGAATGGGTGGATAATGTTAAAAACGTAGAGTTTAACATACCAGATGAGTCTCCAATAGGTTACATCCTTGAAGTTGATTTGGAGTATTCACAACATCTTCACGGTATTCACAAGGATTTAACTTTCTGTCCAGAACATAAAAAGCCTCCAGGTTCCAAGCAAGAAAAATTGCTTACCTCTGTTGAAAATAAGACTCGATAGGTTCTCCACTACCGGAATTTAAAGCAAGCTATTAAAAATGGATTAAAGCTTGTAAAAATTCACAGAGTTTTAATATTTAAACAGAGACCATGGCTCAAAGAATACATTGACCTGAATAGTACGATGAGACAAGCAGCTAAAATCGATTTTGAAAAAATCTCTATAAACTGATGAACAACGCAGTATTTGGCAAATCAATGGAAAATGTGAGAGAACGTGTTGATGTAAAACTAGTGAAAAAGTGGGAAAGTCGATATGGTGCTGAAGCCGACATTGTTAAGCCTGAATTTCATAGTCGCACCATTATCAATGAAAATCATACTTGTTGAATTGCAGAAGACTGAAGTAATTATGAATGAATCAATCTACATAGGACTTTGCGTTTTAGACACATCGAAAACTCTATTGTATGGCTTTCATTATGATTATATGTTACAAGAATTTGGAGATCTATGCAAACTGCTATACACTGATACAGATAGTATGATATACGAAATACGCAAGAAAAATGTATACGAAGTCATGAAACGTCATATTCATATTTTTGACACTTACAGTTATCCTACAGACAATGTTTTTGGAATACCTCGCATGAATAACAAGATTGTTGGACTGATGAAGGATGAGTGTAGCAACGAAATTATAACTGAATTTGTTGGTCTTCGAATCAAAATGTACAGTGTGCGTATAAATGGTCAAGATCGTGTGAAAAGAGTTAAAGGTGTGAAGACCATGTAACGTGGCTTTCGTTACTGAAATTGTGAAACCACTATATTAGTGATGCTTACTTTGTCTCGACACTTTACCAAATTTTTCTCAATTAATGGGCGCCAGGTAAAGCGCGGCTAACTCGTCACGAGCCCCCTTTTCCCAGAGGAAGTTCCGTGAAGAGGAAAAATCAGGAATTAATAAATTTATACCGAACACTCACCAATTTCTCTTTAATTATACTTAAGCTTTATTTCTAATATAAATACGCACGGTCGCCACAATTTACAATTTCACACAATGAATTTGTCGCTATACAAACATGGCTACGCTAGCCTTCTCACGCGTCCCTCGCTACTATCATATTACCTCGTCTCCCGTCTTCCTGAGTCGCGGAAATTTCCCCACAATAAGGTGAAAATTTGTTACTGATCCGACCCGCACTAAATTTTATCTCTCGGTGTCACACCACCCCGGCTTAACTTTATATGTGCCCCGAGCACATGGCGGCGAAGTACATTAATGTTAATATTCGCTTGCAAGTGCCGAGGGAAGCTCGGCAATTACAGCCCACTCACCGTGGTTAATCAGCGCGTCCGCGGTGTTCGTCCTCTCAGGTCGCAGGTCGCCAAACAGACTCTCCAAAAAAACTATCGCTCGCCGGTCCCTTTTTCTCTTTACAGGTTTTCTCCACGCGGTCTTCCTTCTCTAACGGTAATCCAAAAAATAATGTTCGACTCTCTCTCTTGAAGGCCGGGCAGACAATCCTCAAAACCGGAGAGGGCGGAAATCTCTTCCAAAATTTTGGGCTTTTCTTCTTGCGCAACTTCAGCTCAAACTCCTGTTGCTTCCGCCCTTTCCTTTACGGTGATTGGCCTTGATTTTCCCTAGATGCAAAAATCAAGGCCAAGTCCGCGGTGATTTGAGTCGCTACTCCTCATTGGCTCGCTTCGCTAATACCGCCCTGCTTACGCAGCGCGGGCAATTATGAATTGCTAGATATACACGCGCGGGCAACCCGGCGTGTATATCTATATCGGGCGCTTTCGGTTTTATCGCCGCCGGACCAACACAGTTGGCAGCGGCGACGTGCGCGCGTCGGCCTACGCTAGGAGAGGCCGGCAGCTTCATACGGCTCGCGGCGCGGCGGCTGCTAGCTCTCCCCTCTGCCGACAGCCGAGTCGGTATCTCTCTCTCTCTCTCTCTCTCTTGGCTACAGCCGAGTTGGTGTGCCTCGAGGAAGCCGCCGCTGCCGCTGTGAATCCTCTCTCCTCCCGCGTCTGCGTGCATCGGGAGAGAGGGCGGTCGCGCGCGCGTGTGTGTATGTGTGTGCGCGGACAGCGGCTCATCATCCTCGAGAGGCGAGGAAGAAAGAGCAATCGAGAGAGTCGCGCGTACAGTGTGCAGTGATGTTGGTGCTGTGCCTGTATGTGTATACTCGTCGCCGTTGCTCGCTCCGAGCAGTCGTCGCTGCGGCGATCAGCTGGTGCCGCTGGTATGGGTGTGTGCGTGTGTGTTCCGGTCTGCGGCCTTCCTCGGTCGCGACTCCTTATCCTCATTCCCTCAACAAATAATAACAATACCCCATTAATAACAATACTCATTGAATGTGAGAAATGCTCGGCTCTGGTGACGGGCGACTGGGTCGCGATTGACTGCCCGTATTTAATATTATTGGGACGTAAAATACACGTCACAACCAATGTAGTTGAGAATACAATAACTTTTGATGATTACGTTGAGTATTTAAAACATTCTGCAATACAATATAGACAGCAATGTGTTATACAGTCTAAAGCTCATGTTGTAAAAACTGTGAAACAGAAAAAGTTAGCTTTAAGCACTTATGATGATAAGAGGTATTTGAAACCAGGTGAAACAGACACGCTACCTTGGGGTCACTATAGAACAATGAAAATAGATGAAGTATAAAAGGGAATTAACAGTATTATGCTTAAATATGTTGTAAATATGATAAAGGTTAATAAATAAGGAAATACTCTATATAATTTTATACATTTATTTATTTACTCCGACCTGTACAAATCAGATTTACTTATCCAAGTAATGTGAGAACTATCAAATCCTAACCAGTTTACATAAGTTTGATTTCCACGTGTCTTCAACACTTTCTCCACTAGGTAGACGTCGGAATACTTGGCTTTTAGTAGTTCCTGCTCGGAGAAACCACTAGCGATGGGTTGATCTCGATAGTCTTCAAGCTTGTAGGTGACTGGATTCGTGACCATTACTTGACTAATTGTAAAAATCTCTGTTGACCAATTGGGGGTATAACCCTTCTCAAATACTTGTTTCATATTGCTCACTCGGACTTTATCTCCAATCTTAAATTTTGTCTTACTCGCAGCTTTATTTATGTCAGAGAATTGTGCCAGTATTGTAGCTTCATTTACAGGCAAAACATCTTTCGGTTTCATACCAAAGGTGCGGTGCTAGCTGTTATTATATGCAGTCATCAAATCAGGTAAGATATCTAGCCACTTGTATTTTCCACGCAAACTGTATTGCATCCACATCTTATTCTTGAGCGTCCTATTGAAACGCTCACAAATAGACACTTTGAGATTGCTGAACGTTGAGTATAGATTGATTCCAAACTGTTTCATGAGACTTTGAAAGGAGGAGTTGTAGAACTCTTTGCCTCGATCGGTATGTAGATTTTTTGGTGCGCGACCTTGCTGCAAGATGGATTTCATGGCTGCTGTAACCTCATCACCATTCTTACGCTTTACTGGAACAGCCGAAGTATACTTGGAGAATACATCGATGATTGTGAGCAGATACTTGTAGCCTTTGTTCTCTTTAGCATAAGGTTGTATCTCCACTAGATCAGCCTGCCAGGTCTCATTCAATCCTCGTACAATCAATTTTCGACGCGGATAGTTACGTCGAGCGGGTTTACGGAGCTCCTCCACTAGTCTCTCATGCACTGTTTGACTGAGAATTTTGAAATAACATATCATACAGTGTTTGAATAGCTCCATCAATTTTTTTCATTATCTTTGTGTAATTATCGTTGAGACCACTTAGCTCTGATTGAGCATTATCAAGGTCAGTTCTCAAGCGTGCTGTCACATCATACAGGCTGCGAACTTCTGATTGAATTAAGCCTTGTAGCGTGTTTAAATTGACGGCGTCACTTGACTGCTGAGCAGCGTCAACGTTGCACAATCTCTTATTTTCTACGTCGTACTGACCGTCAGCAGTGAGTTTATAACCAACACCAGGTGGACCACGGTTAGCTTCCGCTCCACCCAGTTGTTGTCCGAACACATCAATACTCATCTTGCTACTGACTCTTATAATGTTTGCGCTCCTCAATATATAATGTTGGTTTCACGAAGTTCCTCGATGATTGAGAGAATCTCATTCGTGTGGCTCTGATTACCAGCTGCTCTCTCAGCAAGTAATAAACGTAGGCGGTCGACTAGCTCATTAGGATCATCCCAATACACATAGTCCATTAGCATATCTTTTTTAGCAATCTTATATCGTGGTAAAAGTCCCGTTCCACTAATTGATGTTCTCTTACGACCTGGAGACTCGTCGAAAAACGGAGCGATAAAATTTTTATATTTATTGCTCCTTAATCGATGGATAGGCTGATCTTCACTGTCCTTTTTCTAAATGCATTTGTCACTTGAACAATCTTTCGATAATTTTACAGGTCACTTGGGCTAATTAAATTTGAATCAGGCTCCTTTCTAAACAGTAACTCTAGCAAGCCAATAGTTTTTGGATATGTAAGATTGAGAACGTTCACATCATCATTCGTGAATGCTATTGGTGAATCACCAATCATGAGAGTATCACCCTGCTTACGAACTCCATATATATTATCCAAATAACTTTTGCGATTTTGATTGAGTATTACAAAGTACTTGCTGGTCTTTGAATCGGATTTCTTAGTCTCATTTGAGCTTTCAGATTTTGCACTTTGGAATGAAGCATCTAAAGTTTGATCGCGCAGAGTAGCACCAGTATCGTCAGAATCACCTTCATCAGATCGCTCATCCTTTTCGACTATTTCACTCTTAGGCTCATTCTTGATGATATCTTGCTTCTTCTGTAACTCCGAGAGATTCACAAGTTTTTCGAGTGAATTGATGACAGGTTTGAAACTTTCACCTATTGCCTTCTCAAAACTGGCTTTCCCCTGCTTTAACAGTCTATGTTTACGTCTAATCGCCTCTCTGGATTTTGCAATTTGACGAAGAATATCTTTCTCGCGTCGAAAGTCTGCCATGCTCACTGCTCAATGATTTACAATGCACTACTCAATTCATGTCGTGTGCACAATATTTATAGCAAAACAGTCAAAGCCCTTTCAGTATCTGCCAGCATTAAGCTCTCGCTCTTTGTCTATCACGAGAAATCCATACTTGTCATCTCTCCAGCACATAGAGCATAAACTTTTAAATTGTGTACAAGACATATCAGAGTTTACATGATTCTCGTATATATGTTTAAGATTCACATCGTCTTGTCGAAATATAGCCAGCAGATTAACATTATCACGCACCAAATGCTTTGGGATGTGAGTGTACGACTGACAAAGATAGAAACAGTCTACATTTGTGTGTCTACTCATGCAAAAAAAAGGCTCTTATATTGTCCTGCTTCTCACAGGCTACATCATCGAAGACCATGATAGAATTTGAAAGCGCACCCTCGGGTGCCCCAACTGTATGATGCTCACTGAATGGAAAGTATTCAACACCATTTACTGACTCCAGAAGCTTCTCGAGAAACTTATACTTTGGCTGATTGAGCGATATCGAGTAGACATACACATTTTCAAACTTTAGATCATTGGGATGTGTTATGAGAGTGAGCAGCGTATTATTCTTGCCGCAATTTGACGGACCGCAAAATACTGTGCGTATATTGTCAGACAATAGTTCACCATGATGTTTCGGCACTTTCTGCTGCTCTACTGACATGTCAAAATTTGAAACCCGGTAGCTTGACCTTTTGCACTAGAAAATCCATATCCATATACGTTGCTGTCTCGAATACGACTGACCATGAGGCTATAGATACTGCGCTTATAAGCAGTTGGTATTAGTCAGACGTTGTCCTTGGAAGTGTCAACATCATGATTGTATATAAGCAGCGTCGTCAGCGACGTAGGGGTCGCGGTGTGATGAATACTCTCATCAATAAGCTTCCCGCTGAACTGCATTTGCCGGGATATCAATACTGTGGGCCCGGTACTAAACTGGCAAAACGTCTGGCTAGAGGCGATCCTTGAATCAATCCTCTTGATGCAGCCTGCAAACAGCATGACATTGTCTACTCACAAAATCGTGAGAACGTTGCAGCTAGAAACGCTGCAGATAGAGTTTTAGCTGAAAAACCGTGGCAGCGAGTTTTAGCTAAGGATGCAGGTATTGGCGAGAAAGCTGCAGGTTACGTAGTAACAAATGCTATGAAGCTGAAATCTAAGTTTGGTATGGGTCTTAAAAAGAAGAAAGGGAAGCCATCTATTACCCTGGCTAGTGTGGTCAAGGTTGCTTCGAAATCCACTATTCCGAACAAAGACTCACGTGCAGTTATTCGCTCTGCTATGAATGGTGCTTGCAAAGCTGTAAAGAAGACTGGTGGCAAGAAAAATGTGTGCGTTCCACGTATATTACCTGTACCATCAAAGGTCGGAGGATTCTTACCTTTTCTCATTCCTATATTCGCCGGCTTAAGTGCAGCGGGGGCACTGGCAGGTGGCGCTGCTGGTATTACAAAGGCTGTGAACGATGCTAGCGCTGCCAAACGTCAGCTTGAAGAAAGTCAAAGGCATAATAAGACCATGGAGGCCATTGCACTCGGTAAAGGTTTATATCTAAAACCGCATAAGAGAGGTTATGGTATTCATCTAAAACCTTACCATCGTCGAGGTTTAAGAAAAAAAATTCGCACTAAGACTGCCTCGACGAGCACTTACTGACGCTGATTTGCTTAAATATGCTCACATCTGGAAAATTCCAAATTTTCGCGGTGTTTTTATGCGAAACCAATTACCCGAGAGTGGACCATGTTATCGAGAATCGGCCATTGTCGCTCTTGATGATGAAAGTGGACCTGGCACGCATTGAGTAGTCTATAGAAACCGAGGTGACGATGTTGTGTATTTCGACAGCTTTGGAGATCTACAGCCACCCTTGAATCTCATGGAATATCTCAATGTGGACTGTGTCAAGTATAATCACGAGCATTACCAAGACTACAATACATACGACTGTGGCCATCTTTGTCTGAAATTCTTGTGCAGACAGCTTAAGCATAAAGGTATATAAGTGCTGATAGAGGGCTAGTTAGAGTCAGTTTTGCTGGTGCAATCATGGAAGATTCATTAACGTTGAGTTTGTCTAGAACGTCATCTGTACTGGAAGCTCAATTCTTTCCACCAATTGAACTTGCTCCCAGCAAACATTACGTTTTCGGATTAGTTGAACTTTTAACTTTCAACTCAATACCCAGTATCGATATGGGTAATAACAAGTTATATGTGGGTAAAGAAGTGCTAACTTTACCAACAGGTAGTTACGAGATTGAAAACATTGAGAGCTACCTGCAAGAAGTTCTTGCATCAAAAAGTATATCAATCAAGCTTAACCCATTTCTTCCCAAGCGGCCATTTTATAGTCGATTGGTTTTTTGCCTAAAAAATTGTCGAAAAAAAATAATAATAACCAATAGCACTTTTCTGAAGTAAAATTGTCCGCTCTTCCCGATTCTGAAGTCAGAATTTTGAAATTTTCGTTGGAAAATTTTTTCGACAATTTTTTAGGTAAAAAACCAATTGACTATAAAATGGCCGCTTGGGAAGAAATGGGTTAAACCTAATAACAGCACTCTTCGTTGCGCTATCAAGTGCAGTCACATAATTAATTTTCAACCACAAGCCTCTATTGATGTACTACTGGGTTTCACTGAACGCCTTCTCCCGGCAAATACGACTCAAGACTCTGATTTACCTGTAGCCATTCTCAAGGTCAACGCCTTAAGAGTCGAGTGTAACATCACATCAGGCGCATACATAAGCGAACAGAAGGTGCACACCATACACGAGTTTTTCCCAGTTGTGCCTCCAGGATATAAAATTATTGAAATTCCAACGCAAGTCATTTACCTTCCAATTTCTGTGAAGACCATTGACAATATACAGCTGCGTATAGTCGATCAAGACGGAGATTTAGTTAATTTTCGTGGAGAAATCATAACGATCAGAGTATACATCAAAGCAGTATCATAAGCATGGGTATTGTGTACAATAATAAAGTGGGCAGAGGCTATATTAGTAGCTTACCATGCCATCGAGCAGTCAGTCGTCAGCGAATGCTCAAAGCGCTAGTACGTCAGAATAGTCAGTTTCTGAGAAGTCTAGGTCTAAGAGTCGTCGCCGCAGCACCTGGAAAAAGATAACCATGTATACTTTTTTGCTATTTTCAACGAAATGGAGGAGATGCTACGCATGCATTCACCTGTCACATTTGACGAATCTGTTGCGCATTACGAGATTCATGCGCATCAGCCCTATACCTTATCGAGCTTCAATAACAGCGAAGAGATTCGTATAGCCATACAACATCAAGATCTCTGGTTTTTATCTTCACGCAGTTCGTTGCATGTATGTGGACGTCTGATAAAGACAAATTGCATTGCTGTTACAAATACGAATTTAGTCAACAACGCCATCTGTCACCTGTTTGAAGAAATTCGTTATGAGATAAATGCTATAGAAATTGATCAATGCAAGAATGTGGGCTTGACGATTCTCATGAAAGGTTGGGTATCCATCAGTCCCAGTCAGATCTTACTCTTTGAAAATGCTGGGTGGCTCGATGTTGAGGAGTCACGGCAATTGACCAATGATGCTGGCTACTTTGATGTATCGGTGCCATTGAGTATGATTTTAGGCTTTGCCGAAGACTATCGCAAAATTGTAGTCAACGCGAAGCACGAGCTCATTCTCACAAGATCAAGGAACGATTTGAATTCTGTGAAATAGACGCAGATTCGGGTGAACGAACAATCAGGCTACGAGACTTTTAAAATTGAACTCACGAAAGTTGAGTGGTTAATGCCTTATGTGATGCTATCAGACAAGCATAAAATTCGACTTCTTAGTTACATTGAGAAGGATATACCTATTGCTATGAGCTTTCGTAGTTAAGAATTATACGAGAATCCGTTATTGCCCACCACATTGAATCACGTTTGGACTGTCAAGACAGCTAATCAGCTGGAGAAACCTCGCTTCGTTATTCTGGGCTTTCAGACTAATCGGAAAGGGCTAGGAGCGGCAAATGCTAGCCATTTTGATCACTGCATCATTAGTAATGTCAAACTCTTTCTCAATTCACAGTACTATCCCTATGGTAACCTCAATCTCGATATCAATAGTAATCAGTATGCCATGTTATATGACATGTATACCAACTTTCAAAATGCTTACTATGGTAAAGAGGCAGAACCTATGCTGAAAAAGTGATTATATGACGTACGTTCCCCTCATCGCCATCGATGGCTCTAAGCAAAACAAGGCATTGAAACAGGCTCCAGTCGACGTTAGGCTCGAATTTGAAGCTATAGATAATTTTCTAGCAGGAATATCAACCTACTGCTTGATCCTACACGATCGTATTGTTGAGCATAATCCAATAAGGGGGGATGTAAAAAAGCTTGTCTGAGTGGTGGGGATTTGAGTATAAAATAGATTGCAGCGCACAGCAGTCAGTTAGTCACAATGGAGTACGTGGTGGATGTTCAAGGCTTCAAGCAGCCTGTGAATGATTTTGTTGTGAAGGAACTCGCCATAGCTCCGCTCAACTCGAATCTCAAGCCATTGGTCTTTTTGTTTAAGCCACCCATATCATGGTATAGACTTTTAGCTAAATATAAGAGTGAAAATCTATGGTTGGAGCGCAACTATCACGGCTTGTCATGGAGTTCCGGGGAGCTGTCCTATAAGGAGCTTGAAAACGTGCTTCACAGCACCTTGCATGATGCAAGTGTAATATATGTTAAAGGTCTCGAGAAGAAGTGTTGACTCGAAAAATTCAACTTCCAAGTATGTGATATGGGAGATATGCGCTGCCCTTCACTGCAAAGACCTAAAACTGAAATATTGGAAAACTATGTCCTCACCACAGATTCGCCTACAAGGTCAACTGCACACATCGGAATGTGTTACTGTTGAAAAAATTTTATCATGACAATACACCATCGCTAGATCGATTACTCAAGATATTCTTTCGCACGGAACATCTATCATTCATGAGCTCCACAGACATTGCTCAACTGCCCAAGAGTTTCCTCACAACCTTTGGAGCAAACAGTATTGAGCAGGCATGGAATAAGCTGCCTGAACATTTGAAACATGATGCAGAAATCTTAGGATGTCTGCGATGTCGGGAACATCATTCTATTGAGAACGGAGTACCACCTTTAAGAAGACACTGCGTTAAATGCATACTAAATGCTGAGACTTAAAATATTTATAAATGGTTTTATTAATTATTATAATTATTGTTCACCTTGTGCAATTGCCACTTTCTTTTACATTATATTATTAAATAAGACAGTATAATATTTTAAATCAAATTGTATGAAACTATCTCAGTATGGAAAACAAATATAATTCTACAGATAAGCAGCGTATTCGTTTCCAAGAAAACCCCACTGTGCATTTGATGTGTACATGGACTTTTGCATATCAGAATGCACGTTGTAGTTTATGGGAACAGATGGCACGCGATAGAGAGCGTTTTAGATTAAGAATTGAAAAAAATTGGTAAAATTTTTACTCCTATACTTGTAAACAGACTTAAATTATTGAATAAAAAAATATTGAAATTTGTTGTTTATTTAATATACCCCTTTATTCCTTAATTTCCTTCAACCCACCAATGTATATTTTAAAGTATTCATTTAAAACCTTATATTTACTTTTAAATTTAAACAAATACCAAACTAAATGTATTAAATGCAGGGTATCTTGTATAAAATTTAATCTAAAAATTTGTAAAAAATTCAGCTTAATCTTTACATTTCAAAGATCTATTCTGTTAAAATTGAAAAACAAGCATTCATATGTCAAAAAGATATGGGCTAATGATTGCGCTCGTCATAAAAAGTCTTGTTCAGCTCCTATACAAGACGTTGTTTACCAACCAAAGCTTGAGTCGTGCATATATAGATATACACGCTCCGTGTCAGCCTACTAAAACACAATAGCATTCGTATATCGCAAATGCTCTCGGGAAGCCGGGCTCATCCACAGATCCATCGAAGATCGGTCCTCGTCGACGATGAGAAGCTTCCAGAGAGTTCCAGACACGCACGCACACGCACACACGCACACACGCACACACGCACATGTCTAAATGTGCGCCTTACAGTTTGATATTCCAGGAATATTCGACTGCATTCATGAAAGCATTCGTATCGCGAGATATTTTTTCTACCTCTTTAAAGTACGCCGGATGCAACCTGACACCCCGAACGATTGTCGGTGCAAAAGCATGATATCATTCATCCGCGCGAAACTTCGACGATGATCGAGCGCGGGTGCGCCTGACTTAGTATATCTATATATATGGTGGTCGGTATTTGGCGCAATACCATGCAAAGTTTGTAGTATATTCGATAATATACTATAGCATGACGTCATCGTGCCTAAGTGAGATAGGGGTGGGGCTTATTTTCACCTGCTCAACTCAACCAATCACAACGATTCTCACCTGCACAGGTGAGTCGAAAAGTCGAGTGGCGGGGAGGGGGGGGGGGTGGCAGAGCTGTCATTGACTATCTACTCTGAATAATGTGGACTAATACACACATCTATGTTTAGCGCACATCATTTTTAGCGCAAATCGGCGGTATAGCTCGCGATACACCCATTCTAACTTAGATCATAATTAATCTTTGGTATCCTTTCAGAAGAAAGGGAGAAAGTCCAAACCTTTCGCTCTTACCTGTGAGATTTCTCCTTCACCCTATTTCAACTCCATAGGTGATTCTCCTAGCTCTAATGGAGCACGATTTTCCTTAAAGAACTGCTTCATCAGTCTAACATTATGAAGAGCACAACAGGTCATGTATGCTCCATTGTTGTGGGGGTCAACCGTCACTACCTTTATTTTATCCAATGGTGGAGTCATTTCTTCTTTATCGAACCAATTACAAGTACTCTGGTAGCGTCATGTAAGGCTTCTCGAAGTATGCCAGCTATATCGGAATAGGGATAATCACCTGAATACCAATTCAGTCCATAATAGTTATACTTCAGCCATAAGTTCTCCTTTATTTACTTATTAGTGTGCTTGCGCTAATGGTAGGGCGCTTTGAAGAAACGTACGAGAGGTCCACTGATGTGATCGTTGAGAGGAACTATCACGAATTTCTTGAGGATGAAGTCTTCCACGGGCTGCTTGAAGCTCTGCAGTCCACCAAGTACTCCGTCTCGAAGAGAAATGAATTTTCTTACTCGTTGATTCCCCTTAATAGCGGTTCCCCCACCACTCTTCCCACTAAAACAAGTTCAAACACGTTTGTTTGCATCGCCATTCACAGGATTGTAGTGAACTATGTGATCATGTAAGATTATTGTCTGCATTAGTAAACATCTCATCCTCCTACTTCTCCTCTTCTAATATCGGTATGCAGGGGTTTGAGTTATTAGTAACGGATATTAATCAAGCATTCTGGTCCATGGAGGGTTTGGGCTATTATATAAGCGGATATTAAATGAGTATCCTTATTTTATTTAATTTATTGTCATTTATCCTAGTCTATGACGTTTGATAACTGCCTCAATCTCAAGTCAATCTTAATCTATATATTCGTTGGTTTGCTACATGCGGACCCTCTTAATTTCAGCTTTTAACGTAGGTCGCGTAACCTACTAGCGTACCGTCTAGTCGTTCTTGTATTCGCCCATAGCACGACAGAAATTGTACACAAAAATATCGCCATCTTACGGCACAAGTTTTACTAATTTTTGTTGAAATTTAATTGACTTTTTTTATTTGTTTGTAACCATATCGATCCCGAAACCCCTTGTACTTATACCAACGAATATCGACTTGTATAGAAGAACAGTTCGTATGCTGCACCTGGGAACAAAATCGTGGGTAACATGTATAGTACGTTATAGGTTACTCCATGCGATCTGTGGGTATACACCTATAGTATAGTATAGGCTTTACGTGTATAAGAAAGCGAGGCCCCGGCGCAACTACAGAAACGCGCTTCTATACAAGTTTATATTCGTTGCTTATAGGGGATGGTGGGGCAGTACGGGCACCCTAACTTCAAAAGAATCTTGTACTTTCTATTTTGTACCAATACAAATTATTAAAAGTGCTTCTTAAAGTAGAATATCTCAAGATTTAGATACATTATTTTTTATTATAAAATATATATTGCATTGTTTTTTATAATGCAAAGTACAATACCGCTAAAACTGCCCATTTTCCCCACCCGTGGGGCACGATTGGCATGGAGGTGGGGCACGATTGGCACGGTGAATTAATGAAAAATTTATTTTAAAAAAAATATTGGACGTTACTATTAAATTTGCATTTTATAGGATTGAGGATCAAAACTAAAAACCAGACCATTTCATTAACACTGACTCTTTCACCAACATCTAAGACTCCGACTCCGAAATGTTAAGGGCGCAAAAGTAAGGTTAAGAAAATCAGCTGTTAAACTCGGCGGAAATAAATTGACGACTCACGTATGCCAATCGTGCCCCGCTAGTAGTGCCAGTCGTGCCCCATTTTAGAGTATTTTTATATGTAATATTACTTTTTTCCTAAGCATCGGAGATCATCAATCAAAAATGCTATTAAAAATTTAAGATTTAAACTGTAAAAATAATTCCCTTTCGAAGCTCATATGATTTATTTGCTCTTGAGAAATAGATTAGAATTATGGAAAAAACAACGTTTTGAAGTCCTCAATTTCTAATAATTCTCATACGATTTGTATTAATTTTTTTCATTTAGGATTTGCAGAGGGAAAAAGTAAAAGCTATTTACAACATATAAAAAATACTATCATGTTAGAATATTCATTTATTTAGTGAACATTTGAATGCCCAATCCACCCGCCAAACCCATCGTGCCCCACCGTCCCCTACCAAGTTCCATTGTTTAAAGTTGTCAACACAGATTTTTATTGCATAATCCTTTATATTAAAATCCATCGCGAGGTGTCGAATCCAGGAAGAAATATTGAATTTTCGATTTCGAATGTCGATATTTTGATTTGCAAAAAAATGAATGTTCACGAAGATAACCTCGGCGCGCAGAGCGCGAAATAATGTTGTCTAGTCCCTTATATTAAAACCCAGCGCGAAATATCGAATCTAGAAAAATGTATCGAATTTTCGATTTCTAATTTCAATATTTTAATTTACAAAAAAAAATTGAATGTTTGGGAAGATAACCTCGGTACGTGCCATCATCTTCTCTACACCCTTGTGATGACCCAGGTCGGGTTAGTTTAGGTAGCGCGTGACCCGAGAGCGGTTTATTTAAATAAATAATAAATAAATAAATGACATAAAATATAATCAAAAGGTAATAAATGCGGATTGAAACAAGAATATTTTAATTGAGCACGACACTTTCTCTCTGCGTCTAATCCCAGCTTGAGACCAACGGCCGTATTAAAAGTGTTTGAAACGAAAAATAACGAGAAGAATGAATAAAATGAATATCGCGAGAAAAACCCGTGTGTCCGTTAGCACGTTTGGACTCTGACTGATCTTACTCGTCGTCTACAAATTCACTGCAGCCCTGTTGAGCCCCTCTCCATTTTTGTATATGCAGTCTATAGTGCATTTATTATTATACAACTATAATACCGTTTCTGCCATGCCATAAGTAATGAGTATGAATATTGGCGACTATAATTATAAAAATACTTTAATAAGCTTAAAAAAATAAGACGTACATAACAAAAGTCATATCTTTACTTTATCAAAGCCAACATAAAAATATTCACTGCACTAAATAAATTGGCCTCTCGTTCAGTTTTGCCTCACTCTTTTCTACTTGAAATACATGTATTATATAAGTTTACTATTTAAAATCTATATTTAAAATATACTATGATTTTAAAAGTTCAGTATTTAAATATCTATATTTGAAATACTATAACATGGAATACATGTATTTAAACATTTTTTTAAATACAAGTATTTATAAAATAGTCAACTATTTTTTTGCATTTAAATACAGTGTTTAAGGAGGGTCTTTCGCTAGATATAGGGCATAAAGCAAACAATTGTATGAGAGTCTATAAAGGTCCTATGATAAAACTAATTATATGTACTCCTCCTGCGCAGAAGTTTATTTTCGTGTATATGGACTAGATCGAATGTAAGTCTGCAACAATATTTTCTGCAAATTCGTAACATTTTCTAAATAATAGCTATACTATTTATCTTCAATTTGAGAGGTTGTAGATGTCCCAACAAAGTAAAGATTTAAATTTGTGATACAAAATGTATACAAAAATGACGTGCGGTTTGGACGAGTATACTCGGCTCTCTGCGCAGGGGGGTTAATAATAGTAAAAAATTACAAGGAAAAAAAAATTGTTCCAAAAAAATTGTGACGTCACAAGTGTAAATATTGTCAATTTAAAAAATATTTAGTTAAACCCAAATTTTTTTTTATTTCTTAACCAATTTTAATGTTTTGGGGCTTATTTTTTTTCTTAAACATTTTTTACTATGTTAACGACAGAAAATTTAAAAATAATATATGTGATTAGAAAAAGCCAATTGTTGTTTATAAAATTTTACACGTTTACTTATAAATAATTATCTTTCTCTTA
Source organism: Gastracanthus pulcherrimus (assembly GCA_949152435.1). Classification (NCBI taxonomy): domain Eukaryota; kingdom Metazoa; phylum Arthropoda; class Insecta; order Hymenoptera; family Pteromalidae; genus Gastracanthus; species Gastracanthus pulcherrimus. The sequence continues at coordinate 49,730,011 of OX424574.1, forward strand.
TTACAGATATATTGCTTTAAAATTTTCTTTCGTTAACTTTGTAGAGAAATATTTAAGGAAAAAAATAAGCCCCAAAACATTAAAATTAGTTAAGAAATAAAACATAAATTGGGGTTTAACTAAATATTTTTTTAATTGACAATATTTACACTTTGTAGATGGACCTTAAAGCGTTCAAACCCCCTTAATATTTTTAGTTAAAACTTTCGTTACATGTTTTCTTTATAGTAATCCTCTCCTTAAATAAGACTATATTTCACTAGAAAATATTTGACAGAAAAACAATTTTGCATCGAGTAATTTATTAGTAAATCACATTTTACTATTTTGACATAATTAAAGATTTTAATCGAATTGTGTTTTTCTGTCTTTCCAGATATTCTAGACACCCATAATTGTATACTGTAATTTATAACTGTTTCATTAAGCTAAGAGTTAAACTAATAAATAACATAAAGAGAAATCATTTGATAATTTGATTTCATAAAAATAAATAAATTTGGTTGACATTTTTAATACAAAAAAGAAATGTTAATAACTTTTATCGTTTTATTAGAAAATATATTTATTTAAAAAAATTATCTTTACTTAATTAGTAGATAAATAAAAGATTTACAATTTTAAAGGTATGTTTGGCCAATATTGTGGCTTAGCTTTGTCTATGTGTCTTTCAATCGTGGTTTGAAGAGCTGTTTCCATGGCCAAGACCCTTGAACTTGCTTCGCCATATAGTAACTTAGCATCTTTGTTTCTTTTGTGAACCCACGCTAGTCCACCTTCAATTGGTTCTTCATCACTATTTTCATTTTGTTCAGCAGCTTCTTCAGATTCTTTTTTATTTTTTAATTCTATCTTGTGTCGAATACTTTGAGCCAAAAAATTCATCATATCTTCATTTAACTGGAACTCTAGATTATCATCCACATTGTTCTCATCCTGAACATTTAATTCTGTGTTTTCTAAATTACACTGCTGCTGACCTTGACTTGATGCTGCTAAGTTATGGTTGTAATTTTGATTATGTACTAAATTTCTTATAGTTTCTTTAAGTACATGATTTTCATGTTCTAAAGCAAAACATCGTGTTTTCCACCAAGTTACATTGTGCCTAAAAATGAAAGTTTATAAATTAAAAGTAAATAAAAAATTATAATATACTGATGAGTATATATATTACATGACAGATATAAAACAATCAGTTTTAGAACAATAGTACAAACTATTTATAACATAACATTGATAAAAACAAATTAATATCTTATTTACAAAATACCTTTTTTGCCACTCATGAGCTGCTTTATAATTTTCCCAAAAAGCACTTGCTTCCATGCTATAGATCGATTTCTCCTTTTTTATATAAATGTTACGCTCTGTTATAAGTTTTTGACGCTTTCTTGATTTAACCTCAAATCTAATTTGATCTCGACGTTGTTTGCTGTTCATGCAGCGACGCTTCCGTTTACGTTTTCTCCCCCGTTTTGTTCCAACAAATTCCATTACTCAAATTTGGTAGCTTGAGAATTTTAATTAATAATTAATTTGTTACCAGTTCATTTTTAGCTTCTTCTTATTACATTAGAGAAATATAAAATGTTTATATTTGCCTTGGTAGAGCTACCAAATATATCTATATATATATATTTTTTTCTTCCAAAACTCCAGGCTATGTTCTATATATATAGATATACTAAAGACAGTAAGACGTAAAAGTGCTGCCTCTTGCGTCAAATGTTGTAAGCCTAGGTACGGTGGTAAATAGATTGCGAAGATAGATGGTAATGAAGAATTTTTATTCGATGATTTCTTTGTATTTAGCACTTGATAAGTACGAAATACTAAATTATTTAATTACACGGAGGAATCAAATTAATTTTTAACACTTACATTGCTGACCATGTATAAGTATTTTCTTTCCCACAGTACTACGGCATTTTTACCATAATTTTTTATTGTAACTTTAATTAGGGCTTATTACAATTGCAATGGATCCATTTCCAATATAAATCGGTACCTGTGTTTTTCTAAGTCCATAAAATAAGAAAATCGTTGCTCAAACTCATAAGTGCATATAAGTACCATAAAAATGAAAAATTTGTCATGATAAGTGTCATGTAGCACCAGGGGAAACAAAATCATGAGTCATTTTTGGTACATGTAGCAGCGGAAGTGTTAAGCGTAAAATAGCTTTTGAGTTTTGATCGTCCGCGACCCGTTGCGACTATCAATGGGAGACTTTTATTTTATTATTTAGAGTGATGTGATATATAGAGAAAAATTTTATAAAACTCAATGGCTATTCATAAAAGGATATTTAGAAACGTCCTTGTTACTAGAAGTTGTCGAATAATTGTATAGTTATGAAAAGAGCAATTAAGAAATATATGGTCGAAGCCTATCCTAGTGTAAGAAATCTATTAAATTCTATTCACCAATACAAAAAATGCATATACATCCTATTCACAAATAGGATTTTTTCATATTTGGAACAAGGAATTAATATGATTTAATAGATTTCTCACACTAGGGTATACAGCGCTGACAATCTCGACAATCTACCAAGGTAGTAATCACACACACATATATATATGTATATATGCAATTTCTAAATGGACTTTGTAATTGTAGAGATCGTGAATTTACCGGAAGCCGCGATGTTCAGATGTTTCGTTCAAAATCAATCGCAAGTCCGACACAGTGAAATGATGGCATTAGGTATAACAAATGTAGTATTCGGGGGTCCAAGCAAAGTAGTCCCCACCTGGTGGTTGGATTTAGAACTACTGAAAGTTATAAGAAAACAGAGGTCTCATAACCCCAAATAAACGTTAGTAGAAAACTATTTTAAGTTAGAGTTTGAGCAGATAAAATGGAATTATAATCAATTCAAATACTTCCAAAATTATATGAGACCCTTTATAACTGACTAGGTAACAAAATATAATTAATTTATTCTTCGTGTTTAAACTTGCCTCCATGAATCAAGTGACTTATTATAACTTTCAGCAGTGATTACAGCGTGCTCTGACGGGAGTTGGACCCTCGAATAAGATGCTCTAATCAAATTCTTTTTACTTTAAAAAATATATCTAATTCGTTAATAAATTACTATCAAAATATGTTAAATTTAAAATCTAAATAGTGTAACTATGAAACTAATATTAAAAATGTATGTTATACACAACAAACTTTAAAATAAAAATTAAACCGACTAACATATCTCACCGAAATTACTGAAAATTCTTATTTTGTGACCTAAGTTGATCGAACAATACTAAGCTGAAAACAAATAATAAAAAACAAATCAGTTCTTAAGAAATCTGCGAACAAACAAGCTTACACATGTACAATACTTTTTAGGAATGAGGTATGCAATACAATCAATGTGAACAATGTTTATTTACATTAAATAGGTAACTTTTATTAGAAATATACAGTATATTCAGATTCTTTATACAAATCTAAAAAAGTTACTCTTAACGCAAATCGACTGATGTCTAACATCTGAGTAAACTTTTAAAATTATTTTGACTTAACTCCTTTCAGGCTTCCTCATACCAGTCCACAAGTCTGTATACTTTGCTTATATCAATGTACAATAATCTAAATTATTAGAAATATTTTCGGATTAAAATCTAACAATATTTTCGAGTATAAATTATGGTTATGATTTGCAGATGCATATATACTACTGCATTAATTGCTGAGCCAATTTCAGTAATTTCTTAATTCACTATACTTCAGTATTAAGAAAATAATTTTGACTTAAGTTAACTTGTTGAGCTCCAAACTACTTTTGAATATAAATAGCTGCATCCATTTAAAGATTAATATACAGTAAAAAAAATATTATATAAAGCAAAGTACAAATACTGTGCCTAATAGTTTTTTCCACACTGTGAATATAATCAATAATTTTTCTTTTGTATTGTATATATTACATAATTTAAGTCAAATAAAGTATACTGTACAAATATTTTATAAATTGTAAAAATAAGATAACTGCAAATATAGAATTTTTTTTGTCATTAAAGCTCCAACTTTATAATTACATTTTCAATGTAAATGAATTAAATGACGATGAAAAAAGTTTTCGATACTTGTTATTAAAAACAAATAAATTTTTCAGCTAGTATATGCTGCATATGAAAAATGATGTGATGTAGTTTAGATTTATAAACTATCAGAGTATGTCTCACATGTAGGATAAGTTTAAACTACGTTCAAACGATACTTCATTATTTCCAAATTTTACATTGCAACCTTCATCTGTATTACTTGATGAAGAATTGCTTTCTCCGTTTGTATTTGTTGTTCCATTGCTTGAGTCATCATCTTCTTGATCACTTATTTCTGATGGCTTATTTAACGGTTTAAGTCCTATAACAACTCTTACATTGTCAGGAAGTTGTGGAGCCACGGCCATTAACTGGTGATAAATACCCTCAGCTATTGAAAGTGTCCAAGGCAGTTCGATGTGTAATGATAGATCATTTATATGCTATAATAAATACAAATATTTAATTGTAGCAACACAATTTCATGTATTCAATATTAAATTTGAAAATTCAAGTTTTATACTCAAAAATTTAATATTACTTTTAAAATTTCCGTAAAGCCATAACGATTTTCCATGAGTATTGACTTTTCTGTATCCAAAATTGCTGCACAAAATAGTAAATGGAAATTTTTACAAGGTAAGTCAGTCCAAAGTATTTCCCAAAGTTTCATAATGTCCACTGTATTGAATTCTCTTTTAAATAATACCAAAAGCCATCGAAAGCAGAAAAACATATTGCCTGAGTCATGCTTATCCAAATATTGAGCTAACTGAGGTTCTGTTACCAATAAAATGTTGTGGAGTTGACAAAGTTGTGCTTTCATTCCAGCTTGATCCATTTCAAAGTTTGTACTCTAAATTAAAAATAAATTTATACAATACTTTATACAAATATATTGTATTAATTAATTGTTGTATACAAACGTAATGTTTAAAAAATATTTCGTGTAAAGTATAATGTATTAATTAGTGTATAACATAATGTATTAAAGAACTTACCACTTTATCCATGAATCCAACAAAGCACCAAAATGCATCAACTTCATTGTCCATGAGGCACAATATTGGACTGAGTAGGTCACTCATACCTTGCACATATCCCAAATCAAAATTGTACATTACGTATGTCATCAGAATATCATAGAGCTGTGCCAAATGAGGATTATTATCACCAGAGTAATAGGCATGCGTTCTATCCGTCCTGTTTACATCTTTTTCTAAAAGTATTGATTAAAATATCATAAAACATTCCTTTCAGTTTTATTTTTAGTGTTGAATAAATAAAATACCTATCAAACTCTTTCTATCACGATAATCTGAAAATCTATTTTCTTGGGCAGGTGTCATTGACTTCCATTGCAATTTCATTGAAAAATATTCATCAGTCTTCTTTTTTCTTAATTCTATTCTTTCAATATTCGTTGAATTCCATGGATAATAATTGAGTAAAAACTTCCATACTTCATAACGTAATGAAGGAGAAATACCCTGTTTAAAAAAAATTAATATCAGCACTTTTATTAATTTTTAAAATAATTAAAAGTAATATATTAACCCCTCTAAATATTATTTCGCGTACTGCTTCAGGATTCAAGACCCTACCCTCTGGATCTTTACATTTGTCCCATTGCTCTTGTGCCAAAGGAGCCCCTAATAAATATTTAGTATTATTACAAGTGCTGTAAAAGTAAACTAAAAATCGAATTATTTGTTATGATGAAAATTAAGGAATACCTCTTGGACAAGGTGGTCTTGGTGGCAATAATATTCCTAATCCGGGATCACCAATTACTTCATATTCTTCACCAGAACCAATGGACACAGGTGGTTGAGGAACATTTACTGTAAGAGACCGATTTAAAAGATCAGCCACTGCTTCTTCTACTGGACGTTTCACTGGTTCTTTATATACTATAAAATATTAAAAATAAATTATTATCTTAATAATATATCTTATTAAATATTCATATGAAAACTATTAGTATATTTATTAGAAATTATAAAGCAAATAATATTATAATGTATTTAAAAATATTAAAACTTACACCACACATCAGCTAATTTACTAAAGGCTTCCATTGTTGTTTCATAGGGATGATTATGTAAGTTTTTTACAAACTTCCATACGTAATCTGACGTATTTTCTTGGAAAATATCCAACTCAGCAAAAGATTTATTTAGGTTTGAACTAACCTCATCAAAAACAAGATATAAATATTTATCTTGCCTTGATTTAACAAACTTAATAAAACCTTTCAAAGAATTTATAAAACTTTCAGCATTTAATAGTTGAAAAAAAGCTACATAGGTTGTGCCATCTTTTTGCATAAATACTAACTGCTGACCACCCTGATGTACTCGAATTGACTTTAAATCTGAAAACAATATTCTAACAGTTCTACGTCCTAGAGAATCAGGACCTTCTGATGATGATCTTGTTCTACTGGTATGTGTATCAACAAGCGACCATTCTGGGTCCTGGTCTTGATTCTCTGACACCACTGATACTTCAATTGGTTTCCATTCAATGCACTTTCCAAAACTCTAAAACAATTTAATCGAAACAATGCAAAATAGTATTAATGCCATATCTTACAATTAAATAGAATTAAAAAATAGTTAAAAATATTTACGTATTCAACAATGTTAAGTGTTCCTGAACTGTGAACTTCATCTTCTCGTGTATTTGCTCCTCGTAGTACAACCCCAGTATGGATACAGAGATCCTACAATAAAGTTATTATTGTATCCTATTATTATATTATATATTATTATATATTGTACATTATGCTTGAGGTAATAAAGTGAAAGGATAAAGCAAGCAAAAATATCTAATGTATAAGTGTCTATAAAAAGAAAAACATTTCTTTATGCGTCAATAGTAGGCATAACATAACCTTAAAATTCATAAGATAGAGTTATAATTCATATGGAATAGTTGATAAAAACAGGCATTTAGTCTTTTATTGAAACAAAAATGAACAGCAGCCATTGTTTTTCAATGATGCACTTTTAACGACGCAAATCTCAGTTGTGTTGACAAATGAGACATGTGGGCGGGTGTTTAGCATGAATGGCTTTCTTCAGCATATAGTTGGTCAACTTTTGGTATCATAAGCCCTAGTCCACGATAAAACATTTAAATCATATTTCAACTTTACCTTTCCCTGCTCCGTGGGCTCAAACATCTCCGTGTTTCACCAGAACTTCGTTATTTCGACTGTTTCAACGCATTCCCACAGAACTCAATTGATGACTTGACTCACTGACAGCAGCGCTATACTTCTTTCCTTTTTCCTCTCGTGGCAAGCATTGCTTCCTCTGCCATTTTCTATCTCTCTTTCGTACACAAAGCGCGTACGGATACGGCGCATATAGATATATGTATATATCAAATGGTATACAATATTATCAAAGAATATAAAGTCTATATTCGTTGGTATTATATCGCTCTCTATCTTTCTCTCCCCCCCCCTCTCTCTCTCTCATGCACGCTTTCCCATAGCATGTATACTGTAACAAACCCAGTTCCTGATCAGGACCCAATTTCTGATCATTTTCTTACATAAAATGTTACCATTGTTTACTTAAATATACATACGGCCCTTTTATTGTTGCAAAATATTTTTTGAAGACTTCAGAAACTTCAAATTTAATGTTTGACTCATTTTTTCTGTTTTTCTTAAAGGAAGGCGGCACAATAATTTTTTTTTCTTTTTCGATTAATTTTTGTTTTATAGCCGTTTTCTGATTTTTGAGTCTTTGAGTTTTTCATGGTTTTCAATACCTTAGAAATAATATCATCGCTCCAGCGAAAAGGTATTTGAAAAAGCAAAAAATTACCTAACTTTTCCGACCTGAAAGTTTGGATAAGGTTATTCCCTTCTTTTGTTACACACGAAAACGTAATTTTTTGTCTAAACGGTTATATCTCGGAAACATATGACGGATAATTATAGAAAAAATGTGTGATGATTAGGAATATGGAGAATAAGGTTCAGTAAAATTTTTGAGTCTTGACCTTTTTCTTTTGTCAAAAAAAATAATATTGTAAAAAAAATGTTTTTTCAGATAATGAGATAACTTATTTTATGAAATATAGAGGTTATGTGTTTTTTAAAAATTTTGTTTGATCGCTTATATCTCGAGAACGACGCCGTCATTTATTACCAATCAGGTCTCATTTCTTTCGTTTTAAAATGAAGATTCAAAATTCAAAAGAAATTTCAAGATTCGCTGACTTGTTTTTGTTTTATAACAATTTTTCGATTTTTGAGTTTTAGATTTTAGAATGGTAATGGCGGGACTTAGTTGCACAATTGCAATAGTTACTTTTATTTTATTAGTGAATGCTACATTAATATAAGTTATTGCTATTTATCTATTAATATGTACTAGCGATTGTAGGGTAATCTGCCAACTAAGTATAGTAAATACAGTGTATAGTAGATTTTTGAGTTGTAGGGGAGAACGGGGTAATGCCGGTCACTGGCTAATTGCGGTCACCCTTATATTCAATAATCTAAACATTTTTAGGTAATAATTCGAATAGTATTATAAACGCAACATAAAATGCAATTAATCTAATGTCCAAACAACATTCTATTCAGTGTTATTAAGGAATTATACACAATCAAAGTTCAGGTCTACATTTCTTATAAGAAATCTGATCTATAAAATAAGCTTTTATGCATATTATTTGTTACTTTATGCAGTTATTTTTTTCAACTTTATTAATTTGAACAATCTAAAAACATGAAGTAGTGAAGAAAAAAGAGTATAATCCTATTGCTTTTTTTGTGATTTGAATTTAAATTACTAAGCAGAATTGGGATAATACCGGTCACAATGTTATTTATATGACGCTCCCGAAAGTGAGGCTAAGAAAATGTTGCGCTGCGCTCTCAGGTAGGGCAACTTTGCTTAAGTGTTTTTGATTGAACAGTGGTTATGTGTTACCTGTTTCTCTATGTAAGTGCGAATAATAACACGACTGATCATATGAAGGTCCATATAACTAATTTAAAGAAATTTTTCACCTACAAAAGTAACTTTTTAATAGTGGCCGGAATTGTACCGAGGCTGACCGGTATTGCCCTTTGATGTGGAGTAAATTCAGTCAAAATTCTTTTTTTTATTTCGTCTTATAGCTTCGATATATAACATTTTTATATTAAATCAATACGAAATATTTAAAGACAATGGTTTGAACTAACAGAATAATTATTTAAAGTTAATAAAAAACAATTTGGAAGTGGAAATAACAAGCACGTTTGCTTAGGTGACCGGCAATACCCCGTTCTCCCCTATTTTTTCCGTTTTTTTATGTAAAAAATATTATGATCAATTTAGTGTAATTTTTAGAAAATCATATTGATTTTTTACCACAGAATTATGAATACAATAAATAATTTCATATTGAAACAATTTATAAAGTTTGAGGAAGCTAAGTGCCAATGAATTGGCAGCGGTATTTTACATTCTGTATGGAAGTATAGGTAACTGTATAATAGTAATGTACAAAACGAACTGTACAAATAATCTGTGCATATTTTTATACTTTTTTTTTCTTCCATTAATACTAAATCCGATACAATAAATTATTATTTAAAGAATTACTTCCATATAAAATATAATTTTAGCAGTATTTCAAATTAATATATTCAAATAAAGTTAAAAGTTAATGGTCATAAATTTAATTAGTAGTTAAGTTAAGGAGTTTTTTAAGTTAATTCTTTTTAATTTTTTTTATTACTTTTTTTTGTTACGCCACCCTGGTGGACACCGACCGCTCAAAGGGCGTAGGTTGAAATCCCTATCAGTCCGAATTTTTCGGGGACATTTAGAGAAAATGTTCTTCCAGATTATTTGGTGGCAAAAATCGGGCCTACAACCCTATATCTGGGTAAGGGCAGTATAATGCCCGTATAGATGTAATAAAAAAGTATACATTCTGGTTTAAAAAATTGCATTAAGCTGAACAGATTTATACTGTAACCAAAGACAAGGAAGCCACAATTTATAAAATTATAAAATTTATTAACAAAAATACTACATTAATAATATTTGATAATTAAATTTTTATATATATATATATATATCTATATAATTTTGATATATTTATTATCTGATAATAAGTATGAGCTGTATATTTATAATAATACTTTTCTTGCTTTTGCTTGAGAAAACTCATTAATAATTGGCTCGTAATCTATTTCTCTATTTAATTCTGCGCGAGGACGTTTGATATTTCAGTACATTTCTGACAAGACCTGTCAATTCGTATTTAAAAAAAGTATATAGTATACATTTTCTTTCCTGTTCTAGAGAGTATTTCTTGTTTTGCCTAAACGCTCATCCATCCTGCATTAGTTATACTACAACATATATTGTTTTTCTCCTACCGTCGTTTTTGTACAATCATATGGGCTTAAGGAGGAATCTTCATCGAAATGAAGAAAATCCAGAAGAAATTATTTCTCTGTTACAAAATATGACTTGCAAAGTAACTATATATACATAGCATTGATTAGAAAAAACATTTTTATTCACAAATACAATTTAATAACCAAAAAATTACAACAAATGAGCTTGTACCTGTATTTTTAAACTTATGATTTTTTTCTATGATCTTTAGATTCCTTAGACAAGTTACAAGACCTCCGCCGCTTCAATTTTAAGAGAATATTTGATCAGTGAAGAACAATGAATATAAGTTTATAATACTTTTGACCACATTTCTCATTGACATACGTCATATTTTATAAACAAATGCTTATTGTTCTTCACTGATTAATGTTTTTCAAAATTGAAATGATGAAGGTTTTGAAAATTATCTGAGGATTCTAAAAAGTATCTAACAAAAATTATAAGTTCGAAAAGAAAAGTTTGTTAGTTTATACACGCGCCTTAATTTTTCCATACTCCAGGTAGATGCTCATTTGTTGTTATTTTTTTGGTTTTCATATTTTTTTCGTAAATAGAAAGGGGTTATATAACCATTGTTGTATAGATATAGATATTTTCCTCATAATACTTCATGATAATGAAATTTCTTTTTGTATTTCCTTAATTTCGACGGTATCAGTTCCAAAGATGTATTTATGATGTTATAAACATTTTTAAATTTGAGGTAATTAGTGTATACTAAGAAAGGCATATCTACATAATAAGAAAATAAATGAGTGTTCCAATTAGAACCATAGTGGAATAAGACTATTTTGAAAACTATGATAACATACTGATTTATTGATTGTTTAAATTATTTTTATTAATAATTTGTTATAAAAATAAGCAATTATTTTATTGAAAATACTTAAATTAAAAACGTTTGAAAAATGTCAAAATAGACTTATACCACTATTGACAAAGAAAACTACCACCGCGGGAGAGTGGCACCGCGGTCGAGTAGCCCATATGGCAGGTCGAAATATACATTGTACATAGGGTTTATATGGGAGTCGTAAGTTTTTATTAAAATAAAAGTTGGTCTTCTTAAAATAATGGTTAACGCTTCAATTGTAAATATTATGAAAACTCATAAATGCAGCACGATGGTTCAGCGGAGTATTGAAAGATCATAAACTATATTTCTGTGCGAAAAGAACAGGCAAAATGCCGGAATTTTAAAAGTCGTGCCTCACTGCGCATTGATTAATCCAATAATAATTATATTAAGACATTTTACCATAGTTCTAGAGGATTTTATTATCTTTCTTCAATAACAGACAGTCTCTAGTTGCAGCAATAATACTTACTTTCATATAAAACCCTTTTTCACCACACTGCGCGTAAAGTGCTGACTGTACGCCCTCTCAGCAGGCCGTACAGTACCGCATGGACTGCCTAGGGAATAAAGTGACTTGCGCATGCGCGATGCGCCTTTTTCCGCTCTCGACTGCGTCTCGAGCGGTAAAACAGCACGTCGCGCGTACACAAGTCACTTTACTTCTAGGCAGAGCATGGGGTACTGTACGGCCTGCTGAGATGCGTACAGTCATTTCTTTACGGGGGTGTGGTGAAAAGTAGTATACGCACCTCTGGAGTACAGTAGGCAAGCATGCACTGTGTGAAATGCCGACCTCGCTTCGCTCGGTCGGCAACGTCACACAGTGCGTACATTGCCCACTTTACTCCCTTGATGCATAATGTACTATTATTTTAATTAAAAATAAATCTCCCATGTAAATCCAATGTAAAATATATATTCTGACCGTTCATTGGCGTAGTTCACTTGATGCCCGCTAGTGTCGCATTGCAACTTTAAACTCCCAATAAGTTTAAACAAACGAAATAATAATAACACAACATTGAAGACAAATTTTGGGAGAGTTTAAATTCCTTAACCCATTTCTTCCCAAGCGGCCATTTTATAGTCGATTGGCTTTTTGCCTAAAACCGCCATTTTGAAATTGTCCAATGGAAGTTTCAAAATTCTGACTTCAGAATCGGAAAGAGCGGACAATTTTACTTCAGAAAAGTGCTATTGGTTATTATTATTTTTTTTTCGACAATTTTTTAGGCAAAAAACCAATTGACTATAAAATGGCCGCTTGGGAAGAAATGGGTTAAGTGGGCGGCACGACCGGCTTGGCGTGGGGCGCCTGATCTCCTAATTCGGCCCTGCTGGTGGATTAAATTGTATTTGAAAATAAAGTGTATTTTTTCACATAACATTTCCAACTACGAACTACTGTAAACCAAATAATATTTTACGTATCTACAAGATCCTATGTATTACCTAGATAATTTATTTTTAAAGATACTGTAACATTTTCAAAGCCATCGGTTGAAAATTTTAGGCGCTAGAGACGTCACCAACTTTAAAAATGTCGTTTTGAGAAAAACGCGTTTAAAGTTTTTTTCGTCGATCTCAGTACACCGAGGTGCTATAACTTCAGTGGCTCAAAATTAAAAAATATGCCCAGTTCAGCATTTTTCTGTGTTGCATATTATTTTTATAGGTATAAAGTAATGTTGGAAGAAAATAAACTTTTTAAATTTTTTAAAAGTTTTAGGGTCGTGTAACCACTTAAGGGGAGACTCCTGTGATTTTCTGAAAATCTATCAGAGACCCTTATACTTTTTCAAACTTTACTACCTCATTAAAGATGACATTATATGGTAGCTATATATATAAATTTTGAGCCCTTTTTGTCAATCTATTTTTTTTTGTTTTAAAAACCCTATTATTTATTGAAAAAAATAAGGATTATACAAAAACAGCTGGTGCACCCCTTATCGACCAATGGATTACAACAAATTCTGACGCTATTCTGAACCTGTAATGAGTAAAATTTGTTATTTTTTTTTATTTATATTTTGTTTTCAGCCTTCAAAAATCAAACACATTTTAAACGATTTTTTTATTAATTATACGGTATTTTTACATTAACTGTGAATTGTTATAATTTTTTACTTTCACCTAGCCTAGTAAAAAATAACAAGTTTTATTTTAAATGCATTCAAGGGTATTACTTGTAAGTTTCAGCTAAATCCATCATATACCTGTGTGCATCAGTTACTTTTTAAAGATTAAAAATGACTTATAGAACATTTAAGGATTTTGCAAATGTTTTATTCATACTCTTCACTCTTAATCACTTTTATTCACTCTTTTTCTTCATAATATCTGGAACACATAAATAATTTTTGGTATTATACCAATTAATTCACATTTATATTACTAACTACTAATCTATGATTTCTAAAGGCAAAATGACGGAAAAAGAAATGTAAAGTAATATTTTTAATTTTTTAATTTAATTACTTTTAACTTTTAAACCACTCTATCCAATCATGATAAAAAATCTCGTATTTATAATACATATTCTATTGATATAAAAATTATCAATTCACAGGCTTATTTATATCTCTATCTACTTTTAAATATTATTGAGATATGCCTTCGATTAAAGATATCTACATTATTCAAATTTATATCCCCTATTTCTGTGATTCAAATCTCAATATATATTATTTATTATTATAACTTAATTTAAATAATAATATAAGATACATAAATATCATAGCCAAACATTTTGTTTTAGTGCTCCAAAGATTAAAATTTATTTTAGTAATTTTTTAATTTTACAAAGTCCTACTATCATGTAATTATAACTCAGTTATCAATAGAATTAGATTATTGTAGCAATATTTAAAAAGATTTAAATACATTTTCTTAAAAGTTAAATGTAAATATAATACACATAATGTGCTATATTAACGTAAACAAGAATTTACCTTTTAGAATTAGAAATCGTTAAATATTATTTTTGGCGAGACCGTGAATAATTATTGAGATTCCCACAAACCTTTGGTCATCTGTCCAACTCAAGCCAAAATTGAAGCAGATACGTTTGAGAGAGGAAGGAGTAAGGACTAAGGTGCTAAGTTGTAGGCATATACTATATTATTATTTTACAATATTAGAACAAACTAGGTAGATTAATTATACCCATCAGGAGAGAAACAAAGAGTGAACTCGATACGTTGTTGTGATTGCGCTGGACTGGACTTATTATTAATACTAAAGATATAAAACTCATTATATACTTTCCAGAGCAATTCCTTTTCCCAGGTATGTTACCACTATAATTCCGTATTTCTAAAATTTTTCATTGTCACCGTACTGTCATATTTTCATTTACAAAACTGTAAAAATGATACCGTGTGCAATGACCAAATATGATTCGTATCCTTACACTTTTAGATGCTCAATTAAATACTTCACCTCTACATCCTTGCATAAGCTATAACAACATTTGTTCAAAATCTTATGCCATGAGTATAAGTAGTACCCTTTTAATAGAAGACACAATTTATCGTAATTTAACACAAACTTAAATTCGAATTCCATTATAAATATACCTACCTTAAAACTTTAAATTACATTGCATAAATTATTTTGTTTCTATTGCTTTATTCATTCATAACAGAGTGAAAACATTACGAATGGTTTTATATTTTTATAATTTATATAATAATTAGAATACATTTTTCTTTATTTGACTTATTTAACTATAAGAAAATGACAAAAGTTTACAAATACATGTATGATATCTTATAGTTTATTGTTTTGACTGTACATAAAATACGGGGAGGTGAAATATGGCAGCTTTGATAATATCACCGAGTAACAAAATTATAAAAATAGATAAAAAATACAATGAACTATCGATTAAAGAAAATATATTTGTTTTATGAGTACATATCGACGGCTGAGCGTAAGAAGCTGTTAACTCAGAGTGCGCTCCAAGAGTATATTAACTCAGATATCGCGTAAAGATGACTTCTTCAGCTAATTATTCCTCGCTTTACATTATGTATTAGCAACTCTAAAAAAATAGGAAATTTCTTTTTTTGCGGTAATATTCGATCTCATATTTTTATATAGTTGCAAAAACACAACGTAAAGCGAGGAATAATTGGCTAAAGAAGCCGTCCATCGCAAGATATCTGAGTTGACATACTAGCTCTTGGAGCGCGCTCCGAGACCGCTTCTTCGAGCGTGCGCCGAGTTAACAGGTTTTTCCCCTCAGTCGTCGATATCGTATTGATAGCGATTACTGAATATACTACCAATTTCATGTATTAAAATCTATTAATTTAATGTAGGGGAGAGTCCCGGTACGGATACGCTTAGCTTTTCTGACCTTTTGGAAGTAAAAAATTATTTTTGGTCAAACTTAATTATCTTAAGAAAAATCTTTCTGAAAACCCAAAATAAGATTTTGGGGTTTCAGAAAGTGTCTCCAATTACGGAGACTTTTAACTTTTAGTAGTTTTTTTGCCTATAAATGCGTAAAAATAGTATTTAAAACATACGTGACCGATTCCATTTCAAATCATGCAGACCGAATGCACCTATATCATCAAATCATTTCAAAATTTAATACCGTAAACCGGGGTGACTTTGGACACCGGGGTAATTTTGTGCCAAATTTGAAAATACTATCTTATGCCTTATACACTCGCATACTTAGACGCAACAAAAATTGGTCTGGGTCCATTTTGAAGGTTAGGTTCACCAGAAACAAAATAGGGTAAAGTAGATAGTACTTGAACACTTTTTGAAACGAAAGTACGGAATCAGTGTTTGTAGAGCCAAAACTCAATATTTTTCCCAAATCTTTAATCTAATCGTTAATTTGGCATGTTTTACTGTTATTAGTACAACAAATACGCTTACATACTTTTTTATACTAAAAAAGTAAGTTTTAAAATTCAACTATATGTCGCAGTAGTTGGACATCATATGTCAAGCTGGTCCCAGTACTTGGACATAGTTAGAACCCAGTAGTTGGACATATGAATTAAATGTGTCCAACTACTGGGTTCAGTAAAAGCAGTGGACATAAACTTGGACAATACATTCAGCATATTACTGTTCTCGACATAACCTCAAAATGTTATATTTACATTTATAACAAATTTAAGACATAAATTAACATAATTTTGGTTAAATTGGTTATAGGACTAAAGAAATTTTTACTCGTAATTATTATTTATTTCTATCTCTCTTAATAAATTAAGTTTTTTGTATTTTTTTTAAACCTGAAAACTTTACTACTCCTGCACTTCGAACAGCGGGGTAACTTTGACCACCATGTTTTTGAATTGTCATACGACACTCGTAAAAAAAAATTTTATTCTTGGAATAAATTCTATACGCTGCTATCATAACGTGAGAATTTTTTTCAGCAGATATGATAGAATAATAGAGATGGTGGCTCAAAGTAATCCTGGTTTACGGTATGTTATTCTAGCTACTCCGAAAATAAGCGGACACGTATTTTTTATCTTCTCCTTGCACAAAAATTGCAGTTCTTATGCACATTTTAAAAATGACGTCCAATATCCATGAACTGAAAAATTAAATTTCTTCTGCGTACCCCACCCCAGTCTACGAATTTGCGTATTTTTTAATAAATGAATACTAGACGACGTATTTCGATTTGTACTTTTCTCCTACGTTCGTACTTTTAATTGTACCCGCTTAGTGTTTTAAAATAATTTGAGGTCATAATTGCAAAATTGGTCTTAAATAAAGAAGAAGTGCAATTATGTAATAAATTGTTATTATATTTAATCTAGATAGATATAGTTCTCCAGACTTGGGTTAATAGAAAATATACCAATTAGCATTTTGTAAAAATTAGTTAAGGGCAAAAAAGTATTTTTGATTTAACATTTCAAGTACCAAGAAAAGTACTCAAATATAAGGGTACAAGTGTCTGGTAATATATACATATTAATGTTGTAACTGTTTTCAAATGATGTTTTCTTCGATACTGCACGTTCAAATAGAATCACTTTTCAAATAATCTAAAAATCACTTTTCATTAATGGTATGACATTAATATGTCTAAGTTCTTGAATATTTTCATTTAGTTACTTTTCCTTATACTTAAAAGAAGAAGAGTAATTACTAGTTGCCCATCAGTGGGCAAAATTCGCGCCAACGCGCATGCGCGTTTATCGTAATTACTCGGTTTAACACATTTTATCTATTTATTAATTAAATAAGATGGTACAGTTAAAAAGATGCATTATTTAACGAGATATCAACATTTGATGGTAAGAAAAAAATTTTGTTTTTACATAACAAACTAAGCAGGTACAATTAAAAGTATGAACGTAGGAGTACAGTACAAATCGAAATACGTCGACTAGTATTATTTTAATTAAAAAATACGCTAGTTCGCAGGCTGCGGTGGGATAGGTATTTTTTTGTTTAATTCTGCCATTTCGTCATTTTGCAAGATTTTTAAAGTTTTATGTTTATTCAATACACTTGTGGATGCTGTTATATTATCCACTAAATATTTTTTTAAAAGTTAAAAAACGTGGATGACATTGCATTTTAAAAAAATGCGCTTTTTTCAAAAAGACTACTATTTTTTATGAAATTTTTTTGGTAGATAGCCGACCTCCATATCTTTCTTTTGGTATATGAGTGTTTTGCGATTTTTTTTATTTTTTAAGAAAAAACAATTAAATAAAAAAATCAATCTAATATTTTTGGTAGAGAAGTGTGAGATAAGCTTTAAACTGAAAACACAACTTTGAATAGTCGCGTGGTTTAAACAAATCTCTGCTAACTGTTTTTACACTCTGCTTTCTCAAAGCGATCTTTTTAATTTTTCTTTCGTAATATTTTTTAAACGATTTTACATTGATTTTTTTTATATAAAGAAACGTTGAAAAGAAAATTTCCAAGCTTTTATTTGAAATGTACATTAAGCTCTAAAATATCTACCTTTGTTGACAAATATTCATTGAGGAAACGTCGAACAACTTGATTTATAAAATTGGTATTAAAATATAAAAAAAATTGATAAATTATAAAATATATGTTCTATTTTGGCATGCAAGACATACCATTTTGGTTGTGCCTGATATAGTAAATTTTCAGAAACATCGTATCATTTTGACTTCAATGTTCTAGTCGCTTTAACGTTTAATGATTAATGACATTAATTCTATTTACATAAGTGAAATCTGATAGGTGTTTACGGACGAAGAATAATATTCTCTATTTATTGGAACTGTAAAAAATGTCATGATAAATTATGTTATTCAACATTTAAAGTTAAAGCGAGAGGCTCTTGAAGCGAGCTTTAAGCGTAGGTCTGCAAGAGGCATAAGAGGTATGCGTTTACCACTTGAGCCATCGGCCACCCGTTTTAATAATAAAATTGGAAATCCTAAATCCCAATTACTAATTACCACTAACTCAAGTTCAGCAATTTGCAATAAATAAACCGCTGCCGATTCAAGGGCCTTAACTTTCTCAAACTTAGTTAATCATTAATGAAAAATAGTATCGAACTAATACAATTGAGCGGATGCAAAACAGTATAAGTCGAGTTATACCGTTTTTTCAGAGATTGCATAAAAAGAATCAGCAACTTCAAATACACAAAAATATTTTTTTTTTACAAAAATATATTCAAAATATAGAATAAAAAATAAGCATATCGAAATTGGAGAAAGCCATATAATAGTATATTATGACACTGTTGTGGGAGATGGTTTTCTACCTTGCTCGAGGGTTTTCGCACGAGCGAAGCGAGTGAGAAAATCGAGCAAGGTAGAAAAACACCTCCCACAACAGTCTCATACGATATTTTATAGCACAACAACCTCAAAATCGACAATAAAGTTGGCATTTTGAGGTTAGTGTGCTATAATAATTTTAAGAATGCAAAATGCTGTGTATGCTGGAACAGCTACTGTGACTCGCAGATATTTACGAATTGTCCACTTCCAATGTCTCATCAGTTTTGTAAATATTGCGGCAACCCCGAAACCAATACAGCAAATTGTCAAAAATGCTATAATGCTTATTACCAATAAGTTTTTATATTTTATTGAAACAAAGATTATTTGGTTCAATATGATATTTAACAAAAGTATATATATTTAAGCATAATATATTATTTCGATTAGAATGTGTTTTTCATAAAACCACTTTAGATTATTCATTGAAAAAATTTTTGACTCATATTTTATGCAAAATGCATTCTATATATAGATATATATATACCTCTACATTAATGTCATAATATATAAAATGTATATTAAATGTAAATCTTTCATAAATCAGCAGAAAAATTTAACTATTTAAATGAATAGAATAATGTTAGCAAAATAAAAATATGTAAAATAAAAAGGCGACTATAGAGGGGAAAATGTAAATAATAATAGATGATTTTAAATAAAATATTAATGTAATTGCGGCATTGTCATGTATAATTATTTTTTACAAATAACTATGTTTGTATTTATCTAAATATAAATAAAATGAATTATACTTTTACAATTTTTTATTAAATATCTTTTTTTATTTAGCATAATAGTTCATAAAAAATATCGCTTGCGAGATGCAGTTGGCACAATTAGCACAAAGATAAAAAAGTTATATTACAGGCGATTGATGTATATTTATGAAAATAAAACTATTAATTATAATAATAATTAAACTACTCGCTATCTTTATGATTTATTATAAATTACGCTTGATTTATTCGATATCAGTGATGTTAGTCTATCATAAATGTTTATATTCACATGATACTTAAAAGATACCCATTTTTTTATTGTACTGAATGAATTTATTTTACTTAATACGAAGACTTAATTTATTACGGTTAAAAAGTCCTACAATCGTAATCGTAGTTTCTTATAGTATCGAAAACTAGAGACCTATTTTGAATAACGAGAATCCGTGCAGGGGCCTACTGCATTATCTGCACAGGCGCATGTTCGTCCACCTTGACCATCCGGAAGACACAGCTGTTCATCAGTACACCTTCCATTTTCATATTGGCAAATGTTTGAAACTAAAAAAAAAAAATTAATATAACAGCGTTTTCTTACAACTCGCACCTCCAGAACAAGACTATGAAAATTAAAAAAAAATTTGAACTTGATTTTTCTACGCAAAATAATAAAAAAAAACTGCTGCCAATTCACTGGCAATTCTTCCAATCTTATTAAATGTTCTAATAAAAAATTATTTTTTTCTATGTTAGAAAATCATAACGACAAGTCCATTTCTTTTACCTGAATATCGAAATACATAGATTTAAATTTTTAAATTGCTATTTAAAGCCAATGCAAAGGTATAGCATAGATTATGAAATAAATATTTAAGTTATACAAAAACTTTTTTTGCATATCAATTAACATATTTTTCAATTGTCAATTAATTTTACAACACCATAAAATTGTTGATTAAAATACTACTTTTACAAAGAATTTTATTTTGTAATTTTGTAATTTTATTTAAATTTATGACCACCAAATTTGCTCACTTAATACAAAAATATCATAAAACTAAAACGCTATAAAACAAAAATGAATAGATAAATCTTAAAAATTCTTTTTGATTTCATATCTTCGTCTAAAAAAGGAAAAAAATTAAGTGTGATTAGTCAAAAATTACCGCGTAATACCCAAGAAATAACCGATAAAAAATTTGTTAAAGGAAAAATCATGAAAATGAATCATCGATATAAAACAATAAAAAGGAATCGATAAATCTTAAAAATTCCTTTTTATTTCAAATAAAAACCATTGTCAATTCATTTGAACTTAGCTTCATCAAACTAAATAAATTGTTCCAATATGAATTTATTTATTCTAATACATTACTTTAAATGGCTATATTTTTTTCTACAAAGGTTGGTTGGGTTTTTTTTTGGGTTAGCATCGATTGTTGTCAAAAGATAAATTACAAAGAATTATAAGCTTGTGATCATAGATTGCATTATCGATTTCAAAATATTAAAATAGAAAAATTGTTATAAAACAAAAAAGAATCGAGGAACCTTTAATTTTTTTTTCTGATTTCGTATGTTTATCAAAATAACAATTAAAAATTGATTTGTTTAATATAAAATGACCGCGACATCTTTGAGATATAAGCAATAAATTTAAAAAAAAAATATAACGTCAAATATCTTGAAAGATAAGAAACCTTATAGTCTTGGCAAAGAGCTCAGCCAAGAGATAGTGGAAAGCTACATTTTTCAGCTCAATTTATTTTAAACATTTTCCATCATATGTTTCCGAGATATCGCCATTTAAACAAAAAATTACGTTTTCGTGAATAACAAAAGAAGAAAGATAGCTTATAGAAAATTTTGCGTTGAGGAAGATAGATAATTTTATTCTTTTTCAAATGCATTTACACTGAAGCGATCATATTATTTCTCCGTACCAAAATAATATACCTCATTGATTTCACAATTACGTAAAATAAAGAAATCGTTGTAAAACAGAAACGGTTGATGAACCTTAAAATTTCTTTTTTATTCCAAATCCTCATTAAGAAATGAACAAAATGAGCCACAGCAAAACTCACCCGCGGGAAAAATATTCGACTTTTTGCCCTTGTTACATAATGTACTATTTCGTGTATAACAAAAGAAGGGAATCACCTTATCCAAACTTTCAGGTCGGAAAGGTTAGGTAATTTTATGCTCTTTTAAATGTCTTTTTGCTGGCTTGATGATATTTTTTCTAAGGAATTAGAAAACCCGAAAAATTAAAACTCAAATATCGAAAAACCGCTAAAAAAACAAAAACGCATACTAAAACAAGGAAGAATGATTTTTGAGTCACCTTCCTTCAAGAAAAAGAAAAAAATGAGCCCTTAAACATTACTTTTTACCGTGGATTGCTCGAGATATGGTGATATACATACACATACACACGCCCGTTCACACATATACGCACACGCACGCACGCACACACGCATGCACACGCACATCCAAATGGACATTTTCTAAAGATAGGGTATTTTGATTTCAAATGGCCTAAAACATATTTCTAACATGTGTGACGCGTATTTCGCGTCAAAATATTTATTTAAAAACGGGGCAGCCAATCACAAACGTACCACCGCCGTCACCAGAGCCTAGCACTAAAATATTTATTTTAATTATTATTAACAAGGAGGGAATTATTATTATTCTTGTTTGAGAGAATGAGGAGAAGGAGTATCGCAACGCGACCGAGGAAGAGAACACGACCGGTAGTCCACAGCCCATCAGAGGCACGCAGACATCCGGGCTGGAGCTGTTGGTGCGTACGCCGTGCTGTGGTAACACACACAGTATATACACACGGTATACTCCGTCGCGCGCTATACGTGGGGGAAGGTGGGGCACGATGGGTTTGGCGGGTGGATTGGGCATTCAAATGTTCACTAAATAAATGAATATTCTAACATGATAGTATTTTTTATATGTTGTAAATAGCTTTTACTTTTTCCCTCTGCAAATCCTAAATGAAAAAAATTAATACAAATCGTATGAGAATTATTAGAAATTGAGGACTTCAAAACGTTGTTTTTTCCATAATTCTAATCTATTTCTCAAGAACAAATAAATCATATGAGCTTCGAAAGGGAATTACTTTTACAGTTTAAATCGTAAATTTTTAATAGTATTTTTGATTGATGATCTCCGATGCTTAGGAAAAAAGTAATATTACATATAAAAATACTCTAAAATGGGGCACGACTGGCACCACTAGCGGGGCACGATTGGCATACGTGAGCCGTCAATTTATTTCCGCCGAGTTTAACAGCTGATTTTCTTAACCTTACTTTTGCGCCCTTAACATTTCGGAGTCGGAGTCTTAGATGTTGGTGAAAGAGTCAGTGTTAATGAAATGGTCTGGTTTTTAGTTTTGATCCTCAATCCTATAAAATGCAAATTTAATAGTAACGTCCAATATTTTTTTTAAATAAATTTTTCATTAATTCACCGTGCCAATCGTGCCCCACCTCCATGCCAATCGTGCCCCACGGGTGGGGAAAATGGGCAGTTTTAGCGGTATTGTACTTTGCATTATAAAAAACAATGCAATAAATATTTTATAATAAAAAATAATGTATCTAAATCTTGAGATATTCTACTTTAAGAAGCACTTTTAATAATTTGTATTGGTACAAAATAGAAAGTACAGGATTCTTTTGAAGTTAGGGTGCCCGTACTGCCCTACCTTCCCCTGCGACTCTTTCTCTTGCTCTCTCTCTACCATATCTCGAGGATGAGGAGCCGCTGCACGTACACACAAAGACACACGTGTGACCCGTCCTCTCTCCCGGTGCACGCGGACTCGGGAGGAGAGAGGATTCGCTGCAGCAGCGGCAGCTTCCTCGAGGCACACAACATCGGCTGTAGCCACGAGAGAGAAAGAGACAGAGAGCCAGACGCGGCAGCCGACAGCTCATGGGACAATTAGCAGCCGCCTCGCCGCTAGCCGCCTTGAGTTGCCGGTCTATATAGCGTAGGCTAGTGCGCGCATACCACCGCTGCCAACAGTGATGGCTCAGCGGCGACGAAAAGCTAAGCGCACGATATAGATACCTATACGCGCCGAGCTACAGCCCGCTCGAAATTAGAAATTCATATTTCCGCGCGCGCCCCATCTTTGCGGGGCGAATTTAATCTAAAAAATCGAAGTTTTTTCGTCTTTAATTGTTTATAACTAATTATATAAACAAATGTTTGTAAATTTAAGCTCAGGATTTTATTCCTTAGGTCACCTTAGTGGCACCGGCCCCGCAAAGGGTTAAGGAAAATCAAGGCCAATCAAAAATTAGATAAGAACGGAAGCAACAAGTGTGTGTGGACTGAAGATAGTCGAAGAAAGGTCGAAATTTGGGAAAGATTTCCGGCCTCTCCAATTTTTCGCGACTGACGGTCCCAGCGTCTACGAGAGAGCACGTGTTTGAGAGTATATTTTGGAATACGAATAGTCGAGTTAAAGATTTTTGTTAGATTGGTTTGATTTGTTGATTTATTGAGTTTATATTTTTGGGGGGAGTGCTAGAAATTAGGAGTATAGTTATTAAAGATTTGCGACCGGGAAATCGCGGGAGACCAGGCACGGAACGAGCGACTCAGCGCACGCAGCGTGGACATATTGAATCTGCGGTGAGTTCGACTGTTAATTGTCGAGCGACCCTCGGCATTTCTTCAAAGTCGGTAACATATTTATTTATTATCGAAACTGTATTGCGTCGACGCAAGGTGAGAGTTCGATTACGTCGAGAAACGGGATAATTGCGTGAAGGAGAGAAAGACGGCGTGCACGGGCTGACGTAGCTATCTTGGGAAAGCGACCGTTAACTTTGTATTTCTATCTATAAATTATTAGCGATCTTCTGAGAATATATATAAATAAAGCCTGGGTACTTAAATTGCTTAAAGCATAGTAATATTATTTAGTAGTTAAAGAATTCATCCTGATTTCCTGTATCACGGAACCTCCTCGGGGATAGACTTCATGCTAGGCTAGCCGCGCTTTACCTGGCGCCCTTTTATTATAACTAAATTCGGTAAAGTGTAGAGCCAACCCTTGAAGTGAATATTAAAATAATTAATTAAAGCTAAAGTGAATAGAGTAACAAAATCGTATGTTACACATATTATTAGGTAAACTTTTTTATTACTTTTACAAAGCTACCTTTAGGTGGAAGCAAAACGAAAAAAATAAGCTTTGAGTTGTCAAAAATTACCGAGTTGATATAAGTAAATAAAAGTCTTTATGATATGGACAAAGAGCTCAGCTAAGAGATAGTCAAAAGTTACCTTTTTGGAAAGATTCAAGGGAATAGTGCCGTTTTATTCAAGTTACCGTACTATATAGAAAATCGATTCTTTTTTACAAAATGATTTTTTTCTCGGGAGCAGAAAAGTATTAATACTCAAAAATTTTATCAGAATATTTTTCTCCATCTTCCTAATTACCTACAATATTTCAATAAATGTTCATAATAATTTTCCGAGATATATTCATTTAAAAAAATTATGTTTTTGTGTATAACATAAGAAGGGAAGTATGTTATGAAAAATTTCGGGTCGGAAAAGATAGGTAACTTTAAGCTCTTTTAAATTCATTTTATTGATTATATTGATTTTTACCTGTAAAGAAACTTGAAAACCTAAAACCCAAAAATCGAAAAGTCGCTGAAAAAACAAAATCAAAAACAGAATAATTATCCCTGAAACATTAAATGTGGAATACTGCACGAGTTATAGAGGGAGGTATAGAGAGATCCATACGTTCACACACACATACACACACACACACGCACACTCACATACACATTAACACACACACACATATACATGCACACGCGCACACACATACGCACAAACACAACACATATGCACTCACACACAGACCACGCATGCACGTACGCACACACACAGATACACACATACACACACTATACTGACTATACACGCGCACATCCACACGGACATTTTCTAAAAATAGTGTATTTTGATTTCAAACTGCCCAAAACATGTTTTTAACATGTTTTTTTACAAAACTTTTTATTTTACTATTACTAAGATTCCTTTAGGTGAAATCAATACAAATCATACCTTTTTTATGTGTGTAGTCGGGCCAGTACTGGGCCAGTAGTCTAAGTATTAGAAGAATGTAAATGTTTCGATTATTATTTTTCATCCTTATTTTATGTTAACTTTGTTTTATAAATCATCAACAGATGTAGTAATTTGGGTTGATAAGACTAGAGTAAATTCCCCCGATTCTCTATGTTAAGCGACAAGTGGCGCTCAAAAATGTAAGAAATGTAATAATGGCTCCATTAATTCGATAATAAATTATGTAGACAAATGTAGAAAGATGTGTACAAATATCTTGAAGGGAAAAATCTTTCATAAAGGCCAACTATTAGATCTATATACCTAGGCATTTTTTCATATAGGCATTTGGCTAAAATCTATGTACCGTAGCACTAAAAAGGGGCGACTTTGGCCACTTTCAAGATTCATAGCTATGCCGTTCCGATCTATATTTGATTTAGGTGGCGCAAAAAATGTTAAAACTCAGATCTGTACCCAAATAAGTCATTAATGCACCTGGTCCCAAGTATGGAGCAGGCATCACAGATTGAAGGTACACTGAAAATTTCTATAATTTTATCGCTTTGGAAACTTCAAATGCGTTTTTCTCGAATCAACATTTTTCAAAACCTCGGGGAGGGTTTCATCCTCATTATTAATCCGATTGACTTGAAATCTTAACTGTAACTTCGTAATAATATTCCTCATAAGATGACATAGGGGTTAAACTTAAACTTAATAAATTACTTTTTTATGTTGCTAGTATGATTATTAATGTAAGAAGTTTATTGTGCAACTTACAAAGTAATGTTTTAAGTCTGAAAAATACATTATTTTCGGCTTTTACAGTTACTATGTTCAGTTTACCCTGGTTTCCCCTATGGTATTGACAATGATACTTTATGGTAATGTGTAGGATCTAGATTTGAATGTTTTACAATGGTTAAATAATAGATATTATCAAGTATTTAGAGGCAAAATTTTTTCAGAATGTTTACTTTTAAATACAAGAAGTTTTATGAACACATAAAAAATGTTATTTACGATTTCACACTAGTGTGTTCCCTTAAAGCTAAAATTGACTTCAGTAGTTTCGCATTATGATGCCGGCATTATAACAAGAGACACTTGCAAAGTTGCAATATTCAGATTATTTTATAAATAATTTTATAGCACACTAACCTCAAAATGCCAACTTTATTGTCGATTTTGAGGTTGTTGTGCTATAAAATATCGTATGAGACTGTTGTGGGAGGTGTTTTTCTACCTTGCTCGATTTTCTCACTCGCTTCGCTCGTGCGAAAACCCTCGAGCAAGGTAGAAAACCATCTCCCACAACAGTGTCATAATATACTATACCGCTGAATTGTTGGTCAAAAATGCAAATTTTTTTTCAACACAGTGTCATTTTGTAAACAATCAATATTTTCAAAAAGTCTGTACTGAATATTGCAACTTTGCAAGTGTCTCTTGTTATAATGCCGGCATCATAATGCGAAACTACTGAAGTCAATTTTAGCTTTAAGGGAACACACAAGTGTGAAACTGAAAATAACATTTTTTATGTGTTCATAAAACTTCTTGTATTTAAAAGTAAACATTCTGAAAAAATTCTGCTTCTAAATACTTGATAATATCTATTATTTAACCATTGTAAAACATTCAAATCTTGATCCTACACATTACCATAAGTGTCATTGTCAATACCATAGGGGAGACCAGGGTAAACTGAACATAGTAACTGTAAAAGCCGAAAATAATGTATTTTTCAGACTTAAAACATTACTTTGTAAGTTGCACAATAAACTTCTTACATTAATAATCATATTAGCAACATAAAAAAGTAATTTATTAAGTTTAATATTATTTAGATATTTTTTAAAAATACCAGTTCACTTTACCCAGGCCTTTCAGTGCGGGGTAAAGTGAACTAGAGGATAGAATTAAATATTTTGAAAATATTTTATTACTTTTTGTACATGAATAGATAAAAACGTTAATTTAGATAATAATAAAACTTAAATGACATCTTAAACCCTTACAAATACTGTACATTTTGGCATAAATACGAAATGCGTTGCAATAAAGGCTTTGTATACTATACTAACACTCACCTTGATAAATATTTTGTTAAATTTTTCATTTGACCATGAATAAATTAGTGCAATTGCATTTTCTTCCGGGCCACTTTACCTCAATTCACTTTACCCCGAGACGTCGATTCTTAAAAATGCTTGTTTAAAAACAGAAAAACAACATTTAAAGCTCTGCATTCTTGGCAATAGTAAGTAAAACGTATTTGAAGTAATTAGAAAAAAATCTAGCAATAAAACTGATTATAAACATCTGTAATCGTTATAACGAATTCGACAAACCAACTTTCTTTTTAGATCGAAAAATACAATTATTTTTCTTTCGTAGAATATTTTTTTTTTTTTTTTATTATTATTTAACGTCGCCATGTTTGTGCTTCCATGTGGTGCTAATCGACGACGGGGGTCTGCGGTGTGTTTGTAAACAAAGCACATGTAATTTTTACAGAGGTGCTTGTATCAATCGGCAGAGACTAGGATTCGAACCCGGGTCACCGGCGTGGGAATCCGACACTCTACCGACTGAGCCGCCGCAGGCCCGTAGAATCTTAATTGTTATGTAGTGAAACTTTTTTATTATCATCCTTGCATAATTACCTTTCACTAAAATTAAAATTAGGCATAAATAATAATTTATTGAAGAAATAATAAGCATGATTCACTTTACCCGTATGTTCACTTGACTCCAGTTTCCCCAATTTATTGGAGGAACTTTGCAGCGTGCGCGATTGTACATGACATGATGAACAAAATTTTTTAAATGCAAAATTACAAATTAATGCTAATGATGAAACTAATTTTAACAAACAATTGTTTCGTTTAAATTTTAGTACAGGTCAAAAAGAATCGAATTACCATCGACAAAAAAATGTTGTTTAACATGTCACATAGAATCGTGTTCGCTGTACAGTTCTTAAAAAAATGGTATTAACAATGGTAACTTAATATTACATGTAGATTTAAGATTTTTAGGTTTTTATAAAGCTACATTGCAGAAATTACCAAGTATTTATAGAAAAAACATTTTTTTAGAATATTTGCTTTTCAATATAAAAAGTTTTATGAACTCATAAGAAAACGGTTTTTTACGTTATAACACTGTATGGTTCCCTTAATATAAAGATAATCGCAATAGTACCTATCATAAACAATAGAAGTTAAAATTCTGTTAATTTTACGTTGAATTATTGTTATAACCATTATGCATAGCAATAAGACGCGAATCTATAAGAAACTAGAGTGCTTACTCTCTTTTAGGAGCTTTTAGATCTTGCAATCACGTGGCCAAAGTCACCCCGCGTTTTAAAGAAAACTCAGCAAAGTTAGTTTTTAAAGAAGTTGGCCGCCGATGTACTATGTATGATAAAAATTGCGGTGCTGTTGTGATGTCGGTAGTTATATCAACCAAAAAAATTCATTTTTGAAGTTCTACATAATCCTGAGAACTATAGCGCGACAAAGTTTAGAAGATATAAATTTTCAACTATCTTTACTGTGAATTGCTAGACTCATACAATTATAAATTTGTACTTAAGTTTGAGAAATAACGTAGATTCTATAAATGTATACCTTCCTCTATCCAAAAAGTCATTGGTCAAACCCATTTTTCAATATCTGAATACTGGAAAACAATTTTACTTGAAAATCGAATGTGGATTAAAGTCGTCCCACCGGCAAAAATCACCCCATTTTACAGTATGTTGTAATTTTTAATCATTGTGATCAATTATCAGTACTGAAAATTAGTTATTTAATCAGAATGTTGATACAATCATAACCAAAGTATAAGGAATCAATTTTTTGCAAAGTATTTGGAATCAATTTTTTGTGTGTCATTTATTGAGTAAACTAGCTTTAGTTCATGTGATGAGCCATCTAAAATACTTCTTTGGAGGCAGAAATGAATAAAATGTATTTGTGCTGACGTTAAAGCTACGATGCCTACATACATTAAATGATAGGTAATTATGAATTTTTCTGCTATACATTTACTACATCTTTTACATTTTTTAACTTTCGCGCTCACTTTCAAACGACGCTTTGGGAGGCTCTGAAAGTTTCGAAATTTGAGTTAGTATTGAGTCACGTTGGTAAAAGATTAGAAATTTTAAATATCTGTTATTTATTATTATGCATATATTATACACATTCTGAATGAATAGACCAGGCTTACCCATAATTACAAATGGACATATTAGCAATTTGCGACACTAAAAAGTGATAAATTGATATCTTTTATTTTAATAGGGCCGACTTCAACAAATAACGCTCTAAGAAGAAAACGATAATTCTATTTTATTAATATTTTAAAACAATGGGCTCATCAAATATTTATTATAGTCAAGAGTCAACGTTTTGGTCATTAAAAGGAACGTTTCTGCAACGTTTCAACAAAAATATTCTAAATTTTGTAAAAAAAAATATAAAACGACAAAACCTTTAGGATTAACCTACCAATTTCCTTGTACCATTTGGTAGGTTAACCTAATTGGTAGGTTAACCTGAAAGGTTTTGTCATTTGTAATTTGTTTTACAAAATTTTTGAACGTACGATATAGATATAATAGGTCAGAACAGGGAAGCCACAATAAAAAACCTTAAAATACTAATAAAAACGGCAAAAGAAATAGGTCTAGAAATTAACGAAAAGAAAATGGAATGCATTGACACTGACAGAACGGCACCCGTCAATGAGTATAGCGACCTTAAGGTGTTAGACAAAATCATTAAAATAGTAGAAGAATTTAAATACCTCAGCACTATAATTAACTCCAAAAATGAGACGCATAATAGTATATTACGATACATGTGACCTAAGTGGCCAATAATTGCACGGCGCGTAGTTAGCGCCCGAGCGTAGCGAGGGCGATACCGTCGCGCCGTGCAATTATGGACACTTAGGTCACGAGTATCGTATACTATTTTGTAGCACGAGTGACATAAACCCGCCACCGACATCGGGGAGGGTGTATGGTGCGGGGGTGGGCCGGGCAGGGGAGGGGGGGGGTTTCGGGGGGGCGAAGCCCCCCCGCATAAAAAAAAATAAAAATATAATCCAAAAAACATAAAAAATAAATTAATGAAATTAGAAATCGTATAAACAAATTATTATTTAACCAAAATTCATTAGTTAATTAATAATCAATGTAAACTTTTATACATTGTTTGAATAGAACCTTAAATAAATAAGATATTTTGTTTTTTGAAAAGATAATAAATGTTTATTATTACCAGTTAATTAGAATATATTTATTTACCCTAATTGAAATTTTTTAAATTAAATTTTAATAAATTTCTAATATTAATCATGAAAAAAATTAATACTGAATTTTAAATTGAATTTCAGATTGAATATTCAAAATACGCGCCAAATTGTCATATACAATCAGTTGAACTAACCTCTAAATTTGAAGCATTATTTTAAGGATTTATAATTATTCTCTGATTCTTGACATGCGTATTTACCAGCTTTACTACTTCTTTTTTCTATTATTATGAACGAAAACGTTTATTTTGAGTGTTTTTAGTTTTTATTATAGGATAGTAGGGATCTGTGGCGTATGTGAATTCATTATTACACTGTGTAATAAAGCGCCACTTAGGTCACGGATAAGCGTGACCTAAGTGCGGGTTTAGGTCACACAGTGCTATAAAGAAATTAAGAAAAGACTGCATTCCGGAAATATATGCCTTTATTCCGTGGGCAAATTACTAAAATCGCGACTACTAAAATCATTATGCCAGTAGTCCTATACGGATCCAAAACATGGGCACTAACTAAGCGGAAGGAGGATAGATTCAGAGTATTTGAGAATAGAGTTATGAGAAGAATATTTGGGGGCAAAATTAATGAGTTGTCCGGAGAATGGAGAATCTTACACAATAGGGAAATAATAAAATTATACGGAAAAGCGAATATTACTAGAGTTATAAAATCTCGAAAACTGTGATGGGCCGGGTATGTAACGAGAATGGAAAATGATAGGACAGCACTTAGAGTACTAGTAGGAAAACCAGAAGGTACAAGGCCTGCAGGTAGACCAAGACGAAGCTGGGAAGACAATGTCAGGGCCGACTTGCGAGAAATAGGATACTATAAGGAAAACTGGATTAACCTTGCAAAGAATAGAGAGAAATGGCGTGATTGTGTGAACAAGGCTATGGACTACATAGTCCCATCAACCATGAATGGTGGCTACGGTGATGATGCGAACATTAACCACAGCTGGTATAGGAGCTGCGGTCTTTTAAGCCCTATCTCTGCTAACCATTAATGGCTGGGCACTGTAATAATAATAATAATAATTCTGTTGAAACGATGTGGAATCGTTCCTCTACAGCGGACCAAACGAATTTTGTCACAGTACGCTTGACCCCCTGCCCCGTCCCCTAGAAGCATTACATAATATGTGAATAGCCCCTATGCTTTTACAAAAAAAATAGAATTCTCTGAGTTGGTGATATTTTTGTTTTGCGGGTTCGAAATATAGAAAATTTATTATATTAAGATGGTTCTTGTCAATATGCAGTAAATTGTACCTAGTATGCTAAATTAATTTTGGAAAACAAATTGCTTGAAAATTGTCATTTTAACAAAGGGTCTTATAGGAATAGCACAATTCTGAGCAGTAATATTAAGATTTCTCAACAGAAACACTTTAGATTATAATAAAAAACGTTGATATAATAGTATATATTTCGCACTTTCTAATGACCACAAGAAAAGTATAGCAAGCTGAACTTATTAAAAAGATATTTATTGTAAAACGTACGAAAATGCGAAAAATGTGTTCGTTTCTAACCTCAAAGCGTGACTACATGAGTCATTTAAACACCAAAATATTATTCATACAACGAAGAAAATATAATTGTTTGTATTATTGCTGCAATTTTAAATCATCTTAAAATTCATAAATTTTAAAAAACATTCTTTACATACATTGAACAACATTCTCGTAACTTTCTTTTATACACGCTCAATTAACTTCGGATTTCGACAAGAACCACTTTAATAAATAGATGTAGCTAATAATGTATTATATAGGCATAGGAAACATCAACAAAATTTAAAATTTTATATTCAGGTACAATTTTTTAATAAAAAAGTACAGAATAGCTGTCTAGTGATATAGAGTAAGCATAAACGTGAAATTTGCCATCTCTCAAAGAGAAAGCTTTGTAAAGATGAAAATCTTTGAATCTGAGAATTTAATGAATTTGCATGATTACGTGGTTTCTAATCAGAATATATAGGTCTTTTCAAAACGTCTCTCTGTCTGTCTGTCTGCATGTACGCATGTATGCATGTATGCATGTATGCATGTATGCATGTATGCATGTATGCATGTACGCATGTATTCATGTAAGCATGTATGTATGCATGCATGTATGTATGTATATATGTGTGTGCGGGTGTTTGCGCGTGTGCATGTGCATGTATCTCTGTGTGTCTGTGTATGTGTGTGTGTGTGTGTGTGTGTGTATGTATGAGTGCGTGCGGGCGTGCGTGTGTATGTGTGCGCGTATGGATGGATGTCGATGACTATTACTCTAAATATTCACAGTCAAAATTAATGTTTCAGGTCTTATTTCATTCTTGTTTCTTTTTAAAAGAAGGTGGCTAACAAATATTTTTTTGTTTTTCTATATGTTTTGGTTTTTTAAACGTTTTTTCGTCTTTTAAGATTTAGTTTTTAGGGTTTTTTGGTATGTTTGAAATAATATTATCGATTCAGTTTAAATGCATTACAAAGAGCATAAAATCACATATCTTTTCCGTCCCGAAATTTTAAATAAGGTATTTTCTTTTTTCTGTTATACACGGAAACGCCGTTTAATTCTATTAAAACGGTGATATCTAGAAAGTATTAGATGGAATGATTTTGAAATAATTTGAGGAAATTTGGAATATGGAGAAGAATATTCTGTACAATATTTAAATCTTTATCCTTTTCTTTTTTCGAGAAAAAAATCATTTTGCAAGAAAAACGATTTTCTATGTCGGACGATAACTTGAGCAAAACGGCACCATTCCTTCTGAAACTTTTCAGAAAGGTAGCATTTTACTATCTCTGGAGCCCTTTTTTGTCCAATTTAGAACGACCTTTATGTTTGAAGTTATTTGAGGTTATGTTTTTTTCTTCAATTTTTGTCATTTTTTTGCAACCGGTGCTTATTTTTCGCTTTTTAATGAAGATTCGGAATTGAAATAGTATATTGTGTCAAGGGCGGGAAGCAGACGATTTCCGCAAGGGCATTACAGACCTAGCCGAGGCGAGCCGAGGGATGTCGAAGGCTACCGAGGCAAGGGCTTCAACCAGCATAAGCGTTAATCGCTTTCCGCCCGTAGTGCACACGACACTGTGCATTCTACCGGGCCTGAAAGGATGATTTTTTGTACATATATGAAGCGGGCGGAATGTGAGTTACTTTTCCGTCCGAGGGTATTATTTTTTGCCTGAGGGCGAAAAAGAACTACTTTCCGCCCGCTTTATATGCACGAAAGAGCATACTTTCGGTGCAGGCAAGACAAAATAGTATATTGTGTACCAAGAGCGAGAAATAAGCTCTTTCCGCCGGCGTGTGAGTTTGCTGACAAGAGCGGAAAAGACGTCTCGCTCATGTTGCACATCGTATTTTTTGTGTCACATGTATTGATTTTCGCGGTTTTTCGTGTCTGTCCAGCGGAACCAAATGTGACCATTTCTCGACATTGTTCAACCGCCGTCTTGTTCTATTGGCAAAGATAACATCCACCGCGCTTAGAGGAGCGCTGCTGTTCCCCATAAGAAAGCAGCGAAAAACATGGCCGCCGAGAGGGCAGTTTCTCATAAGATTTACATGGAGATCATATTTATAAATTAATTTACAAGTTCTATACGTCACAAAAAACCTACTAACGTCTTCTTATAATACTATATGAAGGTATAATGGATGGTAGCAACAAGCTTTTTGTCACATATTAAACTTGTATTTCAATTACTACAAATTTTTCCCGTATAAATGTTGTAGAGAAGCTGCTCCCTCAGCTGCAATGTTTATTAGTTCATCCAGAATCCGTTAGTGCCGCATTGCAAATTTAAACTCCCAATTAAAAAATGAAAATATGTTTACCTACACACACACACACACGCACACACACGCACACACACACATACACACACGCACATACACACACACACACACACGCACACACACACGCACACACACACACACACATACACACACACACACACACATACACACACATACATACATATACACACATATAGATATACATACATGCACATATAGAAATATCTATTATTGTATATTAAAGTTTTTCAAG
Organism: Gastracanthus pulcherrimus; assembly: GCA_949152435.1. NCBI lineage: Eukaryota > Metazoa > Arthropoda > Insecta > Hymenoptera > Pteromalidae > Gastracanthus > Gastracanthus pulcherrimus. Next base: position 49,765,387 of record OX424574.1, read on the forward strand.
TAAAAAAAGATAAGATAATATTTGAAATAGAATAGTACATTGTGAAACTAAACATATTCCGTGACAGTTTTGCGTATGGTAAATGGTCAATAATACACTGTGGGCGTTATTTTCATTACGCTAAAGCGTGCGTTATTTTCATTACGTCACGCTGTCGAGTGCGTTATAGAAAATAACACACGTAGTGTCTTTTGACGATTTAGCGTACACAAATCCTCCACGCAATATATGTCATATTCCCAGTACTTATGATAAAAAATAGTGTGTTAAACTCGTGCGGTGTAGTGTCCAATAGCGCCATTTGGGCGACATGTCGCATTCGCTATGCTCGTGCGCCAACGCGCCCGCGTGCGCTATATTGGCCGCTATACCGCACTCGTTACACAATGTACTATTCCACCCTTATTACACATCGAATTTGGTTTTAATAAGTGTGAGAAAAGGGTTTTTTTATGCATCCAGCGGGAATAGGGAAATGGGCATTACGAGTCGTCCACTAGACCTAACAAAGTCAGGAGCGGGACGTAATCAATATTACCTTCTGTTCAGGCAAAAACTCTCGGAATGCTCAATTTTCCATTCGCTTTGCAAGCATGAAAAAGGGCCCTTTTCATCCACTTGTTGTAAATTTTGAATTCCAACTCACGCATTCCCGAACGCGCATGGCCATGCATATGAGCAGAAAATCGGAAAACACTCGACCAAAAAGAAATTTTTTTTTTAATTCACACTTACCAGGATTGGCTTTTCTGAATGCTTTTGGCATTCTAAAAACGGGAAAAATTGTGAACAAAACCCATTCTATTCTGGTGCCAAGTTTGATCTACGGACACATTACCATTGAGCAATTTGTGTTTAATAAATTAATGCTCTTATTGTGTCGTAAATTAGTCGGTTCTTATTGGTCAAACAAATTTTGTTCGCATTAGAAAATTAAAGAAGTCGCTGAGAGCTTCAATTTGAGATATCAACGATCAAAAAATATTATTTCCATGAAAAGTTATACGCAATTAAAGATAGTGATAGAAAACGTAAAAAATAATAAGAATGTCGAAAATTATTAAAAAAATACGAAATCTCTCATTTTCACGCATTTTCCACGATTTTGACGTATTTTTCACGTACTTTTCAGTATTTTTTTTTCAAATTAGGATCATGATAGAGCACAAGTGGAAGTCGAGGGCGCAGAAAATATAGAAAAAAAAATTTTCCCTCATAGTTGCACAATGTACTATTTATCTTTCAAGTTATTTGAGTTCATTTTTTATTAAACAAATGAATTTTTAATTGTCTGTTGATGAATATACGAAATCAGAAAAAGATTCCTTGATTCGCTTTTGTTTTATAACAATTTTTCTATTTTACGATATTTTTAAATCGATAATGCAATTTATGATCAGAAGCTCATAATTCTTTTTTGTAACATATGCACGATTTTTACGTTTTTTCACCCACAAACCCGGGCCTAAAGTGGCCGGTTTTCGACCAGCGGGCGTAAAGTACTCACTTTACGACCTTTTAGGGGCACTTTAAGTGAGTACTTCACGCCAGCTGCTCGTTTTACTTTACACCCGCTGGTTTCACCACTAGAAATGAGAATAAAACTAGCCAAAACTTAGTTTGTGAAAATCAATACATGTGTTCCAAAAAATATAGTGCTCACTACGGGTGAGAGGGCCTTTTTGACTTTGTGTATTTGCAGTACTCGGTCAAAAAAGGCCCACTTCTCGCTCTTGGTCCACAATGTACTATTGTAATTTATCTTTTGACAACAATCGATGATAAAAAAACACATTTTTTGAACTATTAATAAGAAAGAAATATAGAAATTTAAAATAATGTATTAGAATAAAGAAATCATATTGGAACAATTTATTTAGTTTAAGGAAGCTAAGTGCCAATAAATTGGCAGCGATTTTCATACTGCATTAGCGGTTTTTAAATTATTACAGTTAAACCCAGTGCACTGTTAATATTCAATCCTCGCGCACTGTTAAACTAAGACGAGCAGACGCCGCGCATTCACAGTGCGCTGAATTGTCAGTCCCGACTTTTCACAGTGTGCGGGGTCTGACTATACTTTTAAATTATGCAGCAATTTAATAGATAAATGAAAGCTAATTGATAACATAATTAGGTTGAAATGAGTAAATGTTAGTGATAAAACGATTAATATGACAATTACATATGCCGACCCATTTATCGAATTAATAATTTATTGAATTATAATATATTACCTCTTGGACACGTTTCTGGAACAACAACAATACCATACGGTTTACCACTGCCCCCTGCCGGAAGCGATATCGATGGTCCTTTTTCGCCCGTATTCTTAACGGCGACTTCAATTTTACCACTGTAATAAAACAGCAAGAAGTATATAAATAATTTAAATGAATAAAATAATTTAAAGTTTTGGTAGAATAGTACAGAATAATTAGGTCGTATTTTTTACTGAAAAGTAATTATTTTAAAAGTTACAGACGCTTTAGTTTCAATATTTTTGGTACAAATAGATAGACTAGGATGTTGCATGACATCGCGTACATTTCAGCCTGCTATGAATACTTTTTGTTTAATTTAAAAATGAAAACCATTCTATCAAAACAATCTAATGGATTTTCTCATGCAAAATCTAATTATTTCGCGTGCAGTATATTTTTTATTAAGGGGCAGGCCTGGGTTAAACCCAAAAAAATGACTTTTTTTACGAGTCCAGAAAACTTTTTATGTTTAAAACCAATCATTCTGAAAAATGTTATGCTATCAAAACACAATAATGTTTTAAATTTTACCCGTGTAAAACCTCAAAATCTTTACCCTACGCGTCCCAATAAATCACTATTTTCAATATCATATTTATTAAAGGAACTTTGAACCTCACACGATTCAGGGTAACACGATGAACAAAAAATTTTTTTTACGGTTATTCGAGTCCTTTTGACATGTATTACAAAAAAAGCGTAGCACTTTTTCGTTAAAATTTTTTTTATTGTTTTCTTTCGGAGATTCAAACAAATTTTAAAAAATATAAAACTTTTTTTTTTCAAAAAATCTATTAGATCTATTAAAAAAAATAATCAAAAAAATTTTAACGCAAAAGTACTCCACTCATTTTGTAATACATGTCAAATAGAATCGAATAACCGTAAAAAAAATTTTTTGTTCATCGTGTTACCCTGAATTGTGTGAGATTCAAAGTTCCTTTAATAAATATGGTATTGAAAAGAGTGATTTATTGTCACATGTTGGGTCAAGATTTTGAGGTTTTCCAACGGTGAAATTTAAGATATTATTATGTTTTGATAGCATAAAAATTTTCAGAATTATTGGTTTTTAACATAAAAAGTTATCTGGACTCGTAAAAGAAAAGTCTTTTTTGGGTTTAACCCAGGCCTGCCTCCTTAACGCCGTATTATAATGGTTTTAGCCATTTATTGGTTTCAAAAAATTTTGAATAAAATCATAGTTAGTTGCAAAAATTTATATTCCATCATCATCCAATATATTACTAAGTTTTTATAATAAATAAAAGAGAAAGAGACGCGCGTTCGGAATGTTGCACTGGTCGTAAAATACTCCCTTTGCACACGGCTGGTCAATAAGTTAACAGTTGTAATAATTTATACTGAATATCCAAAATTCAAGTGTATAATTTTTCATAAAAACACGGACAAGTGTGGCGAGTTAATACACCTGTAAAGCACTGTCTGTCGGCAATGCTTTTTCTGTAGCCTAGGTGTAAAAAGTGTTTCAGTATGCATAACATACGTAAGATAGGAATATACAAATTTTGTGCTTACGTTTTCCAGTCAGTCCAATAATAATGATTTTGTGAAATTGCTAGACCAAATGGATATGACAAGTTCTTGGCAATCACACGCACAGATTTATTGTCAATGTTTGCACAATCTAAGAAAATCATTAATTAAATTACTAATAGAAAAAATATATAAATAAAATGTAAATACTTAGTTGATAAGAGATCAAGAATTCGTACTTATCGAAAAAGTTCCTGCATCTGCCCAGCAGAGTTCATCTGAATACCAATCAATGGCCAATGAATTAGGCAGCTTGACGTGTTCTCCTTTTAAAAATATTTGTCTTCCTGTGCCATCTTCATTAGCCCACTCTAGTTTTGGAGACGGGCGATACCAGTCAGACCAAAAGATTTTTCTAGAATTATGAATTTCAATTTTTTCATTTGCAATGAGTTATGTTTTTATACATTTTAATATCAATATTATTCGTACCCTCTGTATGGATGAACAGCAATGCCTCTAGGATTGACGAGACCATCAGAGATCAGAATCTTTCTCTTCTTCGTATCTAAATGTGCCACTTCAATAGTCTCATTTGCTGAATCAGTCCAGAAAATAGCCCTTGATACCCAATCAATAGCTATACCTTCTGGACTTGAAACTTGTCCAACAAAGTTGTCAGATTTCGATCCATTGTACGTCATACTCGTTATTTTGTTACCTTTATAAAAATTAAAGATTCTTTAATGCTAGTATTCAATAATATTATTCGTGGTGATAAATTTTCTCGCAGGTACTATAACGCGATTCAATAAAAGTATAAAATGAAACAAAAATATAATTTATTTGTTTTCAATAAAAGTTTTTAAGTATTAATTTATAAATAAATGAAGATAATTCAATACCAGTTATGTCGCTAGCGTACGCTTTTCCTCTGGGACAATCTATGTCCAAAGCAATAGCCATTTGGGAGTAAGCTAGGTAAATTGGATTTCCTGGCTTCTCTGACGTAGGGAAGAATGGTATTCTATGTGTGGCCATGCCCTGATTGACTAGTAGGAAATTCGCTTCGTGCTTTGGTCGCGGTCGGCAATCGGCCCCATCCCCGATAAAGCCCTCGTTACAAACGCATGTAAATTCATTGCCGCCCAGTGGTACGCAAGACGCGTCTCGTGAACAGAGACTTGGATTTTGTCTGCACGATGTTTGTTGGACGCAATTGAAGCCATCGCCGTAGTATCCCTAAAAGAAAATTTAATTTGTATACCACTTAAAGTTTATAAAAAAATCTTGTAATAACTGTAATATAAATTAAAGTGAGCTTTTTATTCAATTTTTATATAATAAGGAGCAGTGCGGCTAATCTAGTCGCACGCACTGAGAAAAAAGTTTTCTTATATATTTAATACGATTCCTTAACTCTTACGTCAGCTATTTTGGAATACGACGATTTAAATATTCATATATAGTTAGTGCATATTTCTTGATAGTTGAATGCAGATTTCATATAATAGTTATTAAGAAATTTGATTTAGAATGCAAGGTATTTTTCAAAATATTTCAGATGCACCAATTTTATACTTATATAGTAAAGACATTCTTCCCTCAGTTCAGCGTAAATTTTATACAATACGAATATCTAAAGCCATCAACCCTGCGGAACTCGGATTTTGATAAGGCTTCGGCAAGTGTTTACTGGCACCTAAAAATGAATGGGTTTCATTTTTAGGTACCAGAAAACCCCTCTCAGAGCAAAAAGAATACTGAATTTAAACTAATAATGAAACTAATAATGATATAAAGTATCTTTGATTGAGCATTACATCCAAACGTGATGTTCCACTTGTTACATGTAAAAGTTGTAAATTCAAAATTGAAACTAGGATAATTTGTAGTTATGAAAAAATAAATATAACCGTGTATTTTTGCGGTGATGCTCATCAATAATAGTTGACATGTATATAAGTTTTTGGATATTTTCTTTAAAAATGCAGTAGTGAGTAGCAAGTGACTGTGTCTAAACGGCAAATTGTAGAAACAGTGGATAGTATAGTAGCTGGGCCTAAAGCAGACGAAGGCGACTAAGGCAAGTAGGCCAGTATAGGCAAGTCGCTGTATGCTGCACTGGCTGTACTCACCGGTAGGCAAACGCAGGCGTAATTAGCGGAGGTCTGGTTGTATCCGCAAACAGCGTTTCTGCCGCAGTTGTTGACGTCGAAGCAGCTAATGTGCTCCTCGACGCACTGGCTTATGCCGTCGCCGTGGTAGCCGGTGATGCAGGCGCACCGATAGCCGCCGAGGCCATCGTTCGAGGATACGCACTGGGCGTTCACGTGGCACTGGGACGGATTCGTCGAGCAGTCCGCGAGCACGCACTGGCCGTCGACCATGCTGTAGCCCGGCTGGCAGGTGCACTCGTACCGCGAGTTTGCAGGCACGTACGAGCAGCGCTCGTTCTCGTCGCACTCCTTGTGCTCGCGACACTCATCTGCAACCAATCGACCAATTTCATTTGTACCGCGCACTCCTGCCAAGGTGTATTTGCCTTTTTCCCGCGACTCTCCTTTACTCAATTAGCATCCTATTTCAACAGCTCATTATTTCAATCATGCTTTTAATGATTTTATACCAAAATTATTTATCATACTTTATGGATTTTTGCAATTCTCAAAAATATTATAATTATTACTTCCGAAATTCACATTAAACCTATAGGATATGCACTTGAATACCATTTGCAAATCAATACCGGTAGTTCGCTTATTAATGGCCAATATCTATACAAAATAAACAGTTATATGCATTTGATTTAGTTAAACTACTAATTTTCTAAGAAATCATATAAAGAAACTTTATTTATATTCTATTTCTACATTAATCTATATCTATGTTCTATGTCTATAATAAAAAAGATAATATTAAAACAAACGAAGCACCGTATGGTGTGCAGGTCGTTCCATCTCCTTTATATCCAGAGTTGCAGACACATTTAGCGATCGGTTCATCCTGACGACACGATGCATTAGGATCACATATATCGACGTCCAAACAGGATACTTCTGTTCAATAGTAATTTACCATAAAAATAAAAAGATTCATACACTACTCACGTATTTCTGATGAGAATAAATGCTTCGTAAATGAAGTGCTTTGAAGGATGCAGAAAATTGTACCTACCAGTTTTCAAGCATTCCATACCGTCACCTTCGTAACCCCGAGTACACTGACACATGTACTGGTCGTTGTTCGGATCGTGTACGCACTGTGCGTAAGGATGGCACCTATTTAGCACGTTGCAGGGCGCTAGACATAAGCGAGTAGAATCATCATTTTTATTAGAAGCTTACTTTCCAGAAGTTTTTTCAACATGAATGCATTTTAAGTAGCGTTTAAAAATTATTTGTGAATTATAGATCACTAAATTATAGCTCAAAATAAAAGTATTATTATTTTATGAGAAAAGAGAAGACAAAAATGCTAAAAGCTTAGATTCATCGACAACGATTCATTATTTTCAATTAAATTTTAAGAAAACTAAATATATAAAAGGTAAATAAACTTTAATGTTTATAATGTACAATCCTTTAGTAAACACAATAAATATTGTATTGTGTTACAAAAATCTATCGCGCTTACTAACAAGAAAAGTATTATACTTGTGGAAAACTGAGTTTAAAGAAACTTTGAAAGGTGTTTACTGTTGTCATTGTTATATATATATATATATATATATATATATATATATATATATATATTATATATGATATACAATATTTGTTAACATTGCGCAAATGAGCTACACTAAAGATTTTTAGCTGTAAGTCAGGTTTTGAGGTCTATGAGATCAAACTTCGGATTCTGGACTTTTTTTGGTACCAACAGACATTTTCCAAAGCATCATCAAGTTTCCCACAGCTATGATAATCTCCATAAGAAATATTTTAAGGGAATCCGAAAGTCAATTAAAAATTCAAATTTCGCGTCTATATTTTTACCGACCAAATAGTGAATTTCATTACTTTAATTATAAGACTATTTATATTTTTAGACAAAACCCAAACTCGCTAATTGCCCTTTATGGAGTAGTAATATACATGTGAACGAAGTTTCACACCTAAAAATCAACGCTTCCCTAAAAAATTATTGGAATGAAATGTTGACAAAATGTAAGGTCTATTACTGTTCAATGAAGGGCAAGTGAGTTTCGGATATGTCTAACTATAAGTAGTTTTATAATTATAAGTAATATTCCCCTTTTCGGTCGGTAATTATGAGGGTGGGAAATTTGAATTTTTAATTTACTTTCGGAGCCTCTTAAGTAATATATTTAAATACAATAATATTGTTGTATAAATAATATTATATTTAAATAAATAATCCTATGTAATTATGGCAGTGAAAGTAAGTCGTTTTGACTGCATTCAATATTACAGCTGGCTTGACTTCAATTTAGTTTGAATTGGCGAATTTTTGCCCTGGATCAAGTTCTGAGAGTTTAAAGAACAGAGTGGCTTAATTAATTTGATAAATTTACATTCATAAAAACCAAAATTTCAAAGTAATAGCGAATTAAATATACTAGTACACAGAGTACAAATATTATATTATGTACCATGCGGGAGAAGTAAGCTTCTTTTGTCCACGTGCGAGGATTGCAATACGAGTCGAAGATGTATGCGTATTGTGAGCTGAAGATGAGTATTACAAACACACGAGGCCGAAAAGGCAACTCCCTTATGGTGCACACCGTATTTTTTATCAAACATGTCTGGATAACGTGTTTATTTCGAACAAAGCGCAACTAAATTTGGCCGGTCTTCGACACGGTGCATACACATGCTTGTTAGACTGCAAAATCAAACTATAATAATATCCAGACCCCCCCTAAACATGTGGTGTCGTCCGGATGGTACCCCATGTTTAGGACCCGTCTCCCAACTTTTTTCGTCTACTGGTCGGAAAACGGTCACATTAGTCCAGCTTTTCAGGTAAATAACGCGAAAATCGTGTCTGTGTTACAAAAAATCATTTATGCATTTATTTATTTATAGGCATGCAAAAATATTCATTTCGCTTCCAAACTTACAATTGTATTAAGCCAGTTGTAAATATTTGTTGTAGTTTCAGTAAACAAACCTCTTACTTTCTAAGTTTTCAGGCTAATTATAAACTAAAAAATTATTTTTTCGTAATAGTAGGCGTAATGTACGCTGTTTTGTTCTTGTTTTTCGGGCATAAAGAAGTAAGTACTTTTACGCCTGCTGGGCATAAAGTTCAAAATTGTCCAAAAAGTGTTATCGTACGACAAATTATATCGATATAATTTTTTTCATCAAAAATTTGTTTATCATTAAAGCTTTTTTCATTTAAACATTTAAACATTTTTATCACTTTATTATTTAAAAAATGTTTTCTTCATTTAAATTTTTTCTAAATTAATTTTTTTTAATTACAAGATTCGTTTACATTAACATTATTTTAAATCATAACATTTATTTAAATTCAAAATTTTTATATGGGGTTTTCCACCCTCCTCTTTCCTTCATCACCCGTCCTTCTATCTCATAGTTGCATATTTACCATAACCGACTGCATTTTTCTCTTAATCCTCGTGCATTTCTATTGGAATATTACATAATTGTTCTCTTGCTTGCGTACTTTACTACTATTACGAAAAGCTATGTTCATACCTCTGGCGTAAAATTCTACTTTACGCCCTTGGTACGAGAGGTACTATTTGCTACGAATAAGGGAAAGCGTAAGCAATATCGATTTAAATCAAAGGACGCAAGCAAATATGATAGCGCAAAAAATAAAAGCGATAAGCAACTTATAAGCCAAGCAGGAAATCAGTAGCTCGTACTATTGGATCCAGAAGGACCCATCGTCTCCTGGATTAGTCCTGGACGTGGTACACAAAGATCTTCCGGTTGATCATAATCGTATCCCCATGGGCATATGCAGTTGTCTTCCAAACATTGTGGTAGGGGTCGTGCCATTACTAAAATCCACGTCGTAGTATCCCAGTTTAAAATTTTTGGATTTAACTACGTTGTAAAGTTGACTTCCATGATTATAATTTTTGCAATACAAACATGATATTTGTAAAAGAAGATCATGGTAATTTTTATTAAAATCGGATAATGACGTTTTCGTATTATTTAAGATTAGGTATTTTTAGGTTTTTTTGGTTTTTATTTTTAGGTATGTTTAGGTATTTTTGCGTGTGGCATAATAGTGAATGTAAAACGACAATTTAGACAGTTATTATACTCTTTACCGGACGTGAAAGGGTACTCTTCAAAACAGTTCTCTGAACTCAGATAATAACATAATCTTTCGAAAATTTAACCCGATAATGTTTATACCATTACAAAGTGCACGGTAAGCGGGTTTTTTCAAAAATCAAAAATTTTGTTTACAGGAACGTGTATTAACGACCTATTTATTTTAAATAATTATTGGAGATTAACAAATTGTTTTGTTTTTAACTAACGTCTTACTATACCCATCGTATTTTTATAAGCATTGTCTGGTTAAAAATTTGATTCCGTTATTATTTGCAACCAGAAAACCGTTCTGCATATTTTCCGTAGTAAGCAATGCATATAGGATTTGTCAAAACAGTTTTCTGAATCCGGATAATAACAGAATCTCTTGAAAATTTAACTGGATAATAGTTATACAAATCCGAAGAACATAATAAGCCGGTTTTTTCTAAAATCAATTTTTTTTACTGAGATCTGTATTATAGATTTCTATATTATGAGCAACTATTGAAGATTAAGTAAACTTTAAAAAAAAACGTCTTACTATGTCCTTCGCATTCATATAAGCATCGTTTGATGAAAATTTCAAAAGATTCCGTTATTATTTGCAACCAGAAAAACCGTTTTGAATATATTCCGAGATAAGCAATGCGTAGGAACCTCTTCACATCCCCTTTAGGGGAGGCCCGGGAGAAATTCCAGCTCACTGATAGTTAAATGACTGGGGGCCGAAAAAAATATTTTCAACATATTTTTTCACAGTGCATCCAATGGCGTACTTGAAAAAATTTATTTCCGTCATTTTGAAGATTGTTTTATGCACAAATCCACGCTAATGATTGTTTGCAATGTTGTCAGAAACCTGCAAAAAAATTTTGAGTCAAAACTGAATAAGTAGTTTGAGATTTAGTGCGCTTCGGTCAATCGCTATAATGCACCGACCGGGCTATAATATTTGCCTTACGATCTGCATGTTGCTTCTTTCCATTATTTTCGTATTCTGACAATCGTTTCACATTTGTCGTATAATTTTTTAATATGACTGCTTACATTTACAGTTTATTTTGCTGAAAAATGGCATCAAAAGGGATTTTGGAGTTTTTGGAATTTATTTGCATAATTGATTTTACAAAACAAAGAAAATTATATTTACAATGAAAATAGTGATACTTTGCCCATAATATACTGTGTATATACAGTTGTAATATACAATGTTATATACCCATAATATACAATGTTATATACAGTTAGAAGTATTCTTTGATATGTATTTTATCATGAAAATAACAGTCTCTTTCATAGATACACGATATAAAAAAGAATGAAAGACAGTTAACTTATGCAGTGTATCAGTAATAATTACAAATGATTTTAACAAAATATTTTACATGTTCATTGATATATTTGTACAGGTATTTTATAACTTTCGAACATTTCTGCACAGTACATCACTCCTTTAATTTCGAGCAAGATTATTTACCTTTTACTTTCAGCCAAAGCTTTACCCTACGCGCAGTTTTGTACTTTTCAGTAGTTTTCTGAACCCCTCTTTTTAGATTTTACACATTCATTTTGATATGAGACAGATAAAAGAGTAATAATCATCCAGATGAAAAATTAGCTTTTTTAGCCCTGTAGATAAAAGTATATAACTGAAATATTTATTTTATTTGATCAAATACATTTCAAAGAATACTTCTAACTGTATATAACATTGTGCACAGTATATTATGGGTTGAGTATTACTATTTTCATTGTAAATATCATTTCCTTCGTTTTGTAAAGAATTAATCATATAAATAAATTTGTCAAAAAAACTCAAAAATCACGTTTGAAGCCATTCTTTACCAAAATCAGCTACAGATGTCAGCAATCATATTAAAAAAATACTGCTAACTGCTTTGGCACTGCGCTTTCTCAAAGAAAATTTAATTAAAATTATTATGTAAATGTGGAAGAGCTGCGAAGTACCATCCATCATGGTTAGTTTCCTGTCTAACTGTTTTCATTTAGTGATTTGTGCTCTACTGAAAAATGAATATTTTTCAAGAAACATATTGTCGTATATATTGTATATCAGGGTGTCTTTATTGCATACTACGCAAAAACGCATCATTTTTTTAACTCACTCTTTTAAAAATTTTACTACTATTTAACATATACTAACTTACAAATTCCATCATTAAAAGAGTAGAAAAATTATCATTTTTCTATGCTCTATTATAGATACAGATTCAATATTGCAATAATAAATTATGTCATTATTAACTAATTTTTAAAAAATCACAAAATAATAAAATTTTAATATAACATTATCTTTCAAGTTCTTGGATTTAGTCGTGCAATATAATACGTAAAGTTGGCTAGAAGTGCAGAATAGTAAATCTTATATATATTATCTACAAGAAAAAGCACAATGATAAAGCTTAGAGATGTCGTGATATATAGTGTGAAAAAGTATTGTTTAAATTGAATAATCTCTAACATCTCAGAAGATTATGAACCAAGTCGGCTCAAAAATATTCAGCCAATAACCTGAACTTAACAATTATTCTCTGAAATTGTCAAAGCGTTAGATCAAGTATTCTTTTGACATTTTATTATTTTTCTCAGAAAACAAACCTTCTTATTACCTAAACAATTACAGGTATATACCTGTAAATGAAACAAGTATTCAATAAAAATTTGACTTACTTTTTGTATAATTTTTGAGTAATAAATGTTGAAAAAAAAAATTTGTCGCACAGTATAACAACAGAAAATTAACACATATAAAATCGTTTCCTGTCCTAAAATGAAGGATCTTATGAGTACTATATTGCAGAAAAAATTGTTTCCCAAAAACGATTCCTGCATTAAAAAAAATTAAAAAAAACAAAATTTGAAAATTCTTAAATTTTGAAAAATGGCCGTATAAAATTATTAGACCATATTTGCTGAAACTTTCAAGCGTACATACTAACACACACATACACACAGACATTTTTTAAGACTAGTGAATGCGGACTCCTTAAGGCATAAAACATGTTTCTATATTAAAAAAAACAAAAAAAAATTTTATTATAACAAAGCTTTCTCTTTGAGATAGCAATTATACGACAAATGTGGACTGATTGTCAGAATACGAAAATAATGGAAAGAAGCTACACACAGATCGTCAAGTAAAAGCCGAGAGCGCTCGAGCGAACACGCAGGGTACAGCGCGTCTCGGCCGGCACATTAGGCTATTTTACTTGTGACGTTATCAGAAATATTGGCAATATTTAGACATCTGTAACTGTGAAACTCTCTCAATTGTCTTAAATCACAGTATTCGTCATCTTACTGAAATAGCCTAATTCTAGCGGCTGACTGCTGCGCAATAAAACTGAAATTACTCCTTCAGATTTGAGTATTTTAGTTCAAAATATGTTTGCAGATTCCTGGCAACATTTCGAACAATCAATCGCATGGATTTGTCTCGATGTTTTTCGAAAATAAAAAATCAAAAAGTAAAAAAAATTCAAAACGGCAGAAAGATGTTTTTTATTTTTATTAAATACACCATTGAATTTGCAGTGAAAAAATATTTTAAAAATATTTTTTTCCCACCCCTAGTCATTTAAGGATATAACGATATTTATAGACGGGTCGAGAACCTAACTTTAGTAGTATAATTTATAGTTCAGACAAATTTTCAATTTTCAAAAAAAACAGGTAAAAATAGGTAGAAAATTGGTAAGAAATAGGTAAAAATAGGTAGAAAATTGGTAAGAAATAGGTAAAAATAGGTAGAAAATCGGTAAAAAAAAATTAGGTAAAAACGAGTCTTCTTTGGTGCACGTTTTGCGATGACATTTTTGTATTTTTCGCTTCAGCAATATTTTTTTAACATATATACACCAAAATAAGAAAATTTGTAGTACAGATTTTTTGTATACGCTAAAGTTTATGTTTTACATTTTTTTAAACAATTTCTCTTTAAAAAATCGAATATTTTATTCTTTTTACTGCTTTTTTAAAGTAACGAAAATAATTTCTCTCCTTATAATAGCTGTAAATAAAAATCGTACTACAAATTTATTAATTATATATACAGCAATCAGCAAAAAAAATTTGGAGAGAATTCATTGCAAAATTCATCGATGCGCTTTGAAATTTATAAATAATAAAATAAAAAAAAGTTATAAATAATTTTATTTAAACAAATTAGATTATAAAAAATGACTGATACATTAATTTCTTAAAAAGATACTGTTAAAGAAATTACAAAAATATTGTTGTAATTTTAAATAATTACAAACCAGAAAAATCTTAATTAAATAATGGCTATACTTTCACCGATTTTCGCAAATCTCTTCCGGGCCCTTAACTATCAGTGAGCTGAAATTTCACCCAAGCCTCCCCTTAAGGAACACTAATGTAAAATAATCTCTTTTCAACGCCTTAGGGGTATGATAACTGTCAACAAATAATCCAATAAATATTAATAATTTTTGTATACTAATTTCAGAATTATAAATTCATATAAAGAAATTATGGAAGTCGGTAAGATAAAGACTTTTACAACTCATTCTCAGAGTTTCAGTTAAATTGTATAATAATAGAATTTGGTATTCCCTTATTTATAGTATTTAAAGTATACAATCAACGCTTATTCTTGAAAATATAAATGTATAATTATTTATCTTTAGTTATAAAAATACAACTACAAAATAATTTGATAGCACTGTGTGCAGTCATTATACAGTCAAAAAAGGGCGCTAGACTTACTTGCACCTCAGCTTTTTCAGCCTAAGTACAAAGACTCAAGTGGGAAATACGTGTAATTCATGTATGTGCATATAATCGTATATAATCATGCATGGTAATATAGAGATAAAATCCGTATGGGGTATATGGTGCATCATATATGACCATATATCGAAAATGTTACCGGTTTAACGCTCTTTTCATTTAAATAATCAGTTGTTGTCGCATCTCCCTTAACTCTAATAATGTTTGGAGAATAATTAAATTCTTTGAAGAAAGATAAAGAATTTATCTCATAACTATATCAATACTATTGAACTGAAATCGACATGAACTGACTATTAAACTTAAGTTGTTTGATTTATCAGTGCATAGGCCACAGTTGTTTTTATAGAGAAATTGCATGAAATTTTCTTCTTTGTTGGTGTATATTGTATGCATAGATACTACGTCGATTATTAAATTCATTGCATTCATCAACAAAAATGTCTAAAATATTCGTTAAAATTTTTATAATGACGTCATACTGTCATAAACTTTAACCCTTTAACGTGAATCGTGCATTAGTAGTAGTAACGTCTTATAATCTATTCTGTTCGATTGTCCGCCTAATTTTTTACTTTATAAGCTAACAAAGCACTTAAATAATTGATCATACGTTACTGAGTATAAAAAAGTAAAAGTATTAATATTTTAATTCAGTGTTTAAGAAAATGAAGTAGAAACAATAATTTACTTACACCAACGCATGTTACAACTATACGGTTTCGGGCGTTGTTCACGTTAAATATATCCGAATATATGTTGTAAGAATTTCATGCAAATTCTGTATTAATCATTTCTTATATAGTTAAAAAAGAGACTTATTAATTTTTTAATGCATATTGCCATATTACGTGTGCATGCTAATTACATGCGATCATGCTTGAATTCTACTTGTTATATTAATATATTGTATTGATAAATAAAAATTTATATTATTTTCATTTAATACAATATTGCATGCATATTGCACATACAACTAAATACCTTTACTACATCTAATGTCTACTTCCACCTAAGAGACCCATTTGCTGATAGCCTTTTTCTACACATATACTATTGTCAACCTAAAAATAAATAATTAGTTTACTTACGTTCATGCATAATTTCTCCGGATCCATGGTCTAGTGATTCGTCATTTTCTTTTATGCACATACTATTTTGGAATTCCCACCCTGCCGGGCACCAACACATTTCTACATGACATTTTGGAATTGGAGTCCCTTCACCAACTATGCCAGCATCTGTGTCTGGATAGCATTCATATCCATTTCCTATAAACAGATTTTTATAAAATATTGTATAAATGGTTATTATGTGTTGTCTTACAACTAACACATTTAGCTCATTAAAAAAATGTAAATATACCCTTTTCAATTGCTATTGATTCGATATAGACTCAGATTATGAATGGCGTCCCTAATAGCACAAAACATTTTAAAAACGTTTTAAAATATTATTTAATAACTTTAATACATGTAATTTAAACAGTAATATTTGAACATTTAGAAACGTTTTCAATATTCTCAAATAATTAAAAATATAATTAAACATACCACGTTTTATGTGAATTTACTTCGAACCATATTATTATTTATTACAAGGTCGCGTTTAAATATATCTGTAGGTTCTCGAAAAAACGACTTAAGCCCATTTTTTTGAAAATTTTGTTTTGAGCGTTTGTGTGTAAATAATTGACCATAATATATAATATTTATGAATTTCTTTAACATTAGTTTAAATGGAAAATAAAAACTTTAAACCTTAATATCTAATAAAACATAAAAACTGTACTTAAGTTGTCATTCATAGAACGCTTCGCTCTTATATATTAAGGCTTATATAGTAACTGATTCCATCACTCGTAGGTAAAGTGTCGAATGTCACCTAGCGGTATAACTACTTTTACTCTGCGAGTGGTACAATAAAATACTTTTAAATATTTCGGTTTTAATTAACGTATTAAAGTTATAAAATAAAGTTCTTAAAATATTTTTAAGACGTTTTGTAATTCTGTCTGCTGACCAAAGTGCGGACATTTTTGACGGTTTAAAAACGTTTTTAAAACATTTTTCTAACTAATTTTTAAATCGTTATAAGGTTTTTGGATACAACGTGTTTAAGACGCTTTAAAAAGGTTTTGTACTATTAGAGACGATATTTATATTTTGCTAGTATTTATCGGAAAAGAATTTAAACAATCCTTCTGAGATAATGTTTTTGTTTTAAAGCAAATATTTAAAGTTGAATATACTCGTAGTAAAAGTATAAAATATACCTAAGTATCCTGCGACACAAGTGCAAACATGTGCCTGACGCTCTTCGCTATAATCGCAAGTGGCTAAACGTGAACAGTCATTGGCTTGATCGCATGGAGCTATAACATTTACATCAAATTTTATTATTATTTTTAAAGGAATAAAAATACGGTATTAAAATTATAAAAAAATATTTACTACGCTGTATAGGATAGCACCCATTTTCGGTATTTTCGAAACCCGGAATGCAAGTACAAACTGGTACACCATTCGTCATTATACATTGCTCATAGTCTCCACATCGCGTGTCATCGCAAGATGCCAATTCTATGGATAATATAATTAATTATAAACATAATTGTATATATGTTTTAAATAAAATACATGAATTATAGTTTTCAAACTATATCATGTACATTGTACAAATATCAAATTATATAATATGTTACACTTTAACCCTCGGACGGCCACACGTGAGACCAGTTTTGACCCCAGGCGCACCTCTTATAAATAAAAAGTAAATTAAGCAAAAATGTGTAAAAATGGCGTAACCACGATCGCGACCGTATCAAGAGAAAGTTTTTAACTTTTTCGTATATGGAAAAAACTGCGATAACTTACACATACTTATGAAATTAATACATTTTTAGTGGTTTCAGGGGTTGTTGAATTCAAATCCGATAGGTGAACAAATGGATAAACCAATTTTTATCAAACTAATTTTTCTTCACATCTGTCGAGATTTGAATTCAGAGATTCCTGAAACGGCTTAAAATATATTGATTTCATAAATAAGGTTTCACATTTTTTATCATACATGAAAGAATTAATAACTTTCTATATACGGCTGCCATTTTTGTTCAGCCATCTTTTTCTAATTTTTGATTTCGGATTCGAAATCTACACCATTAAAAACCCTGTATCTACACATATTGGCTTAATATGCTTTTTATTTTATTAGAAAATTATATATTTTGTATATTGGTCCTCACTTTCACAAGTACGGCCATCGCCAGAGAATCCAGGCCTACAGTGGCATGTATGACTACCCTCAGTATTGACACAATTTGCGTCAGGTGAGCAAACGTGATTACCGACGTTACACTCGTTGATATCCACACAACTTGAACTGCCGTCTTCATTATATAGCTGTTGGTACCTACCCACGATATTTTAGATTAAAATAATTGAAAACGAGAGTATAGTATTTAATTTAAAAAGAAAATTCTTATCCTATTTTTCTATTTCAATAGTACTGCATACCTATATTTTTAAAGTTATAAAAGAAATTAAAGAAAAAACGGTTTCGAAAAAAACACTCTAAAAAGTATGAAATAATCAATAAAAAATATGAATAATCGATAAAAACCTTTTCGAATTCGTCGCCGAATTTCAAACTGACTTATAGTAACTTTCTTATTGATATGATTTAGAACTTACACTGGATTGGGTCTAAACACATATACTTATAATGCCTCTGAAGTCAGACCACCGTATGTCGGTGAAATTCGGCGCCGACTTCGAAAAGGTTTCTATCGATTATTCATACTTTTTATCGATAATTTCATACTTGTTAGAGCACTTTTTCCTAGTCGGTTTATTTTTTATACTTTTTAGTTGTACCGACCAAATTTCATTTTATTTACCCAAATCCAAAACTTTATCCAAATCAGTTCAGTAGTTTTGCAATAATCGGCGGATGAACATAACAAAACGCCAGTACTGACCTAGTACTGGATCGATACTGACCAAGTAATTTAATGGG
Organism: Gastracanthus pulcherrimus; assembly: GCA_949152435.1. Taxonomy (NCBI): domain Eukaryota; kingdom Metazoa; phylum Arthropoda; class Insecta; order Hymenoptera; family Pteromalidae; genus Gastracanthus; species Gastracanthus pulcherrimus. The sequence continues at coordinate 49,784,213 of OX424574.1, forward strand.
ACTACCATGGAATCATCCTCTTTCATTAAAAAAAAAAAGTTTATCCAAATCGGTTCAGCAATTTCCGAATAAACGGCGGAGAGAGTCGGCAAAGGCCGAAATGTACGGAAAAAATATCCAGCAAAAAACTAAATTATTGGTCATATACTGGACCAATCCTTATAAAATTGGAATGGGACCACCATGAGATCATTCTCTTTCATTAAAAAAAGTGCATTCAAATTGGTCCAGTAGTTTCGGAGTAATGCGCGAACAAACATAGAAGAAGAAAAAAATACAGGTCGAATTGAGAACCTCCTCATTTTTCGAAGTCGGTTAAAAATGATAATAATTTCAATCTTTCTAAAATGTAGTATAAGCCCGCTTGATAAGTTGGTTTCATGAAATAAGCTCTATAAAGTCCAAGATCGTTATTCAATCCAACAAATTGTGGGAATTGGTTTCTAATCTATAAAGTTCATGTGGACTAATCGAACAATTTATTAAAAGGAACAAAAGTTCCAAAAGAAGTATGATTTTAAAGGCGGATTTATGATTTTACATTAATAAAATCTTAATATAATATGCAACTATCCATCAAAAATATTTAAAATAATAAAAAATTACTTAGAATTTAAAACAAAAACCGTCGTCATATTATCTGCATTGCTTTTGCAGGGTAAAAGCTGTTTCTACATACTCTTCGATATTTCTTAGCTCCAATAATATAAGGTACTGGATTGATTTTCATTTAGAAAAGTACTAAAACTAAAAAGCAATTTCGCAATTTAACTTAATTAACCCTAAGAGTATAAATTTTGAGAAAGTAAACCCCGGAGAATGTTAAAAAGGATACAATATGTTTTTATAGATTAATGTAAATTTGAGTATTAATATTCAACTTTTATATGCAAATATTGCGGGAAAAGCAGTGCTGGGAAATGCTAGTTCAAGGTCCCTCTAAACACTCGACTGTTTAGAAGGACCTTAATTAACGCGTATTGTTATTAGTGCAAAAATTGTTATTTGAATTTTTGTTTAAAAGAGATAAGGATGAGAAATAAACTAAATATGAAATAGCTTACCCGGGATCGCAAACACATCTGAAGCTGTCGCCGTCAGCGATGCAGGAGCTGTGGTGGCCGCAAGTGGCTCTGCCCTGTATGCAAGGGTCCTCCTCCTCGAGCGGCACGATTTTGGCATTCATGGCAAATCGCACGATGCCTTCGCGGCTCTCATACGTCGTGATGCCCCTGGAGAACTTGAGCCGGCTGGTGTCGTCACCAGCATTGCCGGCCGGCGCGTAGCTGCACTCCTTGTAGTAGATTATCTGATCCTCGCTGAATGCGTACTCGACCGAGGGATTGGCGGCCAGCTTGTACTTTCGCTCCGTATTCGAACGAATAGTACCGGGCTGGACTCGCGTTAAAAGCACTTCGTGATCGCCAAATTCAACATGCGCACCCTCCTCCACCGGCGGTAGATTTCCTTTGATCTCCGATTCCATCTTCAGCTGACCGAATACGTCTAGACCCAGGTAGCTGTTGCGTATCGTCATCTTATCGCCCGTCGACTTGAACACGAGCTCAATCGTGTGATTGAATACGCCGCCTGTCACCAACACACATATATCATTACGAATCTCAAGACAAATCATTATACTTTTATTAGTTATATTGGGCTAGACTTGATCTTGAAATTAGTATGTCTTATCGAGCAATACGTAGCGCATGACAAACGCATTAATATTTCCAAAATAGAAACTCTACTTATTTTTAAAAAATCTCTCCTTTTCGACAAACAACATTGAAATTTTCCTAACTTCTTTTACCATAGTTAAAGATAATCACAAAAAAATGTTGAGCATTTTCCACTAAAATTTGTTCACAAGTTATTGTAGAAAATGTATATTTTTGCGATAGAAATTAGGGCTTGAAAAAAAAAATTGTTTGCGCAAACCTATTTGACTGAACCTATTTAAAAATTTCAAGAATATTTTTCAGCTCTAACTCAACAAAAGTTAAAAAAATCTTGAACTTTAAAAATATATAAAAACTACATGTTTTAACACTAACAATTGATAAATAAAACATTTAACATTAGTATATCTCAAAACTTCTTTTCAAAATACTTTAATCGATACTTCTTGTACATTTCAAAAATATCCATTCAATGAATGATGCAGCCCATACATAAGGAACTTTTTGAAATTAGTAAAATCAGTATCGAGAAAAACGCATTTGAAATTTCACTTTGGTATGCTAATCTAAATTATGTAATGTAAACTATTTCACATATGTAGATATAACATTGATATAACTTCGATTGTTGGTATTCAGCAGGTCTCTAAATCTTCATGAATCAGTAAATATTAAAAATTTTTATTTTTGGTCAATAATCAATGGAGTTTCTCTTTAAAAAAATCTAGCAAAAATTAAAATGTTGTTTATTCAGTAAAAGAACGAGAAACTTTCTATTATATTGAACATAGGTATTACCGGATTAAATACAATTAAATGTAGAAGATATAATATTATTTTGATAATTTCAAAAATGTCTGCTCAATACCAAACATTTAAGTATTGTTACTCTTAAACACTCTAAAGACTTTTGTATATTCAATTTTATGTATTTTTATATTAAATCTTATCTTATATACTAAACTAATTGCTTCAAACAAAAAACCGCTGATGATTCATTGGCACTTAGCTTTCTCAATTTCAATCAATTATTCCTATATGAAATTATATATATATATATATATATATATATATATATATATATATATATATATATATATATATATATATATATATATATATATATATATATATTTAAATTTTGTAATTTATACTTATGCAAAAGTATAGCATAGATTATGAAAAAATATTCAAATATGCTCTTTTCCATGCATGTAAAGCGGATGGAAATATTTGTATTGTTTTAGTTATTCCATTCGGTAAATAATTGAAATTGTATTCATTGCGTCTCATCCTCCCCGGCTAAGCTTTACGTAACTATAAATTAATTAAAAGTACACTCGACGGAACAAAAACATCTGACGAATTTGTTTTAACTTTTTAAACCACTTACTGAGGTTAGCGAAAACGAGCATTCAATTGAATCGAGGAGCAATATTTAAAACAAATTTTAAAAAATAATCAGAATTTTTATTTATAAATCAAAGTTAATGCTAAACCCACACATTACCGAGCATTATAAGGACCCACTTTTTTCGTTTAATTCTCAAGCTTGAGTCAATATTTCTTAAAAAATAATCGGAATGTATAATAAGAATATGAAATGCGTTACCAGTTAGTTGATATCCATTTTTCGTCTCTCCAGTGGTCTTAGCGAAAAGCCAGCCAATGACACCACTCATAGGATTTAGTAGCTGGAAGCGGTCTCCAATGTTTACTGGTATACGAGCGAGTGCAGTGTACGTTCTGCCGTCCTTCGTTTGCACGTAGCACTGTAAATCCCTATCCGTGAACTCGTGATCGTTTATCTTGCCGGACACTTTGCCGATGACGCGCAACGGTACATCTGCAAATTTATGTAGGAACACACCGTAATTCCTCGGTAATTCCCTTTTCCAAAGAGCTTCGGACACATGCTATAGACGTGTCGTCCGGCTCAAAGCCATTGTTTTGAAGGCCTTTTATCACGTGCGCGCGCGACTAGACCGTTTGTCCTAAAGAACACACTTTACGCAACTCAATGGAATTCCAAAAGCGGTACACTGCCATCGACAGATCAAAGAGGCTGATCAAGCTAATACGCCACCTTTCTGTACTATACTTATTTTTAAAATTTTTATAAAGTCAAATTCTCGTTAGAAGGAATATTATATACCTATTCTTTAAAATCAAAAGTATGCACTTAGAAAAACATTATTTGAATGAATTACGATATCCATATCGTCATAATATTCTAATAATTTGTTTTTTAAGTTTATGTTAATTTTTTATTACTCATTGAATTATGACTTATAAATTTGTAATTTCACGATACTTCATATAGTAAATATTACGCTATATATCGTAATCGTTCTGTTATATCTTGCATCAGTTACAATATTGTTTTCTCAGAATAACAGTAAACAACAACTATTTGTTATAAGTCCTACTCCCGAAAAAGGTATCTTATTTTATTAAGTTTGAATATTTGTGAAATTCTTAGGTGGGTCTACACTAATTTTTTGAAAATCGTTAAACATCCGGAATTTTATTTCAAAATTTGAATATGTTATTAGTAACCAAAAAAGAAGAATATAATATACCAATTTTAAGTAATTTTCACTTTCTTAATCCCAATTCATTTAATGAAATGCAATTTTTTGCAGTCAAAACAGAGGTTAATTCAAAAAGTTCCTTGCGAATTTAAATTTGACAATATCAACCTAATAAATTATCACTTACTTTAGAACCGCTAAAAAACCAAAGTTAGTATTTTTTATTTTAATATTCTATAATAAATATCTTGAAAAGAAATATACCTTCATTTTGAACGGTAAATATATGATAAAAAATACCATGTTTTTGTATACATATTTAATCGGCAAATATTTTTATATGCTCACTTCTTGAAAAAATACTAATTTCTTTAAATAATCCTTATAGGAATATTTGCTGCGAGTTACAGATAGATTCATTGACTCTAAATTTGCGAGAAATTTTTTGAAGTTAGAAAAATAAGTTTCGAGAAAAATGCATTTAAATATTCAGTTCTACATAAGAAGCAATGTTAATTATTTTCTTTGAATGGTTATAACTTTGTTGATTATGGAAATTTTTTATTCTATCAGGTCCTAAAATGTGCTTACAAGTGTAGAGCTTCAAAAAGTATCATAGATTTTTTTATTGTTTGTTTAAAAATCAGTATAAACCTACCTTAATTCTAATTACTTTTTCGTACAGTTATATAATATTAAAGTAATAATAAGTATTTAATTTAATATTTAATAAGTTAATAATAAGTATTTAAAAAAGTTTAAAAAATGACCAAATACATTACTAATTGACCACTCTTATTTTTAGCTTTAATTAATGAGTTGTAGCTCTTGTAACAACAAGATAAGTGTTTTATCTCATACGAAGCAATTAAATGCGAACATTGCAGTAAACATTATAGTATTTTACATTATAGTAAATGTTTACCATTTGGTTGACAGGATTTTCCATTTCCGAAGTAGCCCTGCTTGCATGCGCAACAAAAGCCCTGTTCGTAATCAATGCACGTCGCCTTGCTATGACAGTGGGTGGAGCCACCGCTCCTGCAACTTTGCACCTGATCTTTCCCTCGGTTATCTGAAAATCATATGCACTGATAATTATATTCTGAGCACGAAGCCGCAACTAATTGGTTTCGCTTGATTGCATTGGCCGATTGACTACGTCGCCCCACTGCGCCGCACGAATGAAAAGAGGGTATAATACTACAGAGAAAGTAATTTCAGTTTCTGGGGATTAATGCGGGATTCGTTTCCTATTAAAAATAGGAAAAAAGAAAACGTGTTGGAAACAGTCGGAGAGGATTATTCGATTCCTTTGATTATATTGCAGAGTTCCTTACCATCTACGTTGTCAGGGAGCCCGATGTTTTGGCCCTCTGCGACTGGTCCAATCTGGAAGACCCACTGACCAGGACGATGTATGTTGGACCACCTGCATCATAACAGTTATATTTGGAAAATTATTGTTTTAATATGTATACTTCATTTACATAATACGTTTTACAAAAGTAAACTGGATGACGAATGTTGCACTGAAGATTCTACGAATTTCAATGACTATTTTAAAATAAGCCGTCTAAATATTAATTTAAACGGGGAGGTCGATGGCTCAAGTGGTAAAAAGGTACCTCTTCAGACAAAGGCCGCTCAAGCGTCGTGGGTTCATATCCCCGTTAGTCCGAAATTTTCGGGGTCATTTTTTAGAAAATGTCTCCAGATTCTTCTGTATCAGTGATCGGGCCTACAATGAACCCACCACGTGGTTAAGGGGAGGTCGTAGCCAACGCTGATTGATAGAGAGTCAACCTAACCTCCAAAATTTATATCATAAAAATACAAATTTGTGGGAAATTATAGTGCAAATATGCGGTTGTCCCCTCTTCTTGCCATAATAATAAATGTCAATAAAAAATGAAAATCTATATATTTAGGCAAAATTTCATAGAATAACGCAAAATACGGCACGAGGTGAGGCCTAGAAAGCGATAAGATGACCGTGATTTTTACCGTTTTTCATTGGTCAATTATAATAATATTTCATGATAAAAAACTTTTTAAGCTATTTATAACCAAAAAAGCTGTCGTCCGCATATCTTTGCATGATAATCAATCATTATCATCTTCGACTTTAGTGCTAACACGTAAATTTTAAACTTATAACAAAGACTACAACGTGAGGTGGAGGTCACAATGGTAAATTTCGCTCCGGCCTCCCCTTAAGGGCTGTGTATGTATATAAAAAAAATGAAATATTAAATATGTGGCACATTAGTAAATTGCAATGTATATTTTTGAATGCAATAATAATTAGTGTTAAAAGAACGATGGAAATTATCTTCAAAAATTATTATTTCAAAGATAATATAAGTATTTAAAAGGTTGATGCATTAAAAAGTAGACATACTTATCAATATTTTGGATTTGATCAGTGCCCGAACCGGTGAGCACGTATATCTTATCTTCACCCATAATACCAGCTTGTGCTTTAGCATCAGGCAATCCATTAGGATGAGATTCGCCTTGAATCCATTGAATTCCGCCTTCGGGATATAATAGCTCTACATAGGAGTGTGTGCCATTAGAAGAAATAGCAACTTGGTAAGTGTTAACCTATAAAAATTGTGGCGAAACATTCAACAAATGTTTCATTAATATAATAACAATATTACAAATTAAAATGTTATTAAATCCAAAATATTAACCCTCTAACGCTCAGGATCTTTTTTTCGGCGTAAAGATAAACAGAAAACCACTTGTTACCAGGGTATTCTTCTAAGACGGGCCAAAAAATCGACTTTTTTCGATAGTATTTACCCAAAGAAATAATATCCCACTGCTAGTTAAGTAAATTTGTACATGTTCGACTCATGACAACACTTCAAAGTAGCTCTGCTACGCGCGCGCGTTTGCCTATCGCTCGGGACAACTGCTGCGTGCCTCACAGATTTTCGAAGAAGCTGTTTTGTATGTATACCTGTATCTATACACACAAGTACATAGTTATTATTATTATTCTTAATTTGCGAGTACAAGTTCTGGCATCGCTGATTAGCCGTAAGTTTACTATTTTCTCAAATTTTCATTAATAAACGACAATTTTGCACCTGGCGCAGGTGATTTCTCAAAAACAACTTGATCATTTAGGTTGAAATTTTAGGAACATATTAGCACGAATATGGCTATCGCTGAAACATTAATTATGATCAAATTTTAATTTTAACTTATATTTTAGTATCAATTATGGCGCAAAAAATTGTATCTTTTTCAATACGCTTGCAAAAAACGCCGACATATTGATAATTTATGATATAAATTAATAATTGAGGTATCTGCTATAAAAACACTCATACAGATTAAGAATCTTTTTTACTTTTTTGTTTTAGATTGCCTGGAGGGCTCAAATCACCTGCGCCAGCAACACAAAATTATTTTTCATCAATCTGTTCCTATAGTTATTAATAAATAAATATGTTTTTAACACTATACATTTATTTTTTGTATTCCCTTAGAGAGTACCTTTAAAAAAAAGTTTATACCGTTACATGCAATACTTTTTGAGAGAAAATTCGTCAGAAAAGCGTAATTTTTTCGGTCGTCTTAGTAAAATACCCTCTTAACTTGAAAGTATCCCTGCTACCTCGAATAGCTTATTCACCTAAAAATAAGCTATAAATATAATTTTGAGTAGTAGAGTTTAAAATCGACTTGAAGTAAACCTGCTCTTAATTCAATAATATGTATTTTTAAACAACAACGAATGGAAAGAATTACAAAAAAGAATATAATTTAAAATTAATTAGGTATTTTCACGTCTGACGTTACTTTTATTGTACCCCCAGCTTATTCGATATTAGATTGGCTTATGAGAGCTGGTAACCGGACAACGCATTGTTGTACGCCAGCTTTCTCGTCGTCTGATTGGTTTGATGACAAACGTGAAAAAGCCTGATAATGAAAAGTCAGTATTATCGCCATATATTCTAGTAGAATTAGGTTTCTACTATTTAACAAAATACTGCTATTTAAAAAGATAATGTCGAGGTGCCCGGTTTAAAAAACGCTACTAATTGCATAAAAGAAACCGATAAGTAATAAAGTATTACATCGTTTTTTCTCAAATTTCTTCAAATATATCGGTTAATATGGCTCTTGGGATAAAAATGAATCAGAACAAATTTGTTAATTATTGAATCCTATACAAGATAGCTGTTAAAAACATGTTCATGTGCCTGTAATTTATATTAAAAATAAACTCTTCTCTCTGATAATCTGGATTCGAGCACTCGAAAGAAATATAAGTATGTGAACCAAACTCCAATTTCGATCGATCACAGAGTTTTTGCATAATTAAATTGTTAATTAATTAAATATTTCTAAATGGTGTAATATATTCTTTTTTAGAAACAAATCCCCATTTATTTGATTAGATTTTAAATAATTCTGTTCTAACTAAAGAAGATTCTGCACTAGGCCATGAGATCACTTTTAATTCAGCCCTTTCATTTTCATCCCACATAAATAATCTAACTTCGCGAGTGCGGAGAACTACCTGGTTCATTTAAAGATCAACCCGTGAATTTTCTAAATTAGAATCAATTATGTATCTCTAAAACTCATTGGTCCCATTCTAATTTATTATTATTAGTCTGGTTTTCCGGAGTAGTTCCAGTTCGGGAGTCCGAGCTGGAGACTAGTTTTCTCAGGAGTGTCATACCCAGTAGGGGTCACAGTAGTGCTTGAGCTGTTGCTTCTTGATGTTAGTAGGGTGGGGTCCCCAGTCCCATGCCAGCCCTTACGGTTCTGTAATTTGATCACCTAATCAATCGACACACATTAATCAACTTGAGTAAATCGAACATAAAATTCTCCGTTATTTGACTTTTAAAACCCATCAACCAATAGTTTTATTGATCATAATTATATTCCACTATACGTCAAATTTAACCTACCCATAATTTAAATGTTGTACCGTTACTACTATGTATATCCTTTGTGCATTTAATATCATCCAAAATTTTTTTACATGTACTGTCCTGTGTGACTAAATGCGTGCGAGATATTTAGTTGTCCCATAAGTAATTATCGCGTCATTGAAGAAGGTAACAGAAAGTCTAAATTTGATTTTTATTCTTGTATAGCTAAACTGCTAAGATTATGGAACCAAGTTTAAGTATAGTGTTAAATTATATGCTTGTAGTCAAATTTCGTATCCTAATGCTCGTCAGTAGGCTGCATAACTTTCATCTTAAATTATTCTATAATTATTTATTCTATAACTATTATATATTTTGTTCACTTAAAATTTTATTACTATGACTCTTATCACGTATTATTTTTGTCATCTTATAATCAGAGACTTGCGATTTCAACGCTTACGTTTGTATATTTTTGCAAATAGCACTCCTGCCCTTTGAAATAAATAAACAATAACAATAAATAAAAGTAGTTTAAAATATAAGCATTGTATTATCGACATTGTTATTGTTAAATGGTTGACTTTTCATAGGTGCCAATTTTGTATACACATTTTTGAAAACTTATTTTTTGACAACTTCTCTATCTTGTACAAACTTTAACAACAATTAACGACGCTTTTTAAACTAGGGCACCTCGATATTATCTTTTTAACTAGTATTTAGAAGTTATTCCAACAAAAATCTAAGGTCTCTCAAGCAACATCTATCTCGAAATCTAATTCGACTGGATGGTATGATATACTGACTTCTCCCTATTAGCTGTAAATTAAAATTTTATTTTGTTATTCTTCCCACCATTGGTACACAGAGAGAATTTTCTAATAAAATTTATAACGAAAATCAGGGTAAAAATTAACGTAAATAAATATAAAGCTGGGACAGTCCTACTTTCTGGCACTTTTTATTGATATTTTACTAAAAGCTTTACCTCATTGACTACAAATTTTACTGCACAGTAAATCGATTTTAAACTCTACTGATAAAATTTATATTTTGTCATTGAATTTTACAGCAAACAATTATATTTTTTTCACATCTAACAGTATCATTAGTTTGCTGTCTATCCAAACAAAAGAGTTAAACGTTTTAAAAAAAAGCTGAAAACATGCCTGCAGCACAAGACACACTGGACGTTAGCGGGTTAAAGTCTAAGTACAATTGAAATAAAAAACAATTGATAATAACAATCAGTACTGTATTTTAACCTTGTCTTTTTTTTCGTGAAAGTATCCTACGTCGTGCCACGTTGCTAAGAAAACATGCGTTGGTACAAAGTTGTAAGCGCCTTTAAAAGTGCTTCGCACAAGTCCACCGGCCCGAGAGAGGACATCAGGTGCGTCAGTTTCCATGTAATATATTGAACCGGAAGCTCGGATGTCAACATGCGTGTACAAAGGAGCTATCACTGGATCGTCAAGAGGAAACGGAATATTAAAGAACCTGTTCATCGACCTGATGAAGGTCAATACTCCATTGCCATTAACCTGTAAAATAATCAAAACGCACATTATGTTATCAAATCATCTACTCATAATTATATGAATAAAATATCAAAATACGACTGAATTTCGTTAGCTCAATGTATTTATGTCTGTGAGTTTCCGGAAAAACGACTTTTCCTGATTATGAGATATTAAGGTTTAAAGTTTTTAATTTCCATTTAGAGTAATGTTAAAAAGACTCAGAGATAAATAGTACATGTGGATACTTATATTTACACTTTCTAGTATTTTTGCATTTTTATTTAAAAATATACTATGTAAGGATACCGCAATCATTCGGAACTCAATTTTCTATAAAATAGACTTAAGCCGTTTTCCGGGATTTAGTCGTTTTTCCGGGAATTAACAGATTTATAAGTAATAAAATTCAGAAAAGTACAAGTTGTCGTGAATTAAAAAAGTTAACGTTTCTGAAACGTTTTTGAATTTTTGAAATGACGATGTATAGTAGGTTAATTTGTTAGGTTCGTTTGTTGTTTGAGAACTCGGATTGGAGATTTTTCAAATATTCAAAAAACGTTCGCGACAGTCGAAACTATCACAGAGAGTACGTAGAAAGTGATAGCAATTTAACGAAATATCTCAAAAATAATACAAAATCGACCAATGTAAAGAAAAGACAAATCAAATATTGTACATATATTATTGTATTATATATGATTTGTTTTTTTTTTACATTAGCCGATTTTTGTAATATAATATATAATATTAATATTATTAATATTAAATTAATATATGAATATATATAAAAGATTTTTAAATAATTTTCATTTTTTTTAATACTAAGTATATAAACATATTTTAAAATGATATCAGAAGTTTTCATTGACATATGCTACTTAGTAATGTAGAAAATCGTGCTATAATAAAACAATTTTTTAAAAATTCGTGCTATATTGAAAAAGTTGATAACTGATTCATTAAAAGAACATCTTAGAGAGCAATAAAAGCTGCAGAAGAATTAAAGAATTATTCTACCGGAGGACATAAAAAGTTATGTTTTGAGCGCAAGCGACAAAATTGCCAAAGCTCGTGACACGTGCAGCTGCTGAAACTCGAAGATGACGCAACAGACACGTCAATTATGCCTTTACGAGTATACGCGACCGCATAAACGAGCGCGGCAGCCGGGAAGTCATTCACCTAACTCAATTGTGCGTGAGATACAGGGATACACAATGTGCCGTTGAGAGTGAAAAAGTTCCGGCGCGAGTGTTTTGCCCTGTGCGCCTGCACGCGCCCTGTCGAGTAAACATTATACACACAGCCCGGATTACCAGACGGCAGCTTTTCGCAGTTCTGCTGCTGTGTCTGATCCACCCGATTCCGAGACATCACATACGACACGTTGGGGGAGCGACGTAATTCCGTCAATTGGTCAAGATGAAATGCACTAGTCCGCACACCGCTCCACATTCGACACGCGTATTATAACTTAACAACAGCTGCTCCCCACGCGCTTCGATATTTTCTTGCGTATTAAAGTACTGAAGAGATATTACAAATCGAGAATTTCTAGATTGATCTGCGGTCTGTGACTTATTCTTTCTCACTGATATTGAGGTATTGATAATTAAGATGTTCACTAACAACAAGAGTACACACCTTCCGGTAAATGGATTTAGGGCTAGGGAGATAAAATCATGAATTCCTGGATGAGGGGTAGGGGGCACTTCCAGTCTGGACGGCAAGTAAGAATCGTGGATTCATGGATGAGGAGGTGCACTTCCGGTCTGGACTGGGAGTAAAAATCATGGATTCCTGAATGAAACCGTGCTTGACTCTTATACATAGCAGCGGTGGCAACAGAAAATATTTTTATAATAGATACATTTACTCGCTCGCTACCGCTTGCTAGTATATAAGTTAAAATTATTGTAGCAGAATAATGATAAAACGTTTCTATGCAATATTATTATTGGGATATCATTAGTACACTGGAATATAAATATTGTCTATTAACAAATTATCTAATAATATTTCATACAGTGCGCCAAGCGACTGTATAGCTAAAGATGTTAAACTTAGAAGCGTGTTTAAATATAAATAAATGATGATAATCTATTGTATATTTTTAATCATTAAGTGAAATCACTGGTCTCTGTAATGTCGACTAAGACTGGAGTTTATTAGGAATTAAAATTAAAGAATATTAAAACAAAAAAAAAGATAATACATCTGTAATTAAATCTTAGAAGCAATCTAAGGCATTCTAAAAAAGAGTATTTCACTGCATATTGATTAAGTATTGATTTAATTTGTTTATCTTTCGTATGTAAATAAGTGACTTTTTAATGACCATCGTGTTTGCAAATTGAAAGCAAAAAATATCGGCAATTTATGTTATATGTCGATTTGAACTTCATTAGCATTATTGCTCTCCTTCTGCTAAAAACATTATTTTTATTATAAATAAGTCGCATTGTTAACCATGAAAAATATTCAAAACGGTTTTTTAGTTATAAATAACTGAATTTTATGAAATTTGAACCAGATAATGATTATGCAAACTTGAAGTGCATATTATATTGTTTTATATTTCTAAAATACTTATTTTCTTCCAGTAATTATTTAAAATACAGAAGTTGGTAATACGAATTCCGGTAAAAAATTTAATTTCTTGAGAAAAATCGACATACTATACCCTTCGATTTTATACAAACATCATCTGATTTTAAAAGATAACCTTATTATTTGGAATCGGAAAACGTGTTTTATAAGTACCTTTCACTTTCCCATAAGTATATAAATATAGCAAATATATATCAATTAGATTTATAATCCTGAAAATTTTTTTTGAAGATATTAAACATTAATTACATAATGTGAATATTATTTTTGATTTCAGGTGTTAAGAAAGAGTGTTTTATTCCCTTCAGGGAAGATAGTACATACAAATATAAAAAACATCATTATTTTATTGTTTATTGCATAATGTTATATAAAAAATAAGTTTTTCATTCAGGACTGGTCCCTTTAAGATCATAAATATTCAGTTGTTTTCAAACCTGTAAAATACATATATTTGATCATCGTCATGCACAAGTTGTTTCTAACAATCTATCTAAAAATTTATGTATGTATTCTTTATACTAAATTTAAGAGAAGTCTAGAGCAATGTTACCTAATAATTATTCATAGCTATTAAACAAATATTAAAAAAACTTAATTCGCAATAAAAGCTGTAATTTATTATAAACATGTATTCATTAAAAAGGTTATGTACTTTAAAGCCTAAAAACCTGTATAATTTTGTTCAAAATAGATTAAAAAGAAAGCAACAAAGTTTTTAGGCTGATCCATAAAATGCCAGTGCACAGACCTTCAAAGCAAACTGTAAAAATAAAGTTTTGAGAAAAATGGGTTATGCAATATTTTCATAGATTCACTCTATGTATGTAAATAATTTTATGCCCATCTGAACGAAAATGGCCACTTTTTTCCCTGAAAAGGGAGACCAAAATTACACTTTTTGTCCGCAAAAATGATTAGCGGGAAAAAAGTTACTTTATTAGACACTAGTCCAAATTCCTTTATTTCATCAAGTTCTACCAATAACCCTGATTTTCGATTGTCTTTTAACAATATTGTCTTTTAATAGTCCATTAGTCCCGCTTTCCAAGTGAAAAAGTGGCCACAGTTGAGATGGGCATAATGTACTATATCGATGGGTCCTAAGAGAAAAAACTTATCTTACGCGTTACGATTAGAAAAGACCTATCTCACGCGTTACGATTAGAAAAAACCAATCTTGCGAGTTGCGAATAGAAACGAACTATCTCTTTTGAGGTTGTTTTGTAGGCTCTATTCAATGCTGAAAATTTGTTGTAAAATGATTGGACAGTAGTATTAACAAGGCAATAAAAGTTCATATTGAAATTATCTTATAATAATTATATGACCTCAAAATTAGTGTAAGAAATAACCTCAAATGAGATAGTCTATTTCTAATCGTAACGCGTGAGATAGGTCTTTTCTAATCGTAACGCGTAAGATAACTCTTTTCTCTTAGAAACCATCGATATGTAACTCGAGAAAATAGTCGATTTTTCCCTCGGGTGATACTGCACTCGATTTGCTTCGCTCGCTCGGGCAGTAAACTCTCCTGCAGGAAAAATATTCGACTTTTTACCCTTGTTACATAATGTATTATTCACGACTTAAATATAATAGCCACTTTATTGACCTGCAAAGCGGGACTAAAGTAGCTTCTTATTCCCTCATATATCTTACGCATTTGCGGGAATAAAGTACTTAATTTAACTTTACACAGACACACACACACACATACACACACGAACGCATGCACGCACGCACGCACGAATGCACACACTTCCCAAGTCATTTAGTACGTTTTTACTTTAAAAAATGACAAAAAAATTATCAAATCAATGCTTTCTCTTTCAGAAAGCAATAGTATGTTTTTCCCTTGATAATTAATTAAAGATATAGTTTTCCTTTATTCTTTCACACTATTAATGATTATTGTGACGATAAATGACGGCGAATTTTTTCTTTTAGCCTGCTTTTTCCAGCTAAAGTAAACGTCATACTGTTAAAGTCTGACGTTATTTACGTGTGGTATTATACATTATGAACGATTCTATTTATATCCAAGAGAAAGCTGACATTAAGACGTTCAATTCGAGCGGTCGGAGCATCCATGAGGATATTTGCATGAAAAGTTACACTCGATTTAGAATTACGAAAAAATTTATGTGACAAAATAGAAGACCACAAGGACTCAGAGCAACTTTGTATGTATTGGAACGCTTTGTTCTGACCATGTCCTAAATAGTTACGTTATAATAAAAAATCGATGTAACATCAATGTAAATGTCATTCACATTAATTAATATGAATGTTCGAAAGTAAGAAAATTTTTTTTATAGTTTTGGTCTACTGTTTGTTTAATTTTACATAGTTCTAAGTTTCTATTTTTTGAATATTCTGTAGTACGGCTTTCGTAATTATAGAAATTCTGATTTTTACTGTTCTGAAATATCACTATCGGTATACTACGTTTAAATTTTGATCATGTTTGTTTTGCTTTTTGAAATTCTTAATGTAGATACCGGAGAACAATGGATGTTCTGATAATCCAAACCCGCCAAATGTTATTGAATTTTACATACAAATATTATATTTGTCGTAGACAATCGTAAGGTTTTAATTATTTTGCTTCTTAAAAACATTTATAAGCGTAGCTGTAAAAATTAAGTTTCGTGTAAATCGCCCATCATGTGCAAACATATTTTTTAAGTTAATATAAAAATTAATTAAAATATTATGATTGTTTTCATTTCATGGTGAACAATGTTGCGGAATAAATTTATTGAAATAACTCAAGGCAAGATATTGCCGTTTTCATTATTGAAAGTAAACTATGTCTACCGTTAATGAATTCGGTATGTTGACCTGCATTGTATTCATACTGAACAAAGGTTAATATTATGACATTGTAAACGATACCCAATAACTTAAATACTAAGTACCTGTTGTTAGTTGTTTCATTATTGCATCTTGTTGACAAGTGAAAGGCTATACAATGTTAAATGTAACACCGCATTACCAAATCGAAATCACGTGTTTAACGTCGCGAGGCTACTTTATTAAAATATATTTCACTCAATCAGCTACAATTCAGTTTCATTTGTAACTGGTTGCAATTCGTATAATAAATAAATTGATTGCGAATCAATTCAATACTTCATACAATACAATTTCATACATACATACATGCATACATGCATACATACTTACATACATACATGCATACATGCATACATACTTACATACATACATGCATACATGCATACATACTTACATACATACATACATACATACATATATACATACATACATACATACTTACATACGTACTTACATACATACTTACATACATACTTACATACATGCATACATACTTACATACATACATACATGCATACATACTTACATACATACATACATATATACATACATACATACATACTTACATACGTACTTACATACATACTTACATACATACTTACATACATACTTACATACATACTTACATACATACTTATATACATACTTACATACATACTTATATACATACTTACATACATACTTATACAAAGCGTAATTGTTCTGGTTTTACGTTATTACGAAAACCGAGCTGGTAGGCTTATATCTCTATACAACAAATTATTACTGTAACTTTCAAAGGAAAATATAAAAAATCTTTTATGTCCATCTGAAGAAAATGGCCACTTTTTTCCCTGAAAAGGGAGACCAAAATTAGACTTTTTGCCCGCAAATGTGGGAAAAAAGTGACTTGACTACTCCAAATTCCTTTATTTCATCAAGTTCTACCATTAACCATGATTTTCGATTGTATTTAACAATATTGTCTTTTAACAGTCCATTAGTCCCACTTTCCAAGTCAAAAAGTGGCCACAGTTGAGATAGGCATAAAGTACTATATGTAACTCGAGAATAAAATCGATTTTTTCCACTGGCAGTAAACTCACCCGCGGGAAAAATTTTCGACTTTTTGCCCTTATTACATAACGTACTATTAAGATATCGTTGTCTAACAAAATGAATTTTTTTAACATTCTATTTTTATCTTAAGTAGCAATTAGTCTTATGAATTGAACATTTTCAGGATTATAGTTCTATATAAAACTAATATTAAGTAAATATTTTTTTTAAATGTATCCTTTAACTTTCGAATTATAGAGGCAAGAAAAAAATTCCTTAACACACGATGTAACAAATGAAAAACTGTACTTTTGCATCGTTTTCGGTCTTAAAGTAAACGATTTTATGAGTACTTTATAGTGAAAAAAATTCGCTTCTCAAAAATCATTCTTTCATTAAAATTTAAATAAAACTTACATTTTCTAATTTTCAAATTTCGTTAAATGGATGTAAAATTAAAATGAGTCGACTATATTCGCTGAAATTTTTAGGCCCCTCCTAGGTATGGATAACAAACATGTATCCAAAGTTAAGTAAGGTTTTACCGCGCTCACACACACACACACACGCACGCACGCACGCATGCACGTACACACACACGCACGCACACACACACACAGGACATTTTTTAAGAGTAGCATATTTCTCTTTTAGATAGCAATAGTACATTTTTCCCTTGAAAATTAATTAAAGATATAGTTTTGCTTTATTTTTACACATTATTAATGATTATTGTGACGATAAAAGAGATGTAAATAAAAATAATGAAAACGAAACAAAAATGGTTCTTATTCTTACTTTTACGTAATATATATGAAACGATATCGATAAAAATAACTTTGTTGCATTTAAATAGTAATGTAGTTCGTTGTTTAATTTTTTACTCTCACGAGGATTGGACATTTCAAGATACATTTTTCTGAGGCTATCGCAAGATCAAAGGTCGAAAAGCTCCAATGCTATTAACGAAGATTATTGCGCAAAAAAATATAAATATATATAATATTTGACATTTATGAATGCAGGTATTTACATGTTTTTCTATTTTCCTAATTAAGGAAAATTAAAATTTTATATAATATTCTGATATATGAATGAATGAATTAGAATAAATAAAAAGACTTTATTGGATTTAAAATTTATTTTAAAAATTACCGAGTACTTGTTCGAATAATATAAAATTATTTCCAAGATCAAGGTGTATTTAAATTATAAAAAAATAAAAAGTATTTTTTTATATAAAAATGTTGTATACCATTTTTAAATGGAACTTGATGACCGTTATAAGTAGTAGAATTGTACGTTTAATACTGTTGAGGTTCAATCAATATAAATGTCATGGCATATGTGAGATTTTTCCGTATACGACATTACAGATTACATTTTCGAGATAACTATAACGTATCACTGTAGACTTTCCATCTTCTTTGGAGAAATTGATGATAAACACACATGTTTCATCTTTCACCATTGCGTTATTTTGTCATTCAAATAAGGTCTGTAAATTCTAAAGAAAAAAATATTTATATTATTTAACTTTTTTGTTAATTGATATTAAAACTTGACTTTTTCTACATGATTTGCGTTGTTAGTATATATATATATATATATATATATATATATATATATATATATATATATATATATATATATATATATATATATATATATGCATGAATGTATTAACTCGTTCAGTTAAACTTCACGTTACAAGCAATATTAATTTCCTTAGTCCTAAATTTATTGCCAATTCAAACATTGCGAATATTGTTCCATTGTGCTTTTTAATGAACAAAAAGTTTGTATAAAGGTTTTATAGCAAAACTTCATGAAAAGTGATTTCCCAGTATACTGTCACGGAAAGAAGTTTTGTACGTCTGTAATCCAAGCCGATGCGTCTGCCATGCAAAACACAGAGAGCTGTGCCGCCCATAAGTGTCGTACTGCTGCTGCCCAAGACTTGGACATGAGCCGTACGAAACTCGTGCTGCGTGCGTAGGATCTGGCGGTCTCCCCATTGTTTTGGACAGCAGACGCATAAAACCTCGAGTTGCTCTCGCATAAAAGTGAACGATTTAAAATAATATAATAATGAATATAAATCATTATTATTCATAATTTTAGGTTTTAACAATATAAGAAATATTTTGCATGAATAAAGGATAAATTAAGTCTGAAACCTTATCACGTAACTAAGAAAATTATTCGATTAACTTTCTTGGTTAGTGTTGCGTGCTATTTTTAACTGTAAGAATATACTTGACCCAAATCTAAGTTAATTTTAATTGTCTTCAATTTTGTCTGTGAAATCCAATAAAAAATTAATAAATTGAATGTTGTTTTTTTCTAACGAAAGAATAATTTTTAATTGCTTTAGTATATTTTACTTCTAAAAAACTAATATTTCCAATGAAATTGTAACATGATAAGTGTAAAACTCTTCGTTCATCTGATTTTGAATTAATCATTGATGCAAACGACAATTAATTAGATAAGATCAATGTATAGTTAAAGGAGCAAAACTGGAATACTTGCAAGAAAAGAAACGGAAGCAAAGGCTCGTCACTCGTCACAGGTCGATGACGAATTTCTACTAATGTCGGAGAATGCACGGTCTAACGCAATCGTGTAATCGGTCGCAATCATTTTGATGAAGAGAATCGCCGACGATAACTAGGAACGGAGATGATTGTCGTGTAGGCAGGTCTCCATCCTCTATTAGATAGTGAGTGAGTGTGCGAGAGAGAGAGAGAGAGATAGAGAGAGAGAGAGAGAGAGAGAGAGAGGCCACCACGGCTTACCCTGCATCGTGTGATATCTATGTCAATCAATTTATTCGCCATCTCGCGGAGCTTTACATGCTCATTGTCTCGTGTCCGACATCGCGATCGTAACCCTGAATTGAAAACCTACTTATTGTCAGTGCACAGCTAATGCATGTGTTCATAGGACAGAGCTTTCTGTCATTGCCAATGCTTTATGCCTACTTATACTGCACTTATTGCCAGCATTACAAAATTCCTTTCACTGACGTTGAGTACTTGGTTTACTTTTATACGTAAATAGGTTGGTGGTTTAATGAATGACATATTAAACTCAATATAAATAAAAACAATTTGAGTCGAAACAAGCCAATATGTGCCCCAAAATTTAAACGATCCAAACTAAAGAGATTATGCATTATTCTATTCTTCCAAAAATAACTGTCCCAAGTAATAAACGTCCTAATCGCGTGGCCTGCGGCGCCCGCTTTTCTTTCGTGTGGAACTTTAATCTGAAAGTACAACTGAAAAGGAGGTGATCAGGGATGCGGGTCCTGAACTTTCATGAAACTTTAAGGATCTGCTCCTGGTACCTTAAAATAAAGTCCAGTACCCGTAGTTCTTTTTAATAAACTCTATTTCACGAGATATAGCTAAAAACATTAACATTGCACATAATATACGTAATGTTAAAAAATATATAATTGCTAATGTTAATGTATTTAGCTGTATCTCGTGATATAGGGTTCATTAAAAAAATCTACGGGTGCTGGGCTATATTTTAAGGTACCAGGACCAGATTCGTAAAGTTTCATGGAAATTCATGACCCGTATCTCCGATCGTCTTCTTGTAAGTTTACATGCGCTCCGCGTGTCGTTTTCGTGAAATTGCATATACTTACTCGACGAAATAAACTTCTGATTGAATTTGTGTAATTTTTCTCAATCCTCTATCTCTGATGTTAGCAAAAACGAAATTAAAAAAATTAAAACAAATTCGGTCAGATGTTTGTTCCGCCTAGTGTATTTCGTGCATTGTTTTCGTGTATTTCGCGTATTGTTTTCGCGTATTTCGCGCATTGTTTTCGTATATTTCGCGCATTGTTTTCGTGTATTTCACGTATTTAGCATTTTTCGCATACGCGAATATGGGCGTACAGACACAAACTGTACGAGAATGTGTTTGAAATTGGGAATATGAAATAAATTGTGTATGGCAAAATAAATATTCTTAAACATACGCAGTATTCTTCCTCTTAAACAAACGTTTAAAATCTTGTTGAAAGACCAAAGAAAACGTGAGCTGCATCACACATTGTTGGATACACAATAGTTTAATCAGTTTAAGAATCTTTCCGCTGCTAATTGAAATCCGTGGACGTTAGGTTGAGGAAAAAGAGATCCCGAGCAGAATTTCGTAACTGGCTACAAGCGAACGAATAGAAAAGCATCGAATAGAGATAGGTATGGATTAATTAATGTGAGAAATCATCAAGGCTAATTGGTGTTTATAAATTTCTATAGCCATACCCAATCAACTTATAACCAGGCAGTGGCCCAAATCCTGAATATGTGCAGTGTACAAAAGCAAATTGATCAAGACTTAGGATACACGTGTTTGATTTTAATAATACTGTTCTAAATGTTTTTATACTTTTCATAGCCTTTATCAAAAGCTCGTGATGTAGTTCTGTAATCTATTTTTTGTATGGGGGTTGATCCAGACAATAGTTTTATAATAAAATTGAAAATAAAATATTCTAAAAAACAAACATTTTTACAGTGAAATAATAATTAAAATTAAAAGATTCTTAGTTTATATGTTATTATATTATATTTTTATTTATATATTCAACTAAATTAAACGAACGAAATGAATACTTGATACATTTTTTGATTAACGAAATTCTTAAGTAATATTAGTAGTAAATTTTGGAGGCAAACTAAAGTAGTTTCGTGACTGTCCTGTTAGATGTTATCCGTGCATATTTCTCTTTCAGGATTTGTAAATTAGATGCATTAATCGTTTAGTGAATTACTATTACTTGATGAAACGCAATTGCCCACCGCATTAGTAAGTTTCTGTTAGGTGCCGGGAACGAACTCGTTATATCAATGCCGCAACTTCATTGATGACTGAATCATTGACCATGTCGGCGAATAGGATATTACGTGTGAATTAAGCGATTACGATGATTGTATGCATTGTTGTGGAAGTGATCTGGCTACGCATGGTTATTACGCGTGAAATGTATATATATGAAATATATACATAACAAATTTTCTACTATCTAAATTATATCTAGAATCAAATAAAATCTTTATAAACGTAATTCAATATTTTAATCAATAAACCAATATTATGTACTTCAAAGTACAAAGCTGATGGAAATATTTTTATTTTTCCCAACCTTCTTTTAATTTATTTATTTATTTATTTTTATTTAGCTTATAGATATAACTTAAATGCGAGCTTTTAATAATTATAACAACGACTACTAATTGAATTACACTAGTTGCGCAAATATTACTCTTATAAACAAAATAACAAACATTAATTTAGTGAGTTAAATATGCATTTATTATATAACTATATTGTAGAGAAATATTTTACAATGACATTAAATACATGCAAGTTATTCCTTGATAAAGGTTGCTTTGATAGCTTGTGAGTCTGACTGCTCTTCGCGCTATACATATATATATGACGTTTCTCGCATGAGCTCATTGCACCAGAGTCTCATTTGCAGCAAGAGTTAATTAATCTTAGAGTTCATTTGGTTCCATAAACACCTCTGATTCGGTGTTGTCGCATGTTTCCTGCATTCTACGAATAGTGAAATCACGTGAGAATTCGAATGGGTTGCAAAATTTTCAGGAATTGCAAACGGATACCCTTTTTAAAAGTGAAAACAATGTAGATATGTCACCAATATTTTCGGAATTTCGAAAATACTGATGTCAGTGATGAGTCGATCGCTTAACTTTAAGAGAGGAATTGAATGGGCGTATATATTTATAGTAATATTATACATTTAGATTTTCTTCATATTAATAATTCATTTGGCGCTAACAATAGTAAATATTTAACCATCTGTCATAGAAGAGTACAAGTTTTAGAAGAAAATATGACTAATCCGGATTTATAATTTATACAGGATTTTTATGTAAGAGAAAATTTACTACTATTTTTCATACTTTTTTTATAATTCAGTATTATAATATCTTATAATAGTATCTTATAATATTATAATATCTTGTTTTGATTCATTATTAGAGCGAAAAATATACAAATTCATGTTCATAATTTTAAATAAGTTGCTAAGAAAAATCTCTTTTCTTTTAAATAAAACCTCTTACCACAAGAATTTTAATCCAGAATACCAGATTTTCCTTGTAGTTAGAGGATTTATTTGGAAGAAAAAAAATTCTTTTGGAACCAAGAATAATCATTTTGATTCAAACAGAATTTCCTCTTAGCAACGTATTAAAGATTATTCTTCTTGCTGCAAAAGGACAATTTCTCAGAGTGTATGACGTGAAATTTCATTGGTCAATAGTAATTTAATAGTTAAGTAACAAGTATTCTACATAATTTAACATAAAAAAATGTTATCTAAAATAATGAAGTAAACAAGTAGTATTCGTTTTACTATATTGATGCGAGTATATAAATAGTTCAATAATATTCTTTCGTAAGAGATTATCCAAAATAGGGCGACGAAATGAAAAGAAACGCGTTTCACGCGGTTCGCTTCATTATCATTCTCACGATAAATTCGTGTCACGCTTGATGCAGTAGAGTATGACGACAGTCAGAAAGAGTACGCCGAATTAAGCAGATGACCAAATGTCCACATCTTTTCATAATCTCGTCGTAGACAGGGACGAATTAGCGCATTATGAGAGAATTAGAACTTCACCGGAATTATGGAACTATAGTAGACTCTTTACGATAAATGCTTCAGCTGCCAGGAAAACCAATTTAAAAATTTCCCCATTTTTTAAGAAAACGAAATAAACTAAATTATTCTCGACATCATTATCTGATTCATTTCTTCATTGGAATTTTCCACTGAACTTTTTTAAATTATTCATACAATTGCAACTATTAGTAAATTTCGGATAAGTTTCCAAATATTAATTTAGTTAATATTACTACACTTTATTAATACACTTTAATTAATATTACGTTAAGTAAATAACTAATATCTCATACAAAGTGAACATCTGCAACTTAAGAAATTGAAAAGAGATGCTGTGCAATAAATATAATTGAGCATAGCTTTGTGGTTGCATACAAAAAATTACAATAAAATAAAACTTATTTCGTTTTCTCCCCATTGGGTTTCTGTTGATTATCATTTTTAATGACAGGGTAAAATACTTTAGTTGTGTACAAATTACAAAGATAATGCATGATTTATTGTTTTATATATCAGCGGTTAGCTAGTATATTTGTTATATATAGTATTTTATCATAAATTAAGCTTTTACGCTTGTTCTGTAAACTATATTAAGAAATTCTTATGTATTTGTAATTCAATTTGAATATTGAAAGACGTGAATAGGCGGCAAGTTAAGACAGTATAGTTAAGGTAGATATGATAACATGCGTAGATTATGAAGGATCAATAACGAATGAATAAATCGTAAATATATACAAGAGTAAAGAACGGCCAGCAGATATATATATGCATAAAATAAGTTAAAGATAAAAACTCACAAAGATGCTCTTGTACTCCTTGTCGTAGAGCATGATCGGTGTCTGTAGCTCCACGTCAGCGGAGAGTATCATGCCGTTGGGGTCGTTTTTAAGGGTCTGCGCTCCCGGTGAGGCGTAGGGGTAGAGATCGCTCCTGCCCAGTGCGAGAACCTGGGTCGTCGCAAGGAGGAGAACGAGAAGGGCACCGAGGGCCCCGAAACTCGCTCGAAATAGCGCGCCACGTGCCATCCTGGTGGACTGTGTAAGCGCGACTGTCGATTCGTAACTCGTGAGTCTGTTCGAGACGACTCACTCACTCACTCTCTCTCTCTCTCTCTCTATCTTTCTCCCTATGTTCCTCTTGTCGTTTTCGTTTTTTCCTCTTGCTCAGCGTAGCACGCGTCTTCCCTAATCGTCTTTCCACGGGACTCGTTGCCCGAGCGGCTGCACGAGAATGCCTCAGTCTGAGAGTCTGACTCGCACTCGTCAGTGGAGCAGCACGCGCGATAAATTTGAGAAACGGAGCTCTAGCCCCACCCCTGCGGACACTCTCAAAAGCTGCGTTCGCGCCTCCGAGCCCGCATTATGTATATTTAACACACGCGCACGCAGTCTCTGTGTATTATGCTTGCCAGTCGAGCTAACGAGACGCGGGGATCGACCGGCGCGCACGCTTTTACGTCAAACGCCTCATTCTCATAGGCTTGGATGCGCAGCCCGCGCGTTACAGATCCCTCCTTCTCTGCTCTCGATCGCTTCCAACATTTATTCAATTAATCGATTTATTCATAAAACCTTTAGCCTCTATGACATATACAAAATTGATCTACTTTTTACATTTCAAAACACTATTGCACAATTCATTCAATTTATTCGGATCTATTTCATTTTACTTTCATTCAAGGGGAGTAATTCTTTTAACTGTATAAAATTAATATGTATAACCTTGTTTTAAAAGAATGTACAAATCATATTACAATTTATTTTTTTAAATATTGAACAAAAACGTCTATATTTTCATGCTATGCAGACAATTCATAATTACGAGTAAAGATTCTGCAATTTTTACTTAAAACTATCATTTTCATATGTAAACTATAATCGTGAATGTAACCATATTTCTGGTAACTATATAATTTGTTTGTTTAAATTAACTGCTACATTTAAAATAACGAAACTGAAAAATTCACTATTTCATGAAATATACTGCTTTAGTGGTTAGATATAATTATCATCGCCTAGACAACAGCATTTTCCAAGCTATGAATTAAGACAACGTAAAATGCTACCCGAAAAAGGGAGTTTTCGCGAAATTCCTTCTATTTTAGTATTAGTGCACTTGTTTAACTCGAAAGTCTGAAGTTAGTAAACTAAGGATCAAGATTTTCAAACACTGCAAGAAAAGAAAAGATGTTTGAAATAGTGTACTATGTTGATTCAAAGTTGGTTGACTTTATTCTATTTCAAGCTCTATGAGGAAAGAAACACTGCGGCTTTCTTCAATGTTTGAAGTAGAAATTGTGTACTATTCTATGACAACACTAGAAATACCAATGAAAATATATTTCGCTAAAGATTTAAGTAGAATATTTCTTATCGGTCACAGCGTACTAAAATAGTAAGTCGCAGTTAATGTTAGCATCAATGTTACATAGTACTAAAAAGCCACATGTGTAATTTTATCTAATGCGTACATTTGTATAGTCATTTACTCCTTAAGGGGACCAGCCAGAGTTAAATCGTTAAATCCTGTAGAGAGTCATTATCCATTATATATATTGTAAAAATATTTTGACGTAATCTAAGTTGATGCAAGCTTTTATGTCTTACATATGTATGTTATATGTGATTTTGCCACGATTTAGATTCCTCCAAGTGGTCTTTATAGTTCCCTAAGAATTTGCTAATCTACATTATTGAATTTAAGCCTTTTTAACCACTTACCATGGGTTTTTGAATCAGGCGGTACATTATTTATGGCCACCGAGGCTTTAAACTATTTATTCTTCAGTGTTTAATGTTTCTTTCCAATAGTAAAATGCACCTATAAATTACATCGAAAATAACAATTTAAGAAATAGTTGGGGTATAACGCCCTCCCCCCCCCCCCCATTGGTGTATAACGAGCCAGCGTAATTTTACGCTCTTGCTGTTAAATTATAGGTAACAAAGTACCATAAGTGGGAAGTACGGTGTTTCCTTACACTTAATCAATCGCGATATTAGATAGAGATACATTATAACTACTCATAAATAAAGAGAAACTTTACATCCGCTATTCATGAAAATTTTTGTTATTTTTACGACTCTAAAATGACTTAAAATTCCTGTTTTATATCTGATATCATTTCAATTCTTCAAAATATGTATTTTTTATAAATAAACATGTCAACCTCTCAGCGGAGGATCCAGAAGTGGCGTATAGGGGGGCGATGACACTGAGGGTGTCCAAAAAAAGGTCCATAATAATTTCACATTTCACATGTGCCACTTAAATGATTACATTTTTTAAAATAACAATTACATAGCATAGCGTATGACAATATAATCAAATTTTTAAATTAATGCCTTTATATGCCATTTCCCCTTATAATATTAATTCTAATGTATGTTTACAGTCGGTCTTCACAAACCTATCTACAATGGAATCTAAATCTAACTTTATTTCATAATGAATACGAAATTCGAAATGAATATGATAGTGCGAGACTAATAAGTCTATTTATCCTCAAATTTTATACTAAAAAATAAAAACAGGCCAGGAAAAACCATTACAAAGCTTAACAGATGAGGAAATGTTTTTCAAATTATTGAATCAGTTGAAAATCCCTAAATTGCAAGCAAGGTGTTTCATAACTGAAAATATTAATATCTATTTTATTTCAATGAAAAGCCTTTTAAATATATCATATTTATCATTTATAGAAACACGAAAAAAAAATGTTTATTGAGTCTACCAAACGTTAGTCTGTACAACGAAAAATTTTGGTACATGAAGTGGATCTAGGAGAAGCGTATAGGGGGGGCGGGCGATACCATTGAGGGTATCTGAATTAGTAAAATAGGTAATTTCCCATCATCTTCTCAAGAACATTTAACAGCACTTTATAAGTATGTTTATCAAAATTATTTATTTACTAAGATTATCAGCACATAACAGCATAAACACTCGTGTTACTTCTGTTTATTTTTTGTTTTATAAATAAATTCCTACACATGAAACATGCAAAGAATATAGTTTCTAATTAATTAATTGATTAATTCATACTCAAACTTATTTATACTATAAAATAAAAACAAGCGAGGGAATACTATTATAAAGCTTATCAAGTAAGGAAATATTTTTCAAATTATTCAATCAATTGAAAAATGAAAATAAAAGCTTTTGTTGAATCGACCAAACGTTGGTTTGGATAACGAACAATTTTGGTACGTGAACAAATAAATAATGATATTTAGTAAATACAACAAAAGTTGTTTTTCCTTAAATGTATGGAAAAAGTTATGCATAACTTTCATAAATTGCTGTGAAACTGTAAGAGGACCGGTAATTCTATGTATAAACAGAAGTTTAGTCTAATTAATAGTTTTATAAGTATGTTTTTATAAATTTTAATTTCAATGTGCATCAGAAAGTTGAACAAATATTTATAGATGAATATTAATGTATAAAAATTATTACAATAGTTAAATAAACGAAATAAATTTGAAAAATTTGAAATTTGCTAAAAATTTTCTAAGTTGGGCTTAGGGTTTATGGGTTACAGTTTTTTTATTTATTTAATTCTAAATTGCTTATCTTGGGTTAATTGCGTTTTGAGGTTTATGCGTTTATTGATTAAATAATGATTTTCAACTTATAGGATTATGTTTTTACAGTTTATGTGTTCAGGGTCAATTGGTTATTGGTCTAGGGTTTAAGTTAAGGATTCATGGGTTAACATAAAAAATTTTCTTGGGGGGGGGGGGGGGGGGGGATCGCCTCCATCGCCCCCCTCTGGATCCGCCGCTGCAACCTCTTTCTTTTGGAGCTCTCAACGGTATGTCTACTCTTTTACAATCAAATAAAACGTTTTTATGTACTAAAAATGGTGGCCCATTATACCCCCATAAAAGTGGCCCGTTATGCCCCATTTGCAATAATTAACGTTTCGTATCATAACTTTTTGTAATCTTAATGAAATAAAAAGTTACAAAAAGCAAAATGAAGCTTAAAATAAATCCTAAAAAAGAAGCATTGAAGAGGAATTAAAAACAAACGGTTGGCGATTTGAAAAGTTTTTGTCGTTTTTCATGTAACTTGATTTTTCAATTTAAAACTTCACTGCGCTGTAAGAATTTATTCATTTATACAGAATTTATCTATACAAAGAAAATTAACTTACACTATGTCCACAAGTAGATTCAGGTAGTTCTCTGGCTGCAGTGGTGCTCAACTCGTGGTTAAATTAGAAAATTTTTCTTTTAAGATATTATACAGCGTTATCTAACGTGAAAATCTTACAATGTATAGTATCAAACATCAGAATGTTGATAGAAAGTGTTTAAAGTAACAAATATTCCCAAAAGTTGAAAGTGAGTGAAATACTGCACACTTATATAGATATACTGATAGCATCGGATTAAAACTTTGGACTGATGTATTTAAAAAAGAAACATCGCTTGCCTTATCGAACATTTTTCTCCATGGTTCGTATTGTTATTTGACATCATATGCTAGTTTTAAAAAAATTAAAGAAAACTTTTTTGTAATTAAACGAAACATCCCTTGCTATGGGGATCAGTATAGGCTTCCCGTGTTAAAATATTAAATTTCTAGGGTTAATATCTCCAAGTTTCATGTAGCTTGGGGGTTTAAACTTTTAACCACGTATAAAGGATACCTTTAAGAACATATATACCAATTTTCAAGAATTTTTAAAGAAATTGAAAAATTCGGAGAACTACCTTAAGACGCGAAACAAACAATTTCGTCCCTCTTCTACAGCAAATATGGCTAGTGGCCTATTATACCTCGTAGCTTGTTATACTCCAGTCTCCCATATATTAATTTAAAAAAAACTGCTGTGGGCAAAACAGGGTACACAAACATAGGAAAATACAAACATAAAAATTATAAAATATTTTCTTCATAATTTGAAGAAATGTAAGTTAATATATCGTAAAATATTACTAAAATTCATAAAAACTTGCCTCATTTAAGCAATTGCTCATTTAAGCATCTGCTAATAAATTTGCGTAAAAGTGTTAATATAAGTGCAGTTTTTTATTCGTTTTGTAATGGTCAACGAATTAACGAGATATAATGCGACCAACTAATTTAATACGTATAAATCTGTTATTCTAACCTCGAAATAATGTTTTTTATTTATTATTATTTAGATACAAAGTTTTCCTCATGATTAAATCGATCAAAATAATTTACACATGTTTAATAAAACAATCTTTACTTGAACGTGAAATAATTACCGTGATAAAACGCCGTCTTTTTGAATAAGAAAATAAAATCCATTATTTAATTTTCTTTCCAAGTCTCAATTTAGTTCATAATAAAAAAATTGATGAGAAAAATTGGGTTCGTAGTTTCTAAGGCTTTCCTCACCTTTATTCATTCCTTACCTTTAGGCTGTTTTTAACCTTATTAAGGATCAGCGCTATTTTAGGCATGTCGGATACTTTGTTTTAGACGTTAACAAATCGAGTGTCACAAAAATTGAAAATAGTTCCACGAACATTCCAAACTTCACCTACATATTAATAACGTGTTATTTGTATGCCTATGAAGCGAAATTAAATTTGGCCATTCTTCGACACGGTGTAAATACAAGCTTGTTAGACTGTAAAATTAGCCTACTAGAGTGTTTAGGCCCAGCTAAACATGTGGTATCATCCGGATGGTACTTGATGTTATTCTTATTATTATTTACTTTGGCGCCCGCTGATTTGATAGCGGGCGCAAAGGTTGTTACCGCCCGCTATACTGGGCATAAAAGTCTTTTCCGCCCGCCGGTCGGAAAACTGCCACTTTAGTCCCGCTAAATGGGCATGAAAAAACGCGTTTTCGTGCAAGTGTAACCAAAAAATATTATTAATACATGCATATTTTTTAAGATATTAAGAGTGCTCCTAATGCCCCGGGCTCCTGTTGCCCCGCTCTCCCCTATGCGGACATTCGTAAGTTCATAAAGAATTCTTTTGCTTTCTCAACAACAAAGCTTTGTAACGATGATAAATTTTTTTTCAGAGATTCGATGAATCTCGACGTTTTCAGGGTCATAAAAATAGGTTTACAATAGGTTTTTAAAAAAAGTCTGTCTGTATGTATGTGTGTGTGTGTGTGTATATGTGTGTGTGTATGTGTGTATGTATGTATGAACCCAAAATTTGTATCCACCATAACTCTTCAAGGAAAGCATATCACGCGCTAAAATTTTGCAGGTATATTGCATATGTTTGAACTTAGAAATGATTATATTCTGGAGCTGAATGGATAATATTAAACTCATTTTTTAACGAAAATATTAATTTTTAAAAAATTGTAAAAATAAAAAAATATATTTTGTTATTATTTATACGTTGACCTCGTAAAAAATATATACGTTTTCATAAAGTTGACGCAATTTCCTTTCAATTGATATATCTTATAATAACTGTAAAGTTATTTTTGTAAAATACTAACAAAATATTAGTTTCAAAGAAATTTTTTTAATCGTAATTTTTTCTGTTCTTTAATACTTTAATTTTTTTAATGACAATACCTAAACGCTTGTATCTAATGAATATATTATAGCATTAATTTATTACTAGCGAATTTTCATTATAAGATTCCTTAAATCGATTAATCAGGACCTCTCTTTGAGAAAGCATTCTTCTAAGTTAGCAGCGGTTTCTTTTTGAAAGTGTGCTTATTGGGTCTTAAACGGGGCAGGCCTGGGTTAAACCCAAAAATAGAATTGTTTTTTTTACTATAGTCCAGGAAATTTTATATGTTTAGAAGCAATCATTCTGAAAATTTATATGCTATAACTACTTAGTAATATCTTACATTTTACCAATCATTCTGAAAATTTATATGCTATAACTACTTAGTAATATCTTACATTTTACCGTTGTAAAGCCTCAAAATCTTGATTCTTATACGTTACAATAAATCACTATTTTCAATACTATATTTATTAAAGTTGCTGTGTTCCTCACACGATTGCAAGGGACATGATGAACGAAAATATTTTTTTCAACGGTTATTCGACTTCTATTAACATGTATTACAAAGAGAGCAAAGCACTTTTACGTTAAAATATTTTTTATTATTTCTTTTCGGAGACCCAACTGATTTAAAAGCAGAATAAAATTAAAAAAAAATCAAAAAATCGGTTTCGTTTCCAAAAAAAAATAATAAAATTTTTTTTATCAAAAAAGTGTTTTGCTAAAAAGGAGTCGAAAAACAGTCGAAAAAAAATTTTCGTTCATCATGTCACCTGCAATCGTGTGAGGAACACAGTAACTTTAATAAATATGGTATTGAAAATAGTCATTTATTGTGACGTGTAGGATCAAGATTTTGAGGCTTTACAACGGTAAAATATTACTAAGTATATGTAGCACAAATATTTTCAGAATGATTGCTTTTAAACATAAAAAGTTTCCTCTACTAGTAAAAAAAGATTCACTTTTTGAGTTTAACCCAGGCCTGCCGCCTTAAGTTGCGGTGCTGCTTTCTAGACATCGCAGTGGTTCGATGGGAGATATTAATCCTGCTATTAGAAACTTCTCGAGGCTTTGACCACTCGAGGTACATTCAGTACAAGTTTTATAAGCTACGTAATTGATAAAATTAAACATATTGTTATAACCTCGTTTTCGTTTAACATCAATTTTACCGTGTAAATATAAGTAGTGTATTTTTATAAAGTGCATGGCTGTAAATAGTATAGCTTGAAATATCTCTAAAGATTCTGCTCTTAAATTCTATTAAATTTTTTTCATTAAAAAGATTTATAATTCTTAGATTTTGGGGAAAAACTATTACCGCTTATACTAGACATTTTCTTTAAATTATCTTGGCAGAATATTTTATTACTATTTACTAGCTATATATTTTATTGTGTCAACGAGATATTTAAAATGTATTCTAAAAGATATTTATACTTGTTTATTATTTTTTAATTAAATTTATTATTTTTATGTTGTATTTTTTGCATATATTATTATTATTAATTCAATAATTTCGAAGGTTTTATGGTACGTAACAGTATTTAGAAACTTCTATCTTGCCAGTAAAAACCCTTATTCCTGTAAGTGCTTATTAGACTTCCGATCACGAAAAATATTTAGAAAATAAATTAAAACTAATTGATTACTAATTGGTTTACTTAAAACAATTTTTCATAACATTGTAATTTTGAACATGTAACAAAAGAGATATAAAACAGATGTAAAAGAAATGTAAAATATAAAAAATATATGAATAATATATGCCCAATTTTATGTCTAGTCCATATATAACTAATATATGGGCATCTACATATAATTTATATTTCAAGAAGATATTAATATTTTATTTAGGTACGTACGGTCACTGATTTTCTGCATTTTTATCTATATAAATCCTTACTATGTAAGGATACCAGTATCGCTCATAACTCAATTTAAAGAAAAGTGGACTTCTAACGTTATCCCGAGAACCCACAGAAATATAATTGTACAATGTGACTACTGAGATTTTAATAATAGATCTGTACATAGTATTTGTTGTGCTTAATGTACCTCACCTATATATTTTTTTGTCTTGAACAAACATAAAGTTACATTTATCTATCGATCTAACTATTAATTTAAATTGTATCGAATATCTCCTACAAATGGAAGATCGAATTTCAATTGAATTTTACAGATATATTCTCTTTCCAAAATAATGACGTTTCGAAAAAAATATTAAAAATATATTATCTTTTATATATTGAAAATGTATGAACAGATCTGATATACAGTTGCTCAATAAACATATCTAGTAGATATAATTTCTTTGGATTTAATTGAGTGTAAATCTGCAACCATATGCATTGAAAAGATTTGTAACCTCTTCAATTAAAACTGTATTATTCAGTGACAATTCCAGCATTTAAAGATGATCGTATTATGACAAAAGGTTTACAATTTTCGAAACAATACATACAAAAGTACAACGTACAGTTTGGGCGTCTACTCCTCTTTTTGTGCAAGAGAGTTAAGTAGATTACGAGATTAGTTCAACTTTAAGTAAGTTATTGTAGACAAAAAAAATAGATTTTTGTACAAACTGTTTTCCTTAGAAGCTAATAGACCTAAAAACCAAAAATTCCACTAAATATAGTATTTGTTTAATTTTATCCGAGTGTTTTTTAAAAGAAAAATTGCGTTAAAAGCGGTTTATCACGGGAGGTAGAATGGTCGAACTTTTAAAACTTGTATTTACCTTTTCTTCTATTTTGATTATTAAAGATACAATGAAAAGGAATCGAAATAATCCAAAATACAATTTTCGAATGTATTTAAGTTACGGACCATTATTCTTCAGGCGACACTGCATTTTAGTAAGAACACCATGAGCAACGCAAAATAATTGCTTCTCACGATGTTAAGTTCTAAGATATTGATACAAAAGTTAAACAAAGAGTACTAAACTTTTTTTACTCATAAAAACTACCTGCTATTTGATCGCGCACAATATGCATGACCGGAACTACTATTCCAGCCGCAGTGTGTAACTCAGAACGAATGACATCATCGCGCTGGTCGCGGGACATATGCTGTGCGCGCTTCCCTTATTAAAATTATACCTCGGTGATAAACATTTTGCATAATTTATTTTACGAGAACCGGCGCGCCTCAATTATTCGCACCGTCGCCGATGGACTCCTCACTTGTTAATGCTCGTTAACTGCATTATTAGATTAACGAACTTACGGATCGCGCATACTATCGTCCTTGGGTTGTATTCAAAATGAAATCGCCATCGCAGCTTGATGAAATCGCGCGAGCTGCGAAAAGGACGTGCGTACGTCCGGCGAATCTCGCCTCGAATTATGAAACTCTTCTACTTCTGCTATACCCCACACCGTCTTCTCGTCCTCCTTCTCTTTCCGTTTGTCGGCGCGGCTCGTGCAATACGAAATTGGCAAGATACGAGACTCGAGCATGAACGCGATCGGCGAACAAACGGAGGTGGACCTACTTATGAAGCTCGCTTTTTTCCGGCGTGACCGTCCAAGTAGACGCGAAATCAACGAGCCCTTTTGCTTCTTATCGCGGACGAGCAGCCTAATGCCGAACTAACGTCATGCTTCTCCGGAGGAATTTCAGCTGATTGGTGGCTTTATCTGCGGTAGACATCGGAAATGCCGCCGCATGTGCAGTTCGCGCTCGGCACGTATAATAGGTCCAGAGGGGCCTTTTTCGGCATACGCCTAATCAACCGCAATACGAGCAATTTTTTCTTTTTTCTCATTATCACCGCTTCAAGCGTAATTTCGAAAATTGCACTAAAATGCAATAAAATGTCCTAAAAGCTCTTGTCACTTTGGCTTTTCCTCGAAATCTTCTTACTACTCACTTTCACTGACATCAGCTGCTTTCAATTATCTCAGCTACAATTAATTAGAATCAAGATATGCTGTAGCAAATACTATAATTTATATACAGAAATTCATATGACTAAATACAAGATCTTATTATATTATAGTTTTATGAAAAACTTTGTGATAGTGAAAAGAATTTTATAGAAAACGTCTTAGAAATATGTTTTGAAATATTTTGAATCAAGATATACTATTTTGTATAATACGCATGTGCGTGCGTGTGTGTGTGTGCGTGTGTGGGTCTGTACCTTCAATGTACTACAATTAATTCATTGTAAATGTTTTTGAATTTATTTATTTTTTTATAAACTTATACGACATTTTATAAATATATATTATATCTTGTAAACTAATCATCGAAATATTGAGAACTGTATCCAGAAGAAATAATAGATTAAATTAATATATTACTTAGTAGAAGCTATGTGCATATGTATTAGCAGTAGTTTTATCTTGCGTAATAACATAATTTCTTTTATTGCCCATCAATTATTAAATTCATCAGATTTATAATTATTAGTTCAAATGGACGGTGAAGGTATACATTATATATTGGATTTATATGGGAGATTTTCTTCTAAATGAATATAATAGTGTTCTATATGAAAATAAATGTTATTACTGCAACTTTATGCTACTGAAGAAAGATAAAATATCTCCCAGAAGTATATTTCTGTGCCTCTATAGGTGAGTCTGAATCTTTGAAATACATATAATAATTTTGATACCTGCCGATGCAGGCGCTGAACGGCGATACATTCACGTCATCGTGAAAAAGTCACGTGACAAGAATTTAAACTAATACCGAATTTCAGCCGAACATTAATACATTGTTATTATAGAAGTTATCGTATAAAAAAATAACTGTCTTGAGAATTTCATTATTCTTTCACGAACTTTTGAATAAAATTAAAATAATAATTTAATTACGACCCATACAAGTTCTCTATTAAGCGGCGAATTAATATATCCGGTAAAAATTAAGTATTTATAACTGGATTTCTTGTGTCCATTCTTATCATTCAAGAATCATTCTTATCATTGCTTGCGATTAGTTTTTTTAAAACTTATGATTTAAGCTTAGAATTGCGACATACTAAAACAAAAAACTATACGGTTGGTATTGACTATGTCGTATCTATATAAGAGAAAAATAGTCATAATAAATAATAGTATAGTTATGGTAACTAGACATTGTTCTATTTATTGTACCTAAACGTAATATAGCAAAATAACTTCAGCAAAACATTTTTTTAGTGTCATAATCCATGTTGCAAGTTCAAGTTGAATGCGTGCGAGATTCAAGATTAAATTGCATATAGTAACAAATATTCATAAATATAAATAATATAAACCAAGAGAATATGTCGTGAACAGTCTAAGTGTAAGGAATAATTAACCATGTTTTAACAATTTATATCAAAATTTTCAAAATTTTTGATTAGAAATCGTATTATAAATCATTTGATTTCTACGAGGGTAATGTTTTATGAATTTTTAAATTATACGAATTGTAATTTGAAATTCTTCATATACAGAAGAAATTTTATTTTTGCTTTTGTTTATTTTTTGTGTCTACGTTTTTTATCTTTGTTATGCCTCACCCCGTTCTGCCTGCAGCTGTTATTTTAAAAACTAATATAAATAAATAGTCTATTCCTCGCATGATGAAGTGGGGTTGCTATTGGACAACAACAAAATACCTTTATAAATCAAATACTTTTACATGAAAATTAGTATATAAGAGTTTTGAGGTTGGCTGATCACGAATTCATTACTCACATTTTTAAATTCAATATGGCGGATCCAATACAGCTGACTTTGAAATATAGTACATTATATTAAGGGAGTACTATCGGTTTCGAATTAGTGCTCACAAAAATCTGAAATTTTGTATACTAGTACGTTTTGACCTCAAACTCACTCATATAAATTTTTAGAAAGCTACATCCACCCAGAAAAAAGATATTAAGAATTTTATATTTACGTTTTTTACATTTTTTACACGTAGCCTTATGGGAACTCACGTTTCCGACAGTTGCAATCATGAAATTCAGTAAAACTGCTATTCTGTTTTCGACGAAACTTTGAGAAATATATATTTAATATCCCATAACTATAATGCAAAAATCCAAATGTTGATTCACCAATTTGGAGAGCTAATATAAGCAAACGAATACAATTTTTCACCTTCGCTTAACCGTTTATGCACACGATTTGGCATATTTTGGATTAGGCGTATTTTTTTTAACAAGTTCATGTAAGGCCTCTTTTGTGGCAAAGTATTTTATTTGAATTATTATAACTTATGCTACTCTATGAATGCATTCAAATATCATAAAACAAATCATTAAAATCTAATTTGAATCCTATAAATCATAAGTTTTAAAAATTGTTTATTTTGTATAAAAAACATTTATTGCATAAATCGTCATGTGGACCAAGGAAGTCAAAAACGACCAAATACACATTTGACTCACGGAGTACCGATAGTACTTCCTTAAGAAAATAATTCATAATTTCACTTGTACCATATGAAGGAAATAAACAATGCCCAAATAATGGAGAGACCTAATCATAGTTCCTATACACAAAAAAGGAGATAAAACAAACAGTAATAATTATAGAGGCATCTCTCTTATTTGTACATGCTACAAAATTCTCTCTAATATACTACTAGATAGATTCACATCGCTCGCAGAGGAAATCCTCGGGAACTACCCGTGTGGATTTCGGAGAAATAGGTCAACAAGCGACTAGATATTGCTAGTCAGACAGCTTCTAGAAAAAAATGCGAATATGGGAAAAAGATACACCAATTATTCATTGATTTTAAGGTGATGCTAAAGCCACCTGTCACCAACAAATACGAGGATCCACTTTTCTCATTTCATTTTCAATTTTGAGTAAATATCTGTATGTAAAGTTGTTGTTTCAACCAAATAGAACAACTTTCCGTCGAGATATTTTCTTAAAATTGGAAAATGAATAAAAAAAGTGGTTCCCCGTATTTACCAGTAACACGGGGTTTAACATCACCTTAAAAAAGCGTATGACTCAATAATAAGATGTAAAATGTTCCACGCCTTAGTACTACTTGGGGTACTAAAAAAGTTAGTCAATTTAATCAGAATGTGCCTATATAACAGTCAGGGTATAGTCAGGTCAGGTAAGAGCCTATCGCAGCCTTTTGACTTTCACAAAGGATTAAAACAGGGAGATGCATTATCAACCCTCTGTTTTAGAATATGTGCCCAGGGCGATACAAGAAAGCAATGAGGGAATTGTAATAAATGGCTCTCTAACGCAATTGCTAGCATACGCAGATTACTCCCACCACCTCTGTGTGGAAGTATTTGATCCTAACACCCCCCTCCCCGTCCCCGAGAAGCTTCGGACTACCCCGTTCCAATAACACTCGTAAATTGCTTCCTCGGTATATCCCCAGCACATTCTTTGAAATTCTCCTTCTCCACTGGCCCGGCATTCACCCAGGCCCCCGTGCCTGTAGCGTAGGGAAAACTCTCCCGAGAAAACCTACGCCCGGATCAGTGCACAGTCCGAGATTATTTTCCGGCAGGAAACTGAGAGAAAAAATCCTCAATCTGCTCCCACCGGGAATGCGACGTAACCAACCGAGCCACGCAGGTCCAAATGGAAGGACAATATTAAAATTGACCTACCAGAAATAGGATGGTATAAGGAGGATTGGATGCAACTCGCAAACAATAGAGAAAGATGGCGGGACTGTGTGAATAAGGCTATGGACTACACAGATACGGAAAGCTAGCCCCAACAAGTAGTTATGCTAGCTATGGCGATGATGCAAGAACGTCTGCAGCCGACATATAAAATATGTAATAGCTGTTGCCCTGCAGGTACTGTTGCTGCTTATCATTACTACTTGGCCGTTATAATAATAATATAATAATAATAAGGTCGCTCATATTGGATCTGTCACCTTGAACTGTGTTTGGACAACGAATTTGTGATCAGCGACCTCAAAACCCCTTACCTTTCAGTTATCATTGTAAAACTCAAACCAAAAATTATATGATTGTTTTCCTGCATGTAAAACTGTAAAGATGTAGATATTTCATTTATAAAGGTTTTAAGTTGGAGTCTCTTAACGACTCAGCTTGGTCATCTATGTATGTCATATGTTATTATACCCAATAATAAATCAATAAAAAATTATATTAATGATTGTTTTTATGACGTCGCTTCTGTCTCAAACTCTAAGGTAGATAAAATACATAAAAGAGACCTCAACCATATATGATACGATATTCCCTTTTTCCCCACCTTTCCCTAATATATTTATAATTTGTTAAGGATAAAACTCTTTTTTCAGTGAGAAATAAAACATTTTTTTGAATGAAATTACCCTTAAGTTAATCCCTTAACCCTAGGACATGAACGTAAAAGAAATTATTAACACGATTAAAATGCATTAACACGAACAGGGGTCACTGTGACCCAATGTAACTTCGAATAGCTGTAACTTTCTTAAAACGAATTTGAGCAAACCAAAAAAGGATATTCTTGGCAGAGTTTCTATTTTACAGTTATATACATAGACGAGTATTACAAGTAAAATAAAAAGTGTTATAAACAAAAATGTAAAATCATTGTTTTTTTAATTGCGAATAAAATTGTGATTTTAAAAATTTTCAGAATAACAATAAAATAACCTAAAGGAACTTTACAGGTCAGTTTAGATAACTATTAACCTCAAATTTCCAGAAAAAAATTATACCAAGATCCGATCTTTTAAAAATTATAATTATTTGAAAGAATGAAAATCACGTACTGTTTTACATATAAGCTGATGTCGACATATACGTCATTTTTACAGAAATACTTATACGTAGAAGGGAAAATAATATTAAATCAACACATATACTGCAAAGAATATTCATTTATTCAATATTTATGTGAGAAAGACTAATATTTAAATTTAAAAGGACGTCAAAAATATTTAAAATGTGCTTCTAGAACAATCTAAGCAACTTTTGCTGTATATGTATACTGCACACCACACTGTCCTATTACATTTCAAAGCCATCGATTTATCGTAAGTATTTCGATTATTAAGTCTATATATTTAGATTTAGTCTTAATATATAAGTTTTCAATAAAATATGCATGTTACTGATGATATCTCACTTCTACGAATCTATGTTAGACGAAAGGGTAAAAATCATAATTTTTTTTATAATTTTAGAAATACTCTTGTTAATATGAACAGCGGTCTGTATGCCCCCAAACAAGTGTTTATCACTTTTTATTCAACTATACAGCATCGACGGAGACCAGTTACTACGCAGGTCAATAGTATATGTTTTTAACATTCCCCACTCCTGGTCCCGGTTGTCCTATATGGCGTTGTAGAGGGAATGTTAAAAGTGGGAAAGTTACCCGTGGTCACACAGAGCCCTGTTCGTATTCTAGGGTTAAATTCAAAGTCTTGAGAATCTTCCAAAGTTTTTATCAAAATCAATTTTTATTTCGAAGAACATCCTGCCAAAATTCTGATCTTTGTACCATATAGATTTTGAGACATACCGTCACGGCACAGTTTATTATGATCAGTTAAAATCTATTCTTGGCCAACTCTTGTTTTAATGAAAGTAAATTGTGCTTAAAGTTTTTAGAGTTCATACATACATAAAGTGAGTGTAGGTTTATTACAGATTTACAGGTTTATAGGCCACCTTCCAGAACTTTCGGTTATCAATAAATATATCGGGTTTTGAGGCTTCGGAAACCAATTGGGACTTGTTATTTAAACCTTTATTTCTTATACCTCATGAGTGGTTTTGCAATAAAATTTATTCTCTGAATTATAATTGAAGAAGTTGTAAACAGTTAAAAATTGGCCATTTCATCAACAGTGTTGGTAAAATGACCACCTATCAGTTTTAATAGTAAAATGGTATAGTAAGTCCTTCAGAAAGTCAAGACTAGTCTAGCAGAGACTTCCTTTCTGCGTTATTCAACGACGATGGTACAATACGTCTTGGTATCGGTATTTTACGGATTAGTACGCCTAGGAATTTTGGAATGCATTCGCATGACCATTTTACCAACCAATAAGGGCCAATGAAAGTTGCAATTTTCGCATCGAAATTGCAATCTATAACAAAAACTAATAAAGTTACTATTTTATGTACCGTACGATTTTTGTTTTCGCTCTTATTAATCAGTGTTTTTATGCTTTAGTACGTAAAGATGACACTATCTTGTATCTAGAAGACGCCAACATCGGGGTCAATTTGCCCCTCAACATCTTTTGATACAACACATATATTGTAAGAGTTATGGCACCCTAGAATATTTCATAAAGCGAGATCTCTTATAGGTGTTAAATAATAACACGTATTTATAAAACTGTACGAAACCAAAGCTTTATTAAACACTAAACATTCAGAACTCGAATATATAAGAACATTTTATTTATAAAGACGTCCGTTTACATCAGCCATCAGGGAGTCCCGTTCGAGCACTCGTCACGGTAGGACGTGTTTACAAACTCGAGCTGCCGAGCTTTTGCTCGCGTTTATTCTGGCTACTATTGAACAAACGCTATTGTATCTCGAGTGATAAAGTGTCTCCATAAAAGAGATATAGCTTGCTGTATCTCTTTTACTCAAAAACTAAGTTATTAAAATGAGTACCTCTGGCAGCAGGAGTACTCATTCACAAAGTCCCCAAGAAATAATTCAAACTACTGAAAAGTCGACAAAAGTTTCATATTCTCGTGCAGCACAACTGGAATTTCGTCCCAAAAGAGATGTTGCAGTCGTAATAGATGCAGTTGAAGACCTCACCATCAGAGATTATGCACTGGCTATAGGAGGAAAAGACCGTCCCACTAATATGGTGTCAATTTCTAAAATCGCTCACTCTAGAGTATGTATATATCTAAATTCGCTAGAAGTAGCACAATACCTCACAGACAAGCTCAAAGCTGTAAATATCAACAATCATGAAGTGACGATCACCTTTAATATCAAAAACAAAACGTATTATAATTTCAAATGTACAAACAACTGTCCCAACAGCGTCATCAAAATCACAAATAACTGATTTAAAAACAGGAATACAAGATCCCGGCTACTCGCACCTACTCTGCTTTAGAAGACAATTATACATAGATCAAGAAGATGTTATAAAGCTTCCCGAATCTCTACAAATTTCCTACGATAATGTAACCTACTGGATTTACATCTCAGCAGAAAAACTAATATGCTACCGTTGCAAAGAAGAGGGCCACTTGGCCAAACATTGTAAAAATCTCTCCAGTGACATTTCACCCGTCCTAAGTAATAATAATAACACGGTTCTAGTGGAGCAGGCTTGTGCTTCATTAGATAATGAAAATAATTCAAGAATTCCTCTCGGATCTGCCAACACAGATCCAGACAAGGTAATATTTAAATCTCCCCTAACATTACCGACTCAAACTAAGAAACGACAGTTAACAAATTCCACACCAACAAGCGTCTCATTTGAGGATACTAATACGGAGTCAAACGAATATCCCGAAAATACAACTAAGAAAATCTCTTTACATAGTAAACAAAATAGTTCTGCGAAACAAATAAAGAAAAAAATTAAAGTTGAAGCGCCCACTGACATAATAAATCAACTTCAAGCAGCTGAAACTTACTTTAAAGTAAATAATGTTCACACCACCATAAGCTTTAGCAGTCTTGCTCAGATTTTAACAGAAACTTACGGAAATCCTGACATAGTACTAACAGCCAAAAAATGCGGAAGATATCGCGGCTCTTATTGACATGTTGAGAAAAGTATACGATCATATAAATTTACCTAAACTGAAATCAAGAATAACAAGAATAATCAAAAAACTGGGTAACAGTGACCTTGTCCTTTCCACGAATGAAGAAACATCATCAGAAGAATATTCATAATATGAATACTTCAAACATTCAAGGAATAAACATCATATATTGGAACGCAAGGAGCATACTTCAACGCAAAGAAGAATTACAGCACATCTTAAGCTCGGCAGATATCTTCGTGTGTGTAGAATCCTGGCTGAACTCTACCATAGAAAACTTTAATTACCCAGGTTTTGTAACGTTTAGGAAAGATAGAACTTATGCCCAAGCAGGCGGGATTCTAATTTTAATTCGAAAAAATATATCTTTCAAAGAAATTCTTGATATAAAATCTTCTGACCCTTCCGTCGAAATGTGTGGC
Source organism: Gastracanthus pulcherrimus (assembly GCA_949152435.1). NCBI lineage: Eukaryota > Metazoa > Arthropoda > Insecta > Hymenoptera > Pteromalidae > Gastracanthus > Gastracanthus pulcherrimus. The sequence continues at coordinate 49,827,690 of OX424574.1, forward strand.
ATTCGAATTAATAATACCACTCCCGCTTTCAATATAATAGCTTGCTACAGAGCCCCAGGTACACTAACGCTAAATCAATGGAACGAAATCGTCTCTAATGTAAAATCAAACCAAAACTACATACTTTTAGGTGATTTTAATGCACACCATGTACGAGGGTAGTTCAATAAGTCTTTAGAATAAAGTATAAAAACAATTTTTTTTTGGTAAATTTTTTTTTATTTTTCAACATAATCTCCTTGGAGCTCTATACACTTGGTCAATCGCTTTTTAAGTTTTTTTAATCCTTCAGAAAAGTGCGTTTTCGGAAGTTCCTCAAAATAGGCACTTACAGAGGCAATGACGTCTTTGTTGTCCGTAAATCTCTGTCCACCGAGCCATTTTTTCAAGTTTGGAAATAAGAATAAGTCACTGGGGGCTAAATCTGGTGAATACGGTGGGTGTTCGACCAATTCGAATTTTAGTTCTTCAATTTTAGCCATTGAAACGAAGCATGTGTGAACTCGGGCGTTGTCGTGATGAAAGAGAATTTTTTTTCTCGCCAAATGTGGTCGTTTTTTTTAAATTTCTTCTTTCAGCTGCTCTAATAATGATGCATAATACTCACCAGTAATTATTTTACCCTTTTCCAAGTAGTCAATAAGTATAATTCCACGTGCATCCCAAAAAACTGTAGCCATAATCTTACCAGCTGACTTTACGGTCTTTGCCTTCTTTGGAGCTGGTTCGCCTGTGGAAATCCACTGTTTGGATTGTTCCTTTGTCTCAGGAATGTAGTGGTGTATCCATGTTTCATCCACAGTCACAAATCGACGAAAAAATTCCTCAGGATTCCGACTTATGCGCGCCAAAAGAGCCTCAGAGGCGACCACTCTATTGCGTTTATTCTCAGCTGAGAGCAAACGCGGCACCCATCTTGCCGATAGCTTTTTCATGCCTAATTTTTCATGTAGAATTGAAACAACTGCACCTATAGATATCCTTGTGGCCTCAGCTAACTCACGCACTTTTAATCTTCTATCCTTCTACACCATATCGTGGATTTTATTGATGATTTCGGGAGTAGTTGCTTCTACGGGCCTTCCTGAACGTGGTTCGTCACTTATTGATGTACGACCACGCTTAAATTCATTTACCCAGTTATAAACCGTTGCTAAGGCAGGGGCAGATGTGCCATGAACTGAGTCCAATTCATTTTTTATCTCATATGGAGTTAAACCCTTTAAATGAAAATGTTTAATTACCGCTCTGAACTCGTTTTTTTCCATTTTTCTTAACAAGCAATTTTTTTTTTTTTCAATTGGTTATAAAAACACGTAAACTCAGAATATGTGGACTGTGACTGCACCATATATCTAGTCGGGAGTGGTGCTGACTGAAATCAGATGATTTGGAGCGATTCGCGCGCCATCTGTTGGTCATTCTAAAGACTTATTGAACTACCCTCGTAGCATGGAATTGCAGTAAAATCGACTCTAATGGAAAAAATCTATTCGAATCTCTGGATATCTTAAATTTAATTGTTCATAACACAGATACACTCACACATGTTGATAAAAACTCTAAATCTAATATTGACCTTATAATTTCAAATAGCAATTTTGCCGATAAAATTAACTTTTTTGTAAACGATGATACCTGGGAGTCTGACGACCATCCAATTTTCATTAATATTAATGCGGAAAAAACGCTATATGAAAAAAAACATTTAAACTGAAATCGAAACGAACTGACTGAAGTAAGTTTATGTCTCTCCTAGAAGATTCATATCACAAATTCTTATCTATTGAATATGATTCTCTCCCTCCAAACCAAAAATATCAATTTTTTGTGAAAGTAATTTCTGAAGCAGTAGCTAATAGTACGCCGAAAAAAAAGAACAGTTTCTCCTAGAATATATAGAAATCCCGTACCCTGGTGGGACCAGGAATGTCACGACATTAAAAAATCAAGAAATTCTGCAATCAAAAAATGGTATAAAACCAATAGCCTATATGATCTTATAGAATACAAAAGATTGATATGCTTGGCAAAAAAAACGTTTAAAAATAAAAAGAAAAATCACTATAAAGAATTTGCGTCTAAAATAAATCTTTATACCGATAGTCGATACGTCTGGGAGAAATGTAAAATTTTACAAAACAAATGGGTCAAAGTCCATCCTTCTCATTACTCTGAAAATCATCAAATAGAAAATAAAATTTTGGCTCTAGATAAAATATGTCCTCCTTGGGTTCCTTCCGATCCAAACAAAGTTTTTGAATGCCAATCTAATTCACTTCTAGAGTCGAATTTTACTTTTGCTGAATTTAACCTTGCTCTCCATTCACGTAACCCCAATTCCTCTCCGGGACTAGACGGAATAGATTATGAAATTATACAGAAATTACCGATGAAAGTTAAACTCATATTGCTAGATCTATACAATGAAATGTATAACACCAGTTACTTTACAGATGACTGGAAGAAAGCTTATATTCACTTCGTCAGTAAACCTGATGGTAAAAACTTTCGCCCCATTGCTCTGACATCGACTTTTTGTAAATTATTCGAAACCATATTAAAAAATAAACTCCAATGGTGGGCAGAAACTCAAAATCTATTGCCAAACAGATTTAAAACAGGATAACGTTTTAAATCTGACTCTTAATGTACAAAAAGCATTCCATAACAACAAAGATGTGTATACTGCTTTCTTAGATGTACGTGGTGCCTATGACAATGTAAATATTGAAATTTTATTAGAGCAGCTAGCTAAAATAGGATGTCCATATAAAGTAGTAAACTTTATTAAATTTCTAACCTACGAAAGACTATTATAGACAAATTTGTTTAAAAATTGTAGACACACTTACAAAGGCTATTATAGACAAATTTGTTTAAAAATTGTAGACACACTTACAAAGGCGTCTAGTCCCGCTAGGTGGAGTTTTAAGCCCCCTTTTATATATTTTGTATGTTGCCGTTATAGTTCAAAATATTCCAAAATCAGTCCAAATTTTACAATTCGTGGATGATATAGCTCTATATTCCAAAAACATCAAATCTTTACAAAAAAGTATCAATACAATAGAAAAAAATCTTTCAAATATAGGACTTTACCTTGAACCACAAAAGACGATTCTAATACATTTTAATAATAAAAATATTGCTCCGGGAACTGCTTACATTGAAGTCAGTAACCACACTATAAAGTCCAGTGAATCAACTAGATTTTTAGGAGTAATTTTCGACTATAAGTTATCTTTCACTCAACATATTTATCAATTACTAGACAGATGCAACAAAGCCTTGAATATTGTCAGCTATCTCCAGGGAATATGGTAGGGATCTGATCCAAGCACACTACTGATTTTTTACAACTGTTATATTCGCTCAATAATAGATTATTGCAGTTTTATTTATTTCCCTTACCGTAAAGATCTGAGAAATAAAATAGAACAAATTCAACATTCAGCTATACGCCTTGTCCTTGGATATCGCAAAACTACTCCAACAAATGTTATTCTAGCTGAATCTAAACTTCCTCTTATTTCAGAAAGAGCTAAATTTCTGTGCAATACCTACCTCTCTAAAATCTTCACCAATCAAAATCTACCTATTTGCAAAATAACCTTCAATTATTGTAACAATAATTTCAAATTAAAGAAGAAAAAACGTACCAGACTCTTTGAGACTTGTATTTTAGAATTTAGAAATCTAAGTTCTTCTCTACTCAAAACAGAAAAATACAATATTTACAGTTTTAGCTATGAAACACGAACTACAACTATTCCATTCAATAAAACCTTAGGGAAAAAAATTAAAATATCAAAGGATCCTAATCTTGAAGTAAACAACTTTATTCAAATGGAAAATAGTCTTGCTCTATTTACTGATGGTAGGAAAAGCTCCACTACACCCACGGTAGGCACAGCTTGTATATGCTTAAATCCGGATTTAAAAGTTCAAAATAGCTTGAGTAAAAACTTCTCAATATTTTCAGCAGAGTGCGTGGCTATAAATGATGCTCTTGATATCTCACTTCTAAATCCAAACAGGAAAATTACTATTTTTTCTGATTTATTAAGCGGCCTTGAAAGCCTCAGCAGTCCTATATTCAACATAAAAACAAACAATTACATTTACGAAATAAAAAAGAAATTCCAGCAATTCTAAACAATAAAAACTAATACAGGTAGTATACATTTTTACTGGATCCCTTCTCAAATCGGAATCTCACAGAATGAATTAGCTGATTCCCTAGCTAAAGAATCTAGCCTAAGTGAGACTCCTAGCTTATCTCGTATCCCCTTCACGGATTATCGGCAATATTTCAGGGCTAATATGCTTGACAATACTAAAAAATACATGAAAGTGTAAATTGTATAACAGAAACTGTAACATGAATTATCATGAAACTGAAATATTGTAATTTTAATGTATAGCGAATAAATTTCCTATGAGATTTCAAAGCTTAAATAAAAAAAAAAAAACATCAGCCATCACTAGCAGACTATTGTTTTTGTGATTACGGGTTATCGACAAGCGCGGCGATTCACTAATCGCGCATTTATTCATTCAGGCTAGGTAATAACAATATTACCTGTAGCCACCTTTTTTGGACACTTACACGGAGAAAAGTATTCACGACGCAGCGCAGTGCGAGTGGCGCGCCGAATATGTGCGTCCCCCTCTTTTACGGTGTCTATCCCCTCCTAAGTATGATGCCACACACTCACTTTGTTTTGACGTGAATTTTGTTAATTTTTATTGGTTAAATCACGCCGCATTTTTACAATTTTATTAGTTTTACTGAATTTTTGATAATAACATCACAAAAGGTAACAGTATATCATATGCAATTATTTTCCTGCATATTTTCTTGAATTAAATTATGCAAGATATATTTTTACTTTGCTACATTTTTTCCAAAATAGTACATTACGATACGTGTGACCTAAGTAATCCTTTACAGCACGGCGTGTATTAGCACCCGAGCGTAGCGAAGGCTCTAAACGTCGTGCTATGAAGGACGACTTTCGACACGAGTATCGGATACTATTTTATAGCACTGCTTGCCTAAAACCACTGTCACGCCTAGCCTTAAGTTGATGATAAACCCCGTGTTACAGATAAATACGGGGAACCACTTTTTTATTCATTTTCCAATTTTAAGAAAATATCTCTATGGAAAATTGTTCTATTTGGTTGGAACAACAACTTTTTGTAGAGATATTTACTCAAAATTGAAAATGAAATGAGAAAAGTGGATCCTCGTATTTGTCGGTGACAAGGGGCTTTAGCATTACCTTAAGCAGACCAGTATTGTACCGTGAGGTTAGCGATCGAGCGTATCGAGGGCGATAAGGACGGTGCAATAATGGATTACTTAAGTCACCGATAGGTGTGACTTAAGTGCAGATTTAGGCCACACAGTGCTATAAAAGTATTATTAATGATGGTTTGTAAACGTTCAAATATGTTTCCTTGAAATATAAATCCACTCTCAACACTTTTTAAAACTTTGTATTTAAATAACCTTTTCAATGATAGTTCAATTGTTTATTGAAGTTAAACAATTTTAACATGAAAAATGCGAAAGCTGGCATAATAATAGCACGTGGTCAAGTTGACGCAAAAATTTGACGCTCCATAAAAATGCACCTTAAGAATGTGAATTATTTCAATAAGTGGTCTTCCCCCCTCTTTAAATAGTTTTGCTCGTAATTGATCTACTCCCGGGGATCTGTTATTTTTTATCTTTTTGATTGCCGCGTGTATTTCGTTAAAGGAGGGTTGCTCGATGTGTGGTTCAGCAGTGTGGATTTCGCTGTAGTCCGAGACGGATTATTGCTCGTGTACATTTAGGAGCTCATCAAAGTAGCTTCTCCACCTGCTTAGTATCCCTGCTGTATCGGTTATTAGGTTCCCTTGTTCGTCCCTTGGAAAATCGAAATTGTTCTGTGTTCCTTTCCTGATCAAATTTATCCCTGCGTACATTTCACGAATATTGCTTTTGTTATTGTTTTCCTGAATGGCCAAAATTTTTTTATTTTTCCATTCTATCTTTTTCTTTCCAGAAAACCCGGTTGGCCTGCTCTCTTTGCTACGACACTGCCTATGCATTAGTTTTGTGTTGTTAATAAGATTAAGCGCTTTCGCTTGCTGACTTCTGTCTTTCCATTCCTCGCATTCTTTGTCAAACCACGGTTTATGTTTGTACTTTTTCCGTCTCCCTAATACTACTCGTAGGTTGTTTCGATGTCATCTCTATCTTCCTTATTCTCTATACTATCTAGTCTGTCTTTTAGTTCTTCCCTATATCTGGAGGAGATGTCGTAATTTTGTAGTCTTTTCAAGTTAAACTCAGTTGTTGGGTAGGTTTTATTCTTATGTTTGTAAAGTAGTATACGAGCACTGATCTTGCCTACCACGAAAAAGTGGTCAGTGTCGCAATCTGCGCCACGATAAGTTCTGACATCGAGGATGTTTGCATGGCGCCCTTTATCAATTAAGACGTGATTAATTTGGCTAAGTGTCATTTTATCTGGTGATATCTAGGTTGCTTTGTGTCGATTCTTATGAATATAGTAAGTACTTTTAACTATTAGATTTCTAGATGCAGCAAAGTTAACTAATCTTATTCCATTGTCGTTACTGACGTCGTGCGAACTTTCCTTCCCTATGGTCGGCCTATAACCCTCCTCTTTTCCGGTTTTCGCGTTAAAGTCTCCTAGTAGTACCTTCACTTCGTATGTTGAAAGCCCATCAAATACTTGTACTAGTTTCGTATAAAAGGAGTACTTTATGTCATTGTCCGCGTTCTCTATTGGGTAGTGAACATTAATGAATATGCATTTATACCACTTATTTTGAATAGTGAGGGTGCCTAAACGATCTTAATAAAGCTAAAATTGGTTATCGCCTTTGTCAGGTTGTTCTTAATTAGGAAACCTATTTCCAGCTGTCCCGCCTTTTGTAATTCACCATGTAACGGTGTATATTTATTGATTCATTGTCGTATCGTGCCCTCCCTCTTAACATCCTCTCTCCGAACTTTCTGTAAAGCTACAATGTCTAGGTCGTATCTATCTGCTTCCCTAGAGTATCTCTAACTGCCAATCGCTTGCTAAGTCGAGCATGTTCCGCGTGCCCACCTTAATGTCCTTTGATTTGTTTATTTGCATGTATTTCTCCCGAGCCGCCCCCACACTGGACATCCGAAAGGGGTGGTCAGTTTACGACCGGACAATGTTTTAACTCCTGAGGAATGAATGGCTTTCATTGTGTGACATTTGTAGATGACTTGCGATGGGTTATTGCGATGGGGTAAATGTTCGCCCCGGTTGCAGGGTCATCACTCCTACAACCCTGGTCTCCTACGTACTTTCTTTTTGAGACTAAAGAAAAATTGAAAAGATCTCTTTGAGAAAGCAGAGTGCCAAATCAGTTGGAAGTTATTTTAAAGCTTTTCAAGGATGAGAAATATATATTTGTTATAAAAGATACTTACAATGTTGAGTAATTTGTGTAAAAGATATAAATAATATCTGCCCAGAATGCCTAAACATTATTTATACCTCTCTAACCTCAAAATTACAACTTTGATATGATTTTTCGACGCTCGTGGTATAAAATACGGTTCCAAACTCCGCACCCGTGTCGAAATGTACTATTTGCACACTGAACATAGTGCATAAAAACTTATTTTACACACACTGCATCGAAAGTAATACTTTTTGATGAAGTAAGCGTAATAAAATGCCTTAAAATTTTAAGTGAATATGTGTTAGATTTTAGGTTACTGACTAAATATTTACTTGCCAATTTGGTTCATAATATTTTGAGATATTAAAGGTAATTCAATTTAAAAAATACTTTTTGATTCAGTAGGCGTAAAAAGAATATTTTACGCTTCTATAAAAAAGATCTTGCTTTTACAACTCAGGCATGGAATTTCGAACTCCGACTTTGTCGGCCCTTGTGTTTTGTGATTTCCACTTAGTGCGCAACATACAATGACCAAGTTTCAAACATTTTTATGTTTACGTAAAATTGCATTACACGGCCTCAAAACAGACATTTAAACAAAATTTTTACGCATACAGCTGTATAAAAAAATAATGTTTGGAACTCGGGCGTAGAATTTATACTCTAGTGTGATCGGTAAATTTCATTTTACGCCTTTTTTTGCAAAAACTACTGTTCTTATTCCAGATATCCCGATATCTATTGGTTTTATTATGATAATATGTTTGTAGATATTAAGTTTAATGTGATCTTTAGTGTTCTTTACATAAGCCAAAATATAATATATTTTACATATTATATGGCTGATTTTCATAATACAGTCAATTTTTTAGCTAGATTTTGGTCAGAGATAGAAATAAAGAAATCTTGAATCTTTTGACGCTTTCTTACTTACTAGTAAGAGTATCGGAGATTTGGAAAGCGATACCTACTTGATAAAATTTCGAGACGTATTTTCTGACACTTAAAAATGAAGTGTATAGCACCTTTAGGATTTTTTCAATAGGCTCTTATTCTCGAGATATCAACCAATTGATCTCAATTTTGCGCTACTTTACTAAAAAATGGTGCCTCTACATCTGATCATAGCTCTTCAAGTTTTTATGCTAGAAAAAATTACAGTCGTAACTAAAAGTAGACAAAAATAGCTTTAATTTTATCTTTATTTCGCAAAAAAAGAATAATCTGTGCCAAAGTTATTAACTTTCAAAGAAAGTGATAAAAATTACACTAAAAATCATGGTATTTAAAAGAGTTAATATCCTTGGATTAAATCAATAACTGGAGTAAATAGGCAGCATTTGATCTGAAACTTTTCAAAAGAGTAGTTTTCTACTATATCTTGGACGAGTTCTTTGCCCAGATCATAACGATCTCTATATTCCGAGATATTTGAGGTTATGTATTTTTTTAAAATATTTTTGAGAGCACTGTCATATTTTACCAAATAGGGCTCATTTTTAGATTTTTAATGATGATTAGCAAAACGTTAAGAAATAGCAACTTCTTATATGCTTACAAAATAATATTTTCATTAGTTAAAGCTATAAGCATTTATTGGTACTATTAGTATTTCATTCTGTTGCAACGCCGTTACCCTAAGCGGGTCCTGGGCGTAGTCGTCCAGAGCGGACGGGTGGGTGCCTATCACCACTACACAGCGCGTCCTCAGGTTGCGGATAGAGGAACGACCCCTGAGAAAGAGGTTAGCTGCGAATAAAGCGAATAAGCAGTCGCGGACATCCGATAGGCCCAGGCGTGGGTGTGATGAGCCCGCACTGGCGAACGCATTCATCTAGAAACACTACGCAAGCACCGCAACAACTACAAACACTATACAAAATCTCCTATCTTACTTTCTTCTTCTACCTTACTCTGTAATCTATCTCTTTTACCACACATTTCAAACAAAAAATGGGCCAAAAATCCTGCTGTCGTGGAGGATGCGGGAGCGATGACAACTGCCCTGAGAGGGGATGTGTAGAATGATTCGCCACCTGGTCTTACATGGCAACGAAGCCAGCGAAGGCGCACTGCCTTGCAGGGGGGCGTTAGGATATGAGAATGAAACCGAGTGTGTCTGACGACGAGTTGACTATGTCCTCGCCAAAGTCAGAAAGCTCTCATACTTAGTTCTAGGGAGGTATGAGGGTTATCACCCCTAGACGGATGGACTCACCTGCGATCGGAACAGGATCCAAAACGCGCGGGTTTAACTTACTATCATGGCTCAAAGAAAACAAAACCAAACCAAAACGAAAAGAAACTTAAGGGTGGGAACCTGGAATGTACGCAGTCTACACAGAGCAGGCGCGTTCCGGGAAATCATAAATGAAACTGAGAGGTACAATTTAGATTTGGTAGCAATACAAGAAACCCGATGGAAAGATAACGCGATGCTAGGATCCGGTAACTTCACCTTTTTATATGGGGGCGCGAGCGGGCATTCTCTAGGCACCGGATTTCTTGTTAACAAAAGCATCATACATTCCGTTAAAAGTTGCAATTTCGTGAATGACCGACTCTCGTATATCATCATCGAAGGAGCGTGGTATAATTACGTGGTTATTAACGTCCACTGTCCCACGGAGGACAAATAGGAAGAAGTCAAAAATCTTTATTATGAAACTTTAGAGCAATTAATCGACCAATTCGCGTCTTACGACACCAAAATAGTAGTGGGGGATTTCAATGCTAAAATAGGGAGAGAGGAAATGTTTAGGCCCACCATAGGCAAAGAAAGTCTGCACGAAACCAGCAATGATAACGGTATTATGGTCATAAATTTCGCAGCCGCAAAAGATCTTATAGTCAAGACCACGTGCTTCAAGCACAAGGATATACACAAGGCAACGTGGACATCGCCGGATGGGGCCACGCACAATCAAATCGATCATTTTCTTATTGATAAGAGGCGCCACACGAATGTACTCGACGTAAGGACCTATAGGGGGGGCGGATTGCGATTCAGATCATTATCTAGTAGTGGCCAAATTAAGAGCCAGATTAGTAGCCGGTCAAAATAGTAAGCGAGCGAACAAAGTAGAAACCTTTGATATTGGAAAACTACGAAGCGGGATAGAGCGAATCAAGTACCAAGTAGAAGTTAGCAACCGATTTCAGGCGCTCGAGGAAACGGATGAACAGACGGGAGTAGATGACGATCCGAACAGGTTGTGGGGGGCTATCGAAAAAACTATAAAAGGGGCCGCGAACAAAGTACTGGGTAAGAAAAAAAGGCCGAAGAGCAAACCATGGTTTGACGAAGAGTGCGAACTCTGGTTTGAAAGGCGCAAGAAGGCTAAATTAGATAGTGTACACAATGAAAGCGGTAGGGCCGTAGAAGAATACCATGAAATAAGAAAGCAAGTACGTGTGATTTACAGAAACAAGAAGCGCGAGTATCAGAAAAATGAAATTAGAAAAATAGAAACTAATAGTATGGAAAATAACCCGCGCGAGATGTACAAAGGAATAAACGCTATTAGGAAGGGTTTTCAGAGTAGATCGCAGTTAATGAAAGATAAGGATGGGAACCTCGTGACAAGCGAAAATGAACTATTGAAATTATGGAAAGATTATTTCGATAAGTTATTAAACGTGCATGAAAATTCCGAGGAAATGGGAGACAAAATCCACACTGCTGAACTCCATATGGACGAAACGACCTACAAAGAAGTAGAGGCCGCGATCAAAAAGCTAAAAAACAATAAGGCCGCAGGAAACGATTCTATACCAGCTGAACTACGTAAATATGGAGGCACCGCGCTTACATCTAAAATTTTTTATCTAGTATGTGCTATTTGGAGAAATGAAACAATACCAGAAAATTGGAAAGAATCCATCATCATACCGATCTTTAAAACGGGAGATAAAACAGACTTCAATAACTACCGGGGAATCTCACTTTTAGCTACCTGCTACAAAGTTCTGTCAAACGTAATACAGGCCAGACTCACACCATTCGCGGAAGATATAATAGGAGATTATCAGTGTGGATTCCGGCGCAACAGGTCAACGAGCGATCAAATGTTTACCATAAGACAATTATTAGAGAAAAAGTGGGAATATTGCGAAACTATACACCAGCTATTTGTGGACTTTAAGAAATCGTACGACTCTGTCAAACGAAGCAAAATGTATGAAATCCTAGTGCTCCTTGGCGTACCAAAAAAACTCGTAAAATTAATTCAAATATGTCTGAACGGAAGCACTGGAAAGGTCCGAGTAGGCGGTAATGTATCCGAATCGTTCATGATACGCGACGGTTTGAAGCAAGGTGACGGGCTTTCAACGGTACTCTTTAACCTGACGCTAGAGCATGTTGTTAGAAAAATGCAGGCTAGCGAGCTAGGCGCAACACTCAACGAAACAACGCAAATTTTAGGCTATGCGGATGACTTGGATATAGTGGGAGATAATGGTGAAACGGTGGCGAGAAATGCGGAAATCCTTATAAATGCGGCTAAAAACACGGGGTTAGAAGTGAGCGAATCGAAAACGAAATATATGATCATGGAGAAACTGGGCATTCGCGAAGCAGAGGGGGATCTCAGAGTCGGAAATTTCACTTTTGAAAGGGTTAGCGAATTCAGATATTTAGGTACAACTATAAATGATCGAAAGGAAATTAAAGCCGAGATTAATAAGAGACTTCATTCGGGTAATGCCTGCTTCTACGCTGTGAACAGATTACTTAAGTCAAAGCTACTGTCGAAAAATGTCAAAATAAGGATATATAGGACTATAATAATGCCGGTAATCTTGTATGGGTGCGAAACCTGGGCGCTCACTAAAGCGGAAGAAAATCGTTTTAGGGTATTTGAAAATAAGGTTCTGCGGAAAATATACGGGCCAAAGAAAGATGAGGAAACTGGGGAGTGGAGGAAACTGCACAATGACGAGCTACATAATTTGTACGCGTCACCAAATATTAACAGAATAATAAAATCACGGAGACTAAGATGGGCAGGGCACGTGGCAAGAATGGGCGATGATCGTACAGCAGCTCGCATAATGAAAGGCAAACCGAAAGCAACGCGACCTCTTGGTAGACCTAGACGCACATGGGAGGATAACGTAAAATCAGACGTAACTGAAATTGGGCGGGAAGGCGCGAAATGGATGGGGTTGGCACAAAATAGGGAAACGTGGAAGGCTTGCGTAGATGAGGCGATGAACTTTAGAGTTCGAAATGCCATTTAAAAAAAAAAAAAAAATTAGTATTTCATTTCTAGTATAAATTAAGGGGGCACACACCTTTAAAATATGAAACAATAAAATTGATTAGGAATTTTTATTTTGATATTTATTTTAATAAGGGTTTTTTTTCTTGAAAGTATACATAAAAACCTACCAATTTGTATATTTTTTACCTTCGTTGGACCTTCTATGCCTCCATGGCAAACCAGACTGTTTTCGAAGATTTTAAGCACTGTCCGTAAGATTCCAAGTCTACGCATGGATGGAGTGGGCTAAAAATTTATGGAGATACTCATTATAGTAGTACTTTTAGTATGAACGTAGGGATTTTGATTTGAGCGAGTAGAAGTATTTTTTTATATGAACATTGTCAATATAACACTTATTTTTTAATAATTTTATCACTTTTATAGATGTAAAAAATTTTCTACTCGTTCAAATTAAAATCCCTACGTTCATACTAAAAGTACTACTATAATGAGTATCTCCATAAATTTTTAGCCCAATCCATCCATGCGTAGACTTAGAATCTTACGGACAGTGCTTAAAATCTTCGAAAACAGTCTGGTTTGCCATGGAGGCATAGAAGGTCCAACGAAGGTAAAAAATATATAAATTGGTAGGTTTTTATGTATATTTTCAGGAAAAAAACCTTTATTAAAATAAATATCAAAATACAAATTCCTAATCCATTTTTTTGTTTCACATTTTAAAGGTGTGTGCCCCCTTAAAAAAAGAAATTTGAGAAAATCTGTAAATTCTGCGTATTTAAAGCAAATTTGGTGAAGTGGTCTTCATTTGTCGTAGATTCCGCAATTTACCGAACACCCATAGGAACACGTAATCTACAATCCAAGGGCCGTTTTGATGCATTTAATATTTATTTAGCGTAATGAATTGTTATTGATAACAAAAGTTTAAATAAAAAATATATATTCTGCTTATATTTATATTTTACAAATATCCTTTAACTAGGGTACGGTATTGGGTTTAGGGTCCGGTAATTGGGACACGGTAATTGGTTTTCGTATTTTTATCGTGTTCGATAATAGGAGCCAAAAGTTTGTTTTCTTTCTTGATTTATATTTATTTATTTTATCAGTATTTCATTTCAAAGAAATTCATGCGTGCAGATAAATAGACAAAACTCGAGTTCCATTCGTCAGATTACATAATTAGTTGAAAGAAACTTTTGAAAACGTTTGAAAACTGCGAGTTCGACACTAAGTGTCCGATTATTTGTCCCTCTACCCTATTTTAAAATTCAAATTTGGGTTTTCTTTTAAATTTTTCAACGAAAGACTGGTTTCTGGGAAGCGAATTTTTGACACAATAAATTACTTATAGAAACCTTTATTTTAGGACAGAAAAATAACTTTTATTGTCACAAAAATCTGCTCAACAATTTTTTGTTTGAGTGGGTATTATATTTCGTGAATTGAAAGCAATAACGACGAAATATGTGTTTTAGTCATGATGGGCGGTACTGCGCAGCTCTTCACTATTTATAATAATTATAATTACATTCTCTTTGAGAAAGCATAGTGCCAAAGCAGTTGGCAGTATTTTCTTTTCTTAATTAAATTAAAGATATAAATTGGGTTTAATCGTTATTATACGCATGGTACTAAAAAACGTACAAATAATATTACGTATTTTTAGGTGAACGATACGTAAAGATCATGTAAAGATTTGGTATTCAAATATGAACTAAAATCTTACTGTACAAAAATAAATCAAATATACTTATCCAGTTAATTAACAATATCATACATAAATAAAGTAATAAATAATATTTAATCTATGGTTTTTATTGTATTATAGGATTTTATACTTAATATATTTGGGTGAAAGTCCAAAAGTCAACAATATCATGTCCGACGCTTTGACGTATTAATTGCTAATTCTACATACTTTTAGGGTTGATCTGTCCGTGAAATTATGAAACTACATAGAATTCACTATATTTTCTGCTTAAATAGTCTTCAATATTTAACTTTATTTATGAATTCTCATTGTAAATAATTAAATTACTCGAGTTTTGAATGTCTTTTCGTAACACTTCAATGTTAAGTATTTATTCGCTGAAAAATAAAGGTTTGGATTTTATGAACTGGGGGGTATAAAAGAAACAAACTTTTTTAAATAAAAAATAAGTTTTAATTATAGAAAAACGCTATAGGTCCGCTTTCATGCAGCGAATTATTCGCATATGAAGTATGATTATACCCTCTCTCTCGCACCTATATGTTAGTATAGCATTCACCGCATGAAAACGGACGATATTTGTTGAAGGTGAATAGGGGGAAACAATTATGTATTAAACACGTATGCTCTTCATGAACCCTTTCAATACCCTCTTATTATTATATGAAATATTTTATCAATAAAAAGTTATAATATTAAATGTGATGGACCTTCACTTTATGATGTGTCTTTCCGTAACGTCTTATTCACAAGTCGTGCACACGTTCGGAGGTTATGATGCGCAAAATGCTATAACACACAAAGATAAACTTGAAAAAAAGTAATGCCATTTAAAATATCATTAGTTCGTATACTACCGTAGGCCATAATTTCATTTAGGAGCCTTATAAAAGGAACAAAATTGAAAAATAACCTAAATCATACTATTTGTTCAATACTTTATACAGATTCATTATAGTTGAATATATTTATTGGTAATTTGAAATGATTACATTTTTTTCATATTAATATTATTTTTTGCAATGTTCACTTTTTAAATTAAATAGGTCGTTATAAAAGATATTCATTTTCGAATATATTTAATTCCAAATATTACATAACACGTATAATATCCATTTTTATTTTTTACCTAATATCAACAAAAAAAAAGTTTGTTTAGCGTTGCTAGTACCTTATAACTATTATTTATATATAATACTATAAGAAAAAAAGCCATTGCACATAATTTGAATAAATAAATAAATTTCACCCAGTTATATAAAAATATGAAACTTGTTTTCTGGCTAATAAGATACATAATAACAGTAATATAGAACAATAAAATAATATTCAATTTTTTTGAGGAATTAATTATTATTAATTTATGTTTAGATAAAATACGGAATTAACATACCATAATAAATATATTTATGTCATAAAGGATATTGTAATTTTATTTAAAATATAAATATAAGTAATAGGGAAAGGTAGAAATAAGATGTTTAAAATTTTTACATGTTGTAAATCGATCTTTATTACAAGAAATTACATTACTAGTTTGTACATATAAAATATAATATAAATATAATACAAGACCTATAATACAGAAGTGTTTGAGTTGGGCGTTTAATTGATACGATACTTGGTTTGTGCCAAGAAATGTTTCGAGATCTAAACTTTAAAGGATGGTGAATAAAACAAAGAATAAAGAGCACCATCTTTCAAAGTATCTTGGAATTAACAAGTTTCTTTATTCTTAATTAAACTTTATTTTTTACAAAGGCAACTAATTTTAATAAAAAAGAAACAAAACTGAAGGTTTCCGAAAAAAAAGTAATAATCGCTGGTGTTCTTTATAAAACATTTATCGTTGACTCTATATCGACGTAAAATCGAATTTCAACCGAGATATAAAACCATTGCCCGCAACGATGACGGTCAAAGAGTCTGCTTATGTATAATGGCTGCACTTCGAAGCATACATCAGCACGCACATTTCAGATACTAGCAGCTTACGAAACATGCGTGGTACATCGTTGTACGCGTATAGCTTCGCGTCGATGCTCTTCCGAGAGCACCATTGAGCGCAATGACTTGGCGACCAGAAAATCCTTTTATCTTTGCACAATAATGAGGATCAACTGACTTGCCTTCGGAAAACCGAAGGTATATCCTAATAGAAGCACCGTACAAAAAATTCATAAGAAATAGACGACTGTTTTTCACACATTTTCTCGATCGACTTTCAGGGCTGCAAAGCCTATCACGTCTCTGAATCTAAAGCCGAATTTCAATTTTCGTTGGTGCTTCTTAAAAATTAATTTTAACTCGTTATTAAAGATTTATTAATAAATATAAATAACTATAAATACTAATGTAACTGATTTAATTTATTACTTATAAAGTTTATCTTCTTTGAAGTAATAATTAATACATTTTTGTTTCAATAAATGAAGTTTAAGCTTATATATAATTAAATACGTCTTTTTGCATGACTAACTTAACACATTTGAATAATAATTTTTTTTACTTTTTATTACAAGCACTTTTTTATTCTGGACTGTAGTTTCATAACGCGACTGTGCAGAGCCTGAGTGTCAATCGCATAGCATATGCTAAAAAATGAACCCGAAAGGTTCTGTTATATTTCCACGACTTGCATACGTCTTTCTAAGTGAATTATTAGAGCCAGCTATGAGGTGCGGTAACTGCATTGACGATTAAAGATACGATAATACCATGAATTAACGTGCGTGCACTAATATATTATTCGAGGCATTCGCCTTTAAGTAATTACGATTTTGGCAGTATTCCGTAAACTCTGGCACGAATGTCCATTTCGTTTAATGTCTTTTATAATTGCGCTTTGTCCTTATTGTTTATTATATTGTTTCGCCAGCGGGAAAAATGCTTTGGGTTGCGAACACAGTTGCAAAGTCTTTCGGATTAATAAGTCGTGCATGTAAAGGTGTCAAGATATAAAAAGGAACTCCGATCGATGCAAGAATAAACAGTGCTATTGATGCGGAGCATTCGATAAAATATCTCAATAGTTTCAACATTAACATTTATAAATAGTAAAGCTGCCGACGCGATATGAGGCATACAAATTTCGGTCACCTAACAAATCTTCCAATGGTAAATTAATGCTAAAAGTCGCTACATCTAGCATATAATATATAATCTTAAAAAATGCACGATTCGATCTTCTTGAGAGCATGCAAGACGAATTCTGCGGAAGATCTGTACGAATAACATCATTGATTTTTGGATTGTATTGTGGTAATGAACCAATCGATTATACGCTTCGATCGGTTATTCGTTTATACAATCACTCAATCAAGGCCTTTCCCTATCCCGTTTCAAATGTAAGATATCGTTTTACGATACAAAAAAGCAATATAATATATTATTCATCTGGATTTAATAAATCAAGAAATTAGTTAACGATATGTTATAACTGACTAGTATTTTTAATGTAATTCATGGCGTACTTAAAAGTACATATTCGTATGTATGATTCTTATTTATGTAAACAATCACTTTACTAGACTTCTACAATAAATTAATAGGAATAATGCGAATTGTACTGTAATTTGCATTGCCTTTAAAAGGTTTTAGAAAATTACAGTAACTGCAACAGAAAAGTCTAAAAAGTGTAAATTATATCGATGACATCTTGCACTCATTTACTTTACATTAAAAGTTTTAATGATAATATTTACAAAACTTTTCTAAATTATACACAATGCAGCAATATTTGAGTAATAATATTCGACTGCAGTAATAGAAATTTAAGTCCACGTCATTACAAGGTAGGGTAAACAGATGCTTAAGCCTAGACGGGCCGATGATCGGGAAGGGTCTGAATAAATGTTAGTCGTTACACTTGTATATATATGCAAGCGTGCACGACAAAGCCGATCGCGTGTGTGTCGTTATTTTATCAAATATCCTAGTTGTAGCTACCACGCTATCTCGAGCAAGCCATCGTCATCTCTTTTTCTTGTATCTAGAATAGAAAAAGTGCGGCGCATTGGCCAACAGTCTTTATCGGAAGTAAATGTCTTTTCATTCTCTCGTATATGTAATGACTCGAGTTCCCTGGGCGATCTCAGTCTCTGCAATGTGCGCGTTCTAATACGCGCGACTACATCAGTGATGATGGTGTATGATAATCAGTCATGTCAACAGACATGGACACTTTTTTTCTTTTTTTACAAAAACACACAGACAACCGGGAAAACTCTTGAACTTTTCATAACTACGTATCGAAATAACCTCTGCAATTTCAAAAACGCTATAGCCGATTTTTAATAACCTATTAAATCGCAAAGGCTTTTCGATCATAATGAGCGGCAATCACATTATTAATCAATCATTTTTTTATTCATTATTTACAATTTTTCGTCCATGACTGTAACGATTGATGATCGAAGATGGTGATGATTGACGAATATATGTGAACTTATTCATATTTAAATAATCGAATGGACGGGGTTCGAGCTAATTGTAAGTCTCGTCCGGCAGTTTTTAGTTTTATCTACGATACAGCCATCGAACTTTAACTACATATAATATATAATATGCGTAACACTCTTTTTCTCTCTTTTACACATTCTTTGAACAAAACCTAGTACGCAGCATCAGCTACCTCAAGCCGATCGATTTCGTTGGGGTTTTGGCAATGGAAGGCGCGAAATGACCCCGCGGGTGAATGTCAAAGCAGGTGACCAACATCACACGGCTCTTGCAAGCTTCCACTCGTTTTTGTAGAATATTTGTCTCTGCCTCGAGAGCTTCGACAAAGCCCGGATGTGTCCAGTTCATGCTGTCTTGGACGTGCACTGTAACAAACAAACGTATGTGCATGGTAGCATTTGCAGGTATACATACCAGAACGACAATCTCATTCTTAAAACTGATTATAAATAAGCAGTGACATTAAACTTTATAAATGTTGTAACCAAATAGCTATTTTTAAAGGATAATTATAGGATATGTACACTTTAAGCAATTTTGTGTAAAATTGTGGATTAAATTTAAAAGCAGTTTTAAAGAGCAATATATATGAATAGGAATACTAACGTTCAAAAGTCCATCGATTGTCGGGCACCATGAGTCGTCTCTTGGTCTCGCGCAGCTCTCGCTTAAGAAGGCGCTGGCGCAGGCGAAGGCTGCGAATCTTGGACGCTGTGCCAGGCGGTAGTGTGCGCACTCGCCCGTACCTGTCCAGCATCGCCGCGTCCGCGGCGCTGTACGCGAGCGTGGCCGCGGGAGCCGGCCGGACCGGGGCCCGGCGCGCGAACCCGCCCAGTCGTCCCACCGCTGAAACAGCCGCACAACGTCGACGTTAGAACACCCAGCGCGCCACCTAGATCGGAAGACACAAGCAGCCGTTTTACTTCAAATTTCCATTACGATCTACAATCTTTTTTCCCAACCTTTAGCAACATTGATATTTCATCAATCGTTACAAGGGGCGAACTAAAAGTTTAAAAAGAACGTGCAACCAGAATTCTGTGATTCAAAAGAGGCAATCCATCCACTATACGTCGATAATCGGAAAACCATAATATTTGCAAAACAGTATAATCGACTTTCCGAAACGATATCTGCAATCTACATAATCATTTTCTTTACACAGCCCGAGTTCTTCGAGAAATCGATGGGAAAACGCGTATACCTACGGCTGTATGTCTGCTGCACAGCCTTTAAGGTTGATTAATGAAGCTTCATATCGTGAGGTGAAAGATCGTGAAAAATTATGCGAGTCCACGACTGCCTGTACCTTATGTATTCGCGCGCAAGCTATCGCAAAAAAGTCAATAAATTCGTAGAGACTATTATTAATGGATTCGCAAGTAACTTTTTCGGAATTAAGCAGAGTTTTCCATCGGCACGTATAATACAACGTCTGCAAGTATTTTACATCTTTTACACTTTTCATTGCCTAAGCTACAAGATGGTACGACCATTTAAATATCATACCATATTAAAGTTTTTACGCGAATCGTTAGTATAGTGAATGTTTCTCTAAGCATATAATAAACTAACAATGAGTTTTGAATCACGGAATTAATATGCACAATACGCATTAGTGTTTTAAAGAAATTGCAATTAAGCATAAAAGTGAAAACAATGTGCAATAACGGAATAGGAAATGGTTAGAAAACTAAATAACAAAGAAGAACATATCTTATTGATCATTGAACTGATGGAAACAAATGTAAATAATGATATGGTAAATTGTAAGTTTTAATAATCTACGTGTGTAGGTATATAAGCTGCATTCGGGGAAGGAAACATGAAAAAAGAAAGAAAGTCTTACTGTGATGTTCTTGCAGAGCGCTGGTTTGCCTCGAGGAATCGCTGGCTATGCTGCTGGTTTCGCTGTCCCTGACAACGCTGTCGTAACCGGAACTTTCGGCGCGGTGTCTCGAGAGGGTGGCAGGCGAGAGTTTAGCAGCACGCGAAGTCGAGTCAGCTCCCGAGTCGTAATCGTCCTTGTTAAGTCCCAGAGACGAACCAAGGCTCAGTATTTTTCGTTGCATTCTCCCAGAAGACGGCATGGAGGAAGGTATGGACGACGGCATTGAGGACGGGATATTTATGGGCATTGGCATTGGCATTGGCACTGTGAAAGCTTAAAAATAAAATAAAATAACATAACATGAGTATAAATATGAAAGTATTATCGAAAAGAGATGAGGATTGATATACTGACTGGGAAATTTAATTTCCTCCTCGATGTCGGACTTGCCGGTGACCGTTCTCTCGTTGACTCTCTGGAGGAAGGTAGTGGTGGTGCTGGTGGCGGTGGAGGCGAACAGCTTCTTGGCCTCGATGTACTCCTCCTCGGGATCGGAGCCCGAGGCGCCGTTGCCCGGTATCCTCTCGATCTCCTCCTTGAGGTTCGGATTCGAGGCGCCGTCCGGGTGTCTGAGGCTCGATATGTTGCATTCGCCGAGGCGGCCGCAGTAGCGTCGCGGACTGGCGAGGTGGGCCACGCTGCTCGGATACCAGAAGGAGGCGGTCGCGGGCCGGGTCATGCTCTGCCGGCAGTTGTCGCAAATCTTGTCCTGCTCGCTCTTGCCCGCCACGTAAGCCGGCTCGCTGTAGATGCTGCCGTGATTGCTGGCCGCGTCATTGAACAGCACGTCCGAGAGCGACAGCGACTGGCAGCGCGACGGCGGACGGAAGACTCCAGATGTAGACGCTGCAATTTTAATGTATCTTGCATTGCCTGTGTTTCATTCTCCTTTTTTTTCTAATGGAGTTTATATACATAAAAATACCTATTTATAGCAGATGAATGTATGGATTAAATTGTTTCCCGGGTATGAAGATATAATACTTCAAAAAATAAAATATTATACCAATTCAAATTTCTTTATTTCATAATTCATTTAATCGGCACTTGTGCAAATGGTAAATAACTTAAGCCGACGTGTATTGCTTTTTGAAATAAAAAAAATAGAATTTGCGAAAGGAATAGCTTATTAAACGGCCTTTGAGTGACGTAACATCGTTAAAACACCAAAACATGCCGGCAGGAGTGACGTTTTCCAAGTATTACCTATATCTTCTTTAATTTTTAAGATATCGTAAAAATTCCAAAAGTTTACAAAGAAACTATACCACGATCTACAAGAATATACTGTTAATGAAATTCGGTATTCTTTCCTATTGTATACACAATATGAACCAATATATACAGATAGAAAACAACCCTGCCTAAAAGATTCTATTGGGAATCGGGTAATTCCCCATACAAATTCCCAATTAAAACCGAATTTTTTTATATTAAAGATTTATCGCCACATGATATATTCTTACCAAAATGGTTATTTTTGCAAAAGTTGATGTGTTCTCTATTATATTTATATTATTCGTTGTTCTTATATGAGCAACTTTTTTCATATTTTTAACTTATTTTTAATAATTAATAATGTTATTTACAATGTACGTTTAATGGGTTTAACTTTTACTTTTAATGGGACATTATTCTATTGAAAAAATAATCAAACCCATTCAACATATATTGTAAAAAATGTTATTAATTATTACAAATAAGTTAAAAATATGAAAAAAGTGGTTCATATAAGAACAACGAACGATATCTGGAGAATACATAAACTTTTGCTAAAACAACCTTTTTCGAAAGAATATATAATGTCGTAATAAATATTTAATATAAAATTAATAGGTTTTAATTGGGAATTTGATCCCAATAGAATCTTTTGAGCAGGGAATTATTGACTAGACTAAGTCTTACTATTTCCATAACTTTCATCATATCAAAATCAGAATACATCAGAAAGTTCACCAAAATAAATAAGCTTGAATTATTCTACTATTTCAATGTAAGGGAAACTGGGGTAAAGTGAACACACTGGTAAAGTGAATCATGCTAATTATTTCTTCAATAAATTATTATTTATGCTTAATTTTAATTTTACTGAAAGATAATTATGCAAGGATGATAATAAAAAGGTTTCACTACATAACAATTAATATTCTTCGAAACAAAAATAATTGTATATTTCGATCTTAAAAGAAAGTTGGTTTATCGAATTCATTATAACGATTATATATGTTTATAATCAGTTTTATTGCTAGAGTTCTTTTCTAATTACATCAAATACGTTTTACTTACTATTGCTAAGAATTCAGAGCTTTAAATGATGTTTTCCTTTTTTAAACAAGCATTTTTAAGAATCGACGTCTCGGGGTAATGTGGTCCGGAAAAAATGCGATTGCACTAATTTATACGCGGCAAGATGGAAAATTTAACAAAATATTGTTCAAGGTGAGGGTTAGTATAGTATACAAAGCCTTTGTTGCAACGCATTTCGAATTTATGCCAAAATGGGCCAACATAACCTCCATATTTAACTGTTTCGTATTTTACAGTATTTGAAAGGTTTTAAAATGTCATTTAAGTTTTATTATTATCTAAATAAACGTTTTTATCTATTCCTGCACAAAAACTAGTAAAATATTTTCAAAATATTTAATTCTATCCTCTAGTTCACTTTACCCCGCACTGAAATGCCCGGGTAAAGTGAACCGGTATTTTTCAAAAATAGCTAAATAATATTAAATTTAATAAATGCCTTTTTTTAAGTTGCTAGTATGTTTATTAGTGTAAGAAGTTTCTTGTGCAACTTGCAAAGCAATGTTTTAAGTCTGAAAAATACATTATTTTCGACTTTTACAGTTACTATGTTCACTTTACCCTGGTTTCCCCTATCATGTTTAAGTAAAAGTCTCAATTTTTATACTGAAAATTTGTAATTTTATTTCATTTAGAAGCTTAATTTATGAATCCAGATTTCATTAACCAAAATCTTATTTTTTTTCAGTTACAGAAGTTTAATTTTTTAAATTTTGTGAATTTTGTATTAATACATTAATTGTTTGAAATAAACCCTGTAAATATTCAAAGAACCGATAATTATTGCAGAATCCGAATTCAGCTTTATATATAAAATCTATTTTTTTGAAGATAGTCCATAAAAAAGTTGCTTTAATATTATATAGTTTTAATCTTTGAAAATAATTTTTCCGTTAATTAATTCGTTCACAAAGTGCATTGAAACACAAAGTAGATATTCATATCATAGAACATTATAATCGTGAGAGCATTTAGTGAAAAGGGTTTGCTTTGGCAAAGGAGAATTTTCATTAAGAAGAGCAGACATTGATGAAGTGTAAACTATTAGGCAAGTTGGCGGGTTGCCGAGCTTGCATGAAAGCATCGGGGGGTCAAGGTCAGGAATTTCAGGCACGGCTCTTTGAGCTTGCCGGCTCGTATTTTGCGTATCATAAGATCTGGAAGCCAGTGGACTTACACGGAGGTTCTCGGACACTGGCTGCAGACGACTTTTCTCTTTGGTAAGTCAGGGAATTAGTGACGTTGGCAAGGGCGAGTTTGCTTTGGTAGAGTTCATGGAGCCGAGCCAGCTGGTCGAACTTGTGTCGGTTTTCTTGTTCGAGGAAGTCTTCGTGATCGAAGTAAGGTCGTGGCAACATTCCCATACCCACGGGTGGTGGAAAATGTGACCTATACCGCTCCGTTTCCGACAGCACCGATAACGAGTCTAGAAAGGCATTCAAAATAAACAACTTGAATTATAAACATTTTGTCCTTTAACCGGCTTAAATGTATTTCATTGTATCAACTGATTATACCTTAACTATTCCATAACAATGTTCGTTATAGTATATATCAAATATTTTTTTTTATATATATAAATAATAAAATTTAGAGTAATGATCAATGCTTATAGTTTATTTTACATATTGGTGCTACTTGCTGATTTTTTATATCCATTAAGCATGTTGTTTAGAATAAGACTATTTTATAGAGAAGATCAACATAAATTTATTTGAATAAAAAATAGCATACGTTATAAGAATTAAATAAACGGCAAAAAATTTGTATTATTAAATATGAAATCAATTTCTTAAAAGCTGCTTGCATTGATTAAAGAATATAATCTCTTACCCGTAAAGGTAGATACAACTGTAAGATTCTCCTGACTTAGTATCCTCAAAGGATGCTCCTCCTGACCGCTCTCGGATACTGGATTATCACCCATGCAAAGTGCGATGTCCTCCTCCGTAACTTGCAAACAAGAATCTTGCATCGGTACCTGCTCCCCATCATCCACTTCAACAATTTCTAGTATCTCATCCTCGGAGGAGAGTGAATGTCTCGACGGCTGTAGAGATATGATATCTTTATGCGACAGGTTCAAGCTCTCCATTGACACTTCCCTACTGACTCCGTTGCTCAGTGGTTCGATTAATGGCAGCGGCGGCGGTACCACAATTTCCTCGTCATCGTCGTCGTCCTCCAACATGTCTAGTGTCCTGCTCAACCGCTCCAGACTATCCATAAGTGGACTTCCCGTCAGATCCAGGCCCGAATCCGTATTCGACCTAATATTCAGAAGATTCAGTTTGGCTCCGATTTTCTCCGTTATGTCCTCGATTTCATTGACCTTCAGGCTATCACTCTCCGTCGTCGATAGAGAAGTGTCGTCATCATCGCCACCCGCACTGCTACTGCAAGTCTTGAAGGTCGTGAGCTCCTTGAACTGCGATAAGCAGCTGCCGCTGCTCACTTTGACATCCGACGTCTGGCGCGACGTAGAGGACGAGGTGCTGTGCTTGCTACGCTGGATCTGCGACGACTGGTTCTCCACCCACTTCCTGATCATGCTTTTCTTGTGGCTGTCCATGAAACCGTAGCCACTGGAGTGCTGCTGCGCGTGTAAAACGGGCGGGGCGGGACCGGTCATCTGCATGGGTCCGTCGATCCACGTTTCCCGCTTGTGCGTCGGGTCCTTGAGCATGTGTCGGGCCTCGGCCACCTTGGATTTCGAGATTCTCGGCCCATCGATCCACTGCTCGTCGGAGGCTCCGCCGGCAGTTGCCACGGGAATCTTGCTCGTTGGTGAATCCGTCACTTTGGACGTTGGTATCTTCGAGGAGCATTTGCGAGCTGGACTCGCCTTCGGTGTTGCACTGTGAGCTGGTGACGTCTGTTTCGATGCCGTTTGTGCTAGAGCTTTTACCGTTTTCGTGGCTTTGTGCGCAGGACTTCGCTCTTCGAGAATCTTGCTGGGCTTTTCGGCTCCAGAACCACGCAACACCCTACTCATTGCGCACCTAATGCATTTACGCGAACAAAATAATAAATTTCACAATTAGATGAGAATAACTATTTTTCTTATGAGAAACGCAATCATTATTCTATTGTGTATAAATAATATCCGAAGTAGTTAAATGAACTGTCAGAAGTCACGGGATTTTAGTTAACATTAGCACCACACTGACAATTAGATCGGTATAAAAAACATACGTGCAAAATTTGAATGGCATTGAGGATAATTTACAAAAGAAGTAAAAGAAAATTGTAAATTGTATTGGAGGGTTGTGCAGATGAAGAGAGAGAGATGCATGACGAACCTATTATCGCCGGAGTTGAGGCTAGGAATGTAGACCGGGGGATGCTCTCCGTCGGTGGCGTCGTCGGCGCTGGGCCCGACGTAGATGACGGTGTCGGCGGAGAGGTCGCTCGAGCTCGGGTCGCACTCGCTGTTCTGCCTGGCGGCCTCCTCGCCCGAGCTGCCGCCGCTGCCGTTGTTCTGTGTGCCGCCGCTCACGAAGCGGATCTTCCTGCGGCGCATGCGATGGATGCGCGAGGCCAGTTGGCAGGTCGTCAGCGTCTCGCTGTACTGCTGGGCGTTGGGCGATATGTGGGCGATCATCGTCGCGTGGCACGTCAGCGAGCCCAGGCACTCCTTCAGCAGCTGGGCGAGCTTGTGCTCCTTGTAAGGCAAGTGCTTCTGCCCGTTGAAGATGGCCAGGAGGATGTTGCCCAGGCCCGAGAGCGGTATGCCGCCCGACGACTTGCCGCGCTCCGAGTTACCGATGTCGATCAAGTGGAGCCTGCTACGACCACCCGCCACTGCACGTACATAATGACATTTTTATAAGATAATCCTGAAATCGTTTTAAGGGCGTTCATTGGTTCATTGTATTTCTTTAAAATTCCTTCAAACTCCTATTATATATGAATTTTGATGTGCTTTATACGTGCTTGAAGTCTCGACCCTCCTTGCGAGTAAAATGACAAAAAATATAATATAACAGTAGGACACAACACATTTCAACAAATTTTCATATTGCAAAAGTAGTTATGGACAACTAAAGAATGATTCGACAAAACAGTGGAGACTTTTTTATTTGTTATCCAATTACAATTTTGAAGGTCTCATTTTGTTCCTTGAATATTTTCAGGGTGACTTGCCGATTTAAAAATTGGAAAATTATCAAAACCTGCAAAGTTCCGTCCGATTATTTATAAAACGCATATACGAACTTATGAACAATTTGGACATAACTTTGCAGGTTTTGATAATTTTCCAATTTTTATATTAGTAAATCTCCCTAAAATTGTTGAAGGAACATAATGAGTTCTTTAGAATATAAATCTAATGAAAAATAAAAAACTGTTTTGTCAATTTTTTCTCTAGTTGACGATATCTAATTTTACAGAAAAAGTTGCTACTTTGACAAAACCCCCTAATTTTATAATATATTGATTTTCATATCATTATGTGAGATTAAATTGTAGTAAAAAATGTTTGTTTTTTATGGCATATATCTATGCATACAACCTCCTTAATCGTTCTGAAAAATTAGTATGTAACGTAAAGCAATTGTGGTAGTAATACATAAAAAGCTGGCCACAGCTAGCGGTACGTTTTTTAAAGATATAGCTATCTAAAGTTGTGCTCCAACGTTATTAGTAAATCAGTATCGTGGTGCAGTTTATGCAAAAGTTAACCCTTTGCGGGGCGAATTTAATCTAAAAAATCGAAGTTTTTTCATCTTAAATTGTTTATAATTAATTATATAAACAAACATTTGTAAATTCAAGTTCAGGATTTTATTCCTTAGGTATCTAGGATTATATAGAAAAATATTTGAGCGATATTGAACTGAAACTGTCTCAAGTTATGCACAAAAAACTGATGAAAAATAGAGCACCCGCCCCGCAAAGGGTTAATACCGTACTTTGTTTGTTAGTACTATTCATATTTTTTACTAATTTTTTGTTAATGCTCAGCCGGTGAAACTTTGAAGCTTTGATAAAGAAGCAAAAAGGGAGTAGGAGATATTGAATGTTTCTCTATAGAAAAGTAATTTCCTCCGGAAGGAAAAGTCTATAGATAAAGATGTAATAGCGGGCCGTGTATACGAACCTCCGCCCTTTCCAGCGACGCTGTACTGGTACACATGTAGAGTGTAGAGCATGTGCGTGTCGCCGTCCTCCCGCTGGCGGGCCGCCGCAGCCGCGTCGAGGTAAAAGGCAGCGCGCTCGGCAGTCGGCGCCCTCAGCTCGCTATGTTGTTGTAGTTGCAACGTACCAAAAAGAGGATCGTCCCTTAAGTAAACCGACGGAGACTGCTCGGAATCTGAAAAAACAACAGGCACGCCCCAGAGTTTTACACATTTTTCTCTATTTTTTCTCTCTCTGCATCCTTCACTTTCGAGTATATCTGTTAAATCGAAATAGCATCGCTTAAACCCGGAAATATATATGGACTCTCAAAGAAAATATAAATATCAACTAAATGAAGATTTGCGCTACCTTTTACTATTTTCAAAAATAACTCGGCTACTTTTCCTTTTATTAACCTTCAGACCATTCAAATGCTTTATGATCGAACTAATTAAGTTTTATTTTTACGATACAATCAGCAAAATTCAGAATTAAACAACAATAATATAAATATAGAAATAAAAATAGAATTACGCATAGAATGAAAAAAAAACATTGTATCCTACAGGACGCCCCGGTTTGTTAGTTATATGAACCAATTACGTTAGTATTTATAATTATTATTTTTATTTAGACGTCATGCTTTTAGAAAAATAAGAAATGACATAAAAAGTATAAAGTACGTACTTGTTCGATAATTTTGTAAAAAGTGGAAACGAAGGATTTGTAATATAAAAAAGATATAGTCGCACATAAATTTAATACTCGTTAGCTCATAGTATCGAAATTAAAAAAATAAAGAAAAGAAAAGAAAAGAAAAGAAAAGAAAGAGGAGGAAAGGAAGGAAAAGAGAAAAAGAGAAGTGGAATCATAAAAAGCTTGAGCGTCGTCCCCGCTATAGTAGGGAACTGACAAGCGCGCCCGTAAATCGTCGGTCGGACGTCTCCCGCGAGCGTCCTTTCGTATATCTTTAATACTTCGCTCGCTGAAATATACGAGGCCGGCAATAAAAGCTCCGTAGGTACATATGTGAATCGCGCGTGTGTGAGGGAACGCGTTGACGAAGATGCGGGCGCAGACCTTACGCGAACTCTATGTAGCATCGGCATCGTCAAGCTATAAATGGCGATCACCGTGAAAGCTTAATGAAGCGGCCTGGAATAGGCAAGTGCGAGCATCGTAGGTACCTACTGCACGCGCAACTGGCAAACAGGTGATCAGCCCGTAAAATACCCGCGCTGTGTACGTCCCGCGCCTCGTGGCTATATACAACGGTAGCCGTAGAGCCTCGAATCATCAGGAGAAAATTAAAGCTTCGTTATGGCTTTTACTTAGCTGTCATAACGTTCGCAAGCTTGAACGTTAAAGTTTTTATTGGTCGTTGCAGTAATCTCCCATATATATTTCAAGCAGTTGAGAGCTGCTTCTCAATATAGAGACGTAAACACATAATTGTCTCTCAAATATATTTTCTAAAAATGTAAAAATAAAGTTTTAAACTGTAATGCATGTTTAATGTTTGCATTAAATAAACTCGTAAAAGCGCGTCCCAGCGTACTCGTAAAATTAATTTATACATACACAAAACAAATTTGCAACACATTTATGACTCCTAAACTACAGCTGTCGTAGCTTTCATAGGATAAATCAATCGTTTCGATTTTTAGCCATACATGTATTAATACTGTGTGAAAACTACACACAATAAATCAAGCCATGCAATAACAATAAAATGAGCCAACTTTATGAAAAATAGAAGCAACGACCATCACACGATAGGAAAACTTCTTTCATAATTTCGAAAAATGAAATAAAGAATCTCTAAAATAGCGAGAATATAATGCTTTACAGACAATGGTATATAATATATATAGCTTTGCTATATATTATTCAACAGTAGTGTGATATTGACTTAATCCAATAAGAAGAAAATAAGAAAATAGAAGGCAAAGAAATACGCACTCGGAGGAGGTACGAAGAGGGAATACACAGGCGCGAGATAAGCTAATATTTTGGCGAGTGCCTCTTATCGTACCGTGCGTAGAATCTTCACGGGGCAATATCCATAAAAGGGACCAAAGAAAGTAATATTGTCGGCATCTGTGCCGTATCTCTGGGCTCGCGCGAGCAGAAACATGCCGGCAACGACTACTGAGACTCACGGACGTAAGAAGCTCGACGTCGACGACAACAACGAAATAAAAAGGAAATCATATTCCTCCGCATCTCTCTCTCTCTCTCTCTCTCTCTCTCTCTCTCTCTCTCTCTCTCTCTCTCTCTCTCTCTGTCTTTTACCGTAGGGCTGTGTAATGGATGTGACGCCTGCTTAAAGGCAACCCGACGTGCGCAGTGCGCATGGGGGTCAAAAGCCGTAAGGGGTCGCTGCTTCCTGGATTCGACATTAGGTGTGCGCTAACAGTGTTAACGTTTTTTTTTATAATGGTTCTTTTATATATACAATCGCTTTCAAAATATATCAATGTAATCCTTGTTTATAAGAGATTAATTCTGTTTTTCTTTTCACAGAATATTGTATTTAACTATGTATTATAGTTATGTATGAACAGTGAATTAACTATATATTTCTTTATTTTTATGCAAGCTTACATATTTTGAAAAACGGATCCCAGTACGTTGTCACGAGGTATAAAAGTTAATATGGGACAAAGGCAAAAGAACAGCCTGTGAGCATACATAGTACTGTTAAAAACTCGCAAGAAGACATTCATAATAAGCAGTTGTGGATTTGAATACGTGAACAGAGTACGTAGCAACGTAAGTAGGAAGAAGACAAAAATTCAGATAAAAAGCAAAGAGAAAATAGGGAGACAAACGAGCAAGCACCAGAGATAGTTAAAATACTTGAAAATGGACTTGGAAAAAGACATACAAGTAAAAAATTGCATTCAATCAAATCTTTTAGGTATAGATCACTTAGATAACTGATACATGCAGATGTTTCATTTAGCCATCAGAACTTTCATCGTTTATGTTTCAAATGAAGAATTTATTTTTAAAATATTTCTTTCTTATACTCTTTAGTATGGAGCAGAACATTTCTAAAGGATAAAAATGAAATTAATACGTATGAATAAATTATATTACTATCAAAGATTAACCTTAATACGATTCATCATTAGCTATTCAAACTAAAATACAAATTTAATAATACAGAAAGCAATGTAGCATGTCAAAATGCATTAACTTACTATAGAATAAAATAATTTTTTCGATTCCAATGAACAGACGAAAGTAATATAGAAAATCCACTAAAGATTTTGAGCTACTAACATTCTCATGGTTAGAGTATACGTATAAAGCCAAATCTGACATTTTTTATCTTTCACAGTTATGCACACCTTCAGCGAGATTATTTAACCCTTTTCCAAGAATCTTTTGCATCTAGTTTTATTATCCTCATCGCAGGATCCACTCGCGCGCTTTGTAACTTTTATGAGAGGTCTTATGTACCTTATATCAAGTCGGCAGCGCGCAATTAGAGAAAAGCGTCTTAGGAGGCTAGAGTGATGCTCGCTCGACGAGCTCACGCGCGCTCTACAGAGAGCTGGCCTTTCGCCTAAATGGCGCGCCGACTAACGGATCACAAGGGACACTACGAAAGATCGGGTGAGAGAGAGAGAGAGAGAGCAGCAGCAGTACGGAATTGCCACTTCGTTCGCTGAACCCGCCCCTGCTTCCGCTTATGCTTCTTCTGCCCTCTAACGTACAGTAACTGCAATCTTGTGCCTGCGTATTATTATCCTGCGCTTGTATCCTTTACGACTTTGTCTCGTCTCCGAGCTTTAATTATCCGTATGATATTTAAATGAAGACCGCATTACACGTACGTTGACACTTCTTTGTGATGTGTTTTTGTGTATATCATATTTTTCAGAAAATTTAAATTTTAGCTTTATGCAAATTTTAATATTTATTATTCTAATTCTTTGTAAGACTTTCATAAATTTCTTCCATTTTCGTATATGCAAATGACAATGTTTCGTATAAACTAAAATGTTAAAAAAATATACAATCAAATGAATAAGGTTTTTTTAATACATAATATAAACTTTTTTTTATAAAACTGAAAAGGACTCAAATTTATAATGAAATCAACGAACAAAAGGGTGAAAGAATATTAAAAGTTAACTTTAAAATTTCTAAATGTTTGAAGAGTTTTATTTTAATTTAAAAAAGCAGTTATTTTTTAGCATATTTGAAATCTTTTTGCTAATAGTTTGATAAAAAAATGATGTAATGTACAACTTCGCATGAGCATAATATTTCATCATGAAGCATACTGTATAAACCGTAAAATGCACATGTGAAGGCAATTTATTTGACTTAACGGGTGAAGTTGTTTGAAAAGCTTTTAAAACTAAAGAACTCGCATACGTAACGTTTTTGCGCTTGCATCGGACTGTACTGTTATTATCTGGCGGCGTCGCCGTGCTCGCCCGCGGTAAAAATGTTTTTCCTGTCGGCTGGTATTCGACTCCTGGGAGTCGAGCTCTCGCGCATAGCCGGAAAAGTCAGGCGCGAGAGCAGGGCCGCTGTAACTTCCGCTGCACGCTGGCGCTGAGACACCTATGCTTGTACATACAGTCCGTCTGCGTGCGCACTTCGCACTTTGCGCTTTCGGCTCTTGCCGGAGAGTCATTTCTCCGCGAGGCTCATATTCTTCAGCGGCCTTGTTCCCTTATTACTCCATTGTGTGTTAGACACGCAGAAAGCGAGCATACTGGTGCTCTGCAGCTCTGCTTTATTTTACGTGCTCGCGCGAGAATGGAGAGAGAATGTAAAACAATAATCGCTAAGAGCACGAAGTGCGCGAGGCGGCTAGACAAGGAAAAGATGCGCGAGAAAGGAGGGAGAATTATTGCGCGGTCTCGGGGGGATAAGAAGCTGAGAGCGAGAGAGCGAGCAAGTGAAGTAACAGAGCTACTTTGCTATAATTCTTCGCATCTTATGTCTTCCGTCGTATATTTCGCACAGTATGCCGCAGCTGCAAGTGCGTACTAGGTACGAGTTTCTTGCATGAAATTAATAGAGCCTCTCAGGTATGTACGAGTATGCATCTCGAGTAAAAAGGAATGCTGCAGCCTTGTATATTTGCACTGAGTTTTACGGAATACATATTTTCAATTTATGTAGAAGTAAAGCATTTTATATAAAATATTTTTGGTTGCTATTAGCCATTGTTTTGAAAAAAATTAGAATTGGCCTGATTTAAATCATCGATTACTACTTGCCGACTTTCTATTTTTGTGTGATCTCTTTATCCAAAATTTATTTAAATATTATTATTATATACACAAAGAAGATACGAGGCAAACTATTTGTAGGAGAGAACACCTGTTCTAACTCATTGAACTTTCAAGTATCTATATCGATGGATCATTATATGAAAGACGTATCTCATGAGTTCCCTTATTTGATACACCAACTTTTAGATCATAAAACTATTAAAAGACAGTTTAGAATTTAATTTATTGATTAGTTTTAGTTTTTTTTATTTGCGATTATTATTTTTATGGTATTAAATGTAATATTTTAATCAATGTTATAATAGTTTTCAGTATTACAAAGTGACAAAAAATAACATGAAAAAAGATACGTCTTTTCTAATTGGATCTTGCGAGATACTTCTTTTTTTATTAGGACCCATCGATATATCGAACGACTCAGGCAAAATAAAAAGAGTGTATCCACGAAAACATTGTCCATCCAAAGGCGTTGCGGAAAACGGAGAGAAACCTTTCTATTTTCCCATCGAGTAATCATTTCTCCCATCTTCATGTTAGTAATCAGCTTTACGATCCAGAATAACGTTATAAAAGAGAGTATAAGGAAAAGGATCGGTAAGACGATATTGCGTAATTAATGAGAAGCAAATGCTAATGGTTGTCGCGAAATCGGCAGAGAACGAAAGTAAAGAGGAAAATCCGCAAAGGGAAATCTAGATTCTCGGTTCTTCTGGCAGTAAAGTAGGAAAGTCTCCTAGGCGGTTCGCGATGAGCCCACTCGCGCGCCAGCAGCAACCGGCCGCTTGCACCGCTGAAAACTTTAACTGATTACCGTCAGGATTATCAAGTTATCCGGGTATATAGGGAGCGAGAAAATGACGACGGCGAGGGGAGTAGCGAGTCCGACTTAATTCCGTGTGCGAGATGCGCGAAAATACGGCAAGACTCGCGCTCCTGCAACACGGGACAAAAGCTCGCGCGCTCGTTGCCTTTTCGCTGCTCTCGGAGAAAGGAGCTGGAATACAATGCGGGGGGAGAATCAGATTTTACGAGCGAGGAAGACGATATTTCGGATACGCTGCTTAATTATTTAATAAGCCGGAAAATTAATTGTATTGCTTCTTAATTAGTTTTCCTTCCACTCGGTATTGAGCTTTAAAAAGTATACCAACTAAGCAAAAGATACAAGGATTCACAAAGTCAAATTCATTTATCCCAGTGTGAACCATTTTTTAAAGAATTCAGTTCTCTCGTTCTATTGTTTCTAGACCGAAACTATTACGGAGAGATAGTATATAGTTTAGACAACATTTATTAAAGCTCTGTTTGAATTAACTGCATAAGTTGAATAATTTTTAATGTTCATATTTTAAAAGATAATTTATTTATCCCAGGTCTGTTGCCTTCTTGAATAACTACGTACGACGTCAAAAAATGCTACTGACCTAGATATTAGGACTGCCCCGAATTCGATTACTATACCTTATAATTGATACAAAATTATAAAATAAAATGATTTTAAAATTTATATCCAATTACACTAATGTATATATACACATAATAGAGTAATTATACATTATGCCGAAGCAATACATATATAACTAAACCGTTATCATAAATATGATATTCGGAAATTATATAGTGAAGTGATAAAAATGTTCGCATGAGAAATGTTATTGTTTTGCCCGAAAAGAAAGTTGTCTACGTTGAGCTCACTTCCAGAACGTTAACCCGATTGCTCTTGGGAACGGAGTCGTTCAATCTTGGGAAAAAGAAGATGCGTTTTCTCTCCGTCTTTTCATTTCCAACGAACAGAGGAGAAGTGGAAGAGAAAGAGAAAGAGCTCGGCTATCGATCTCCTCGAGAAAGATGAAATACGGCAGTATCGACGTCTAGTATCCCTCTGATTCATTTCTAGGCCTCGCACACGTCGAACGAGGTACGTTTGCATGCAAGCGCTGCTGTATTCCATTTGCCATCTCATATACGCTTGCCGTCAAAACATAAGCGCATGAGCGATGCGACAGAAGGATTTTCTACTTTGTTCAATCGACCGCGAGAATTGAAGAAATAAAATACGGATTTTCACAGATTTTGAATTTTAAGCGTATATCTCCCAAATATTTCATTTTTTTCTCACTAGATCGAAATTTGAATTGTTTTTAACTCCTGCTAATATTTCCATTATTTTGTAATTACGAAAATATAATATTTATTTGAGAATCTTTCAGAGAACTCTGAAGAAAAAAATTATAAAAAATATGGTATTGACTATAGTGATTTATCGTGATATGTAGGATCAAGATTTTAAATATGAAAAGAATTATGGACTCATTACAATTTTTTTTATGAATTTAACCCAGGCCTGTCCCCTTATAGGGTCAAGCCTCAGTTCAATTCTGTAAAAAATCATTATCCATTGTATAGACGGTAAAAATATTTTTACACAATCTAAGATGATGTAAGCTTTTATATCTCAAATATGTATATTATATGTGATTTTGCCATGAACTAGACACTAAATGATTATTATAGTGTGTTTTAAATGTAAGCCTTTTGAACCACTTACCACGGGTTTTTTTAATCAGGTGGGGCATTTTTTATGGTCACCGAAACTTTAAACTTCTTTTCAGAAGTGTACTTATGGATTTAAGAAGCTACATTACAAAAAAAGATTAATTGCAATTGTTAGAGACACACATAAAAATAATAATACTATGACAATACTATAAAAATACTATTCATATTGATCCATGTGTGTCTATAACAAGTGGAAATGATCTTTTTTTTTAAATGTAGCTCCTTAAGTCCATGAGTCAATAATGTGTAAATATAGTATGAAATATAATAAGATCGACTTTTTCGCACTAAATAATTTAAAGTATATGCTTAAAATCATAATCTTAAAAATCGTTAATTATAGACCTGTAGAACTTAAGAATTATAATGTCTGGAGAAAGATTCAAACTTTTCTAAATTATCTCTTCCTTCTCTTACTTTCACGTAGATGTAACTGAGGGGTGAGAAATGTTCCTATCAGCTAATCTCAAGTAGTCAGATTATTTTTCTTGTCTTCGCCAAGACGGGCCAGACTCCTTATAATTTTTTTCATTTATTAGTACATGTACGGTGCATCGGATCTCAGAGAAATGTGGTCCATCTCGCATCACTCTTTCGCGAGCAAGGTACAATATAAATGTAGAAAACAAGACGAAAAAGGGAGAGCCAAGGAGGACAATAATCCCGGCTCTCAATTTTACGGGCTAGCTGCTCGGTGGCCAGTCGGTGATCCATAAACCAGCGGTCTCGCAGACGGAGCCCAAAATCAAATTGTGGTCGATGGTTAGCTCATGTAAGTTTGCGTACGCTTCTCGACCTATCTATATGCACGTATTTCTATACATTTGTAGTGTGTTTCAGGAATTCTATGTATACAAAAGCTTTGGCCAACCCCAACAAGCTTGTATCTATGCTCTAGAAACTCATTATTTTTGAGCTTGCTCATCGATTCAATCGTCCTATGGTATTATGTTGTAGATGGCAAGCATTATTTGTCCATCTTTACATATACTTGCAAAGCTGCAATTTTTTAGATACATGTAGTGCGCGTTGGCGTTAGAAAATCAGACTTTCTACTGAAATTTTTCTGTCTATGTAGAGTTTGTAACGTATACGTAGTAAACTATTTAAGGAATAATTTAGAATAGAGTAATGTTAAAATTTTCTTAAGTCTGTAATATGGTTAAGGGATTAAATTTATTTGAAAATAGTAGCAGAAAAGTCTATCTAACTAAATGGATATTATTGGACATCCTTTTGATAAATCACTTTTTTATCGTTAATATTTTAATAACGTCTACTTGAAGTAAGATTTTATGAAAATGTGATGTAGCTTTTATATATACAAGAAAATAAAAAATTTATGATTTGTAAAATACAGAATGAATTAGAGTTTGACAATCGCCTAGAAAGAAATGAGTTAATTCTTTGCGCATTAAAGATTATTTTTTGAACTATTGCAGAAAATAATAAATATACTTAAATTTGTATCTAATTCTTCATTGCACAATTAACAATGAAGAATAAAATTTATTTAACAGGTACCACAGATTTCGTAAACAATACAACAGTTATATTGGATTTCACGTCGTAGGCCTCGGAAAGCCGTCAGTTACCAAAGTCGTAATTTACAATTGCGCTACCAGGGCCTCTAGAATGCAGGGATATAATATTATGAATGGGGAAATTTGCGAGGCCGGAAACGTTTACGACCACGAGTCAACCACTAAGGGCGCGGTTTAAGCCCCCCCCCCCCCTAGAGGGCGAGCGGATACCCGTCGCCAGGTCTCCTCGTCGTAGTCGTCGCTGTCGTCATTTCCTCTGGCACGTTATGTCCGCGCACGCGACATACTTCAGTAATGCCCGTGTGCTACTTGGCTCTAATTAATCCAAACGATTATCCCTGCAGCCGGTATTATTCGAGGCACGAAATTAATTGTGGGTAGGCGACGTAGGTGCCGTTTTCTGCCTCGAGTATAGAAATGAAGGGCCGTATGAAAAGCCCGATTGCGGCCATGAAAGTCACTTGCCGGGATTGCGAAATTTCGCACGCCTGCGGAGAGTGTAAAAACCAAAGAACACCATGCCGGCAGTTTCAGAGTTTTCAAATTATCAAAGTTATCATTACGTTTAAATAAGTAATAAAGATACAGCGAACTAATAATAGTTTATTGGTTTTACTTTATTTTATTATATAATTACATTGCGATGAATACGCCTGATTAAATACGCCATTATAAGATATTTTTCAATAAACACATAATTATTATCTTGTAAAAAATAAATCTGGGACAAGTCTGACAAAAATCAGGCTCAGAAAGTCTTGCAATAGTCTGGCTATGGAGACGATCCTAGACTTTTGATAAGAAAGTCAAATAAAAGCGTAGCATTCCATAAAATCTTCAGTAACCTAAATCTTTGACTCTTTTTTTACAAATATTTAAATTTCGTAGTATATTGCAATATTTAAAAAAATGTCTTCACGGTTTAAACGTAAACTATTGTTTTTTACGATTCCAGTCAATATTAACACTAAGTATAGTGTCCTAATTATTTGTTTGTAAAAATGAGTTTTCGGGGCATAATTCAATAAAAATCTGGCATATAGTCTGGCTTATAGTCTGGTATCGTCTCCGTAGCCAGACTTTTGTAAGACTTTCTGAGCTACGCTAGGTCGGCGCGCGGTCGAGTCGAAGCAAGTTCTGAATACCTCGCCATTTTTAAAAATCAGTTCGATATTCTGACTCCTCAATGAAAAGTATACCAGATAACAAGCTGATAAGAACCGTTATTGTATTTATTTTTTTTAAGTAATATATTTTTAACTAACTACACTACCTTACTATAAATAATAATTTAATAAATTATCAATTATTGCCATTTTTAGTTTTGTGTTCAGGTTATAATAATCAAATACGTTATCAATTTAAGGGGTATCCTACCGTATCGCGCCGAAAATAGGAGTTGGATAATTCAATTAAAAATGTTACTGTTTGTTTTGATTTTAACAATTATTTATATAGTACAACAGACGGTCGAAGCTAATCTCTCAAAAAGTAGACGCTTCGCTAGTGCAGGTAATTCCGGGTAACACAATGATCCGAACTCAAACAAAAAATCAAAAAATTTCTTGATTATTATGCGCATATTTCTCGTCTAAATCAAAATTGTCCTCATAATTAAAAAATTAAGAAGATGGCGCTCGTTAACAAGTATAAAAGAATGCTATTTTGCACTTTTCTAAATTTGTAAACGCTTGCCATCATCTCAATTCTTTCATTTATGAGGATAATTTTAGTTTGGACGTGATTTATACTCATACTAATCGATAACATTTTTGGATTTTCGTTTTCAGATTCGTTTATGTCATTTGGAATTACCTGCACAACCTTTTTTTGAAGTGTCAAGATGAATCGTCTGTTGCACTGCATACATTATTGTTTAATAAAATAACTATTGTAGCTAAATACTTATTTAATAAACAGTACAAATTTCAATTAAAACATCCAATTCTTTCCATCGAAAAAATTTTTTTAACATTTATCTAATATATTGAAAAATCAATTTTATATAGAAGCAGAGATAAATCTAATTGGAAAAACGATGCACAATTTATCATTTATTTTAACTAATAGTTTAATAGATTTGAGAAGTGACCAATTTACTTAATACTTAAACAGAAGAATAAAAAATCAATTTTCATCTCCAAAAAATTTTACCTTCACGACGACTATTCGTGCTGACTACGTAAACAAGTGGTTTGGTCCTTCTTGGAACAAGATCGACAGAATCATTCAGAGATTCAGAAAAAGATGGAAGAAACAAGGAAACGTTAGACTGAGAAAGAAGGTAACTATACACGTCCTTCAGTTTCGCGCTCCCCTTTTCTCTAGCACTTCTTAGTACAAGGCAAAATCGAGGGGGGTTTGAATTTTTATTTCGGGCAAAGTGCTTGAAAGCCGTTCTTTATTTCAGGAAGGAAGTTACTCGAACGTCGCAGGCTCAAGCACGGAATCGTTGACTAGCAGTGGTGGCAGGCATAAAAGTATAAAGAAAGACAGGGGTTCTTGTTAAAAAAAAAGAAAAAAGTTTTGGCTTACCGTTGGCGTGAGCGGCGAGCAGATCCCTGAGCTGCAGCTGGCCTGTGGTCAATTCCACGCAGCTGACCCTTACGCTGAATCTCGCGCCCGTCTTCTGGCGCTGTTCGCTGATGCCGCGAAACAGCCAGGCAATGGCGCAAGGTATAGCGCCCAGCGTATGACCAGCTTCCGCTGTGCCCAGCATTGTGTATGTTTTTCCTGAAATTTTAATGAATTACAATTTTTTATTTTAGCTATGCATACATTATTATTCTTCTTTTTTCAATGATTTAATGCAATGTCAATTAATAAATGTGCGTCACTTGTATACTTTCTTTGACCCCGAAATTTGCATGAAATAGTACAAATATTTTATATTTAATTTTATCTAATGTTTGTAAAATGTATTATGTGAATTTATCTAATTAGTAATTTAAATCCTGTAAAGCAAATATAGAAATTTTAATGACCAATTATTTTTAATGATCAGTTAACATTTATAACAACGAAAATGTTACGTTTCGTAGAAAACATTGATGATACGATCCTTTCCAGCAATTAGCTTGATTCGGAATTTCGTGACCATGATGCTGCCGGGTGCGAGATCGAAGTACGCCAACGTGTGTTAGTTATATAGAAGCAATCTGTGCGAATGCGCCTAAAGTAACTATAGCGATTGGACCGTGGACGCGAGCTCGTTGCGTAATATTGGTGTGATAATCGCTGGATATTTGATTTGTGGGACGCGGCTGCAGATCAGCGACCCGCGATTAATTTGTTTACAGTTTAACAGGCGAATAATAAAGTACGCAGACCATTTTGACGGACGACTCCAATGTGTGCATGTGTACGTGCTGATGGGAATAGTCACAATGTTTCGTTGAATTTCAGCCTGACAAATACGGGTGATACCGGCTATCCTGCTATGAAGCGATAATTCACACGTATTAACACTGACTGATCTGTCATGCTGGTATATTTCATTCTTAACATTTATTTTGAGGATAAACATAATTTTGAATATTTTTTATATCTTTATGGCTAGTTTACTAAATAATGGGATTTTTCTGTCTTCGTCAATTTTCAAGTAAGAAAACAAAGTAAAGCTTTTTATGCAAGTTTTCTTGTAAATATACCTAATTATATCTGCCAATCAGTGAAAATATCCTCTACATTTTACGGGACAAATGCCCTAGCGACATTATTACTGAACAACAATTATAACTTAACACTCTACAGTTATAATTTTACACAATAAATACATAAAATGATGTAAAATTCATTGAGTATCAAGGAATTAATCTCATATTGGATAATCAGCTAAACTAGCTGACAACCATTCTTGAGGCATAGGTACAATTATATTATTTATCTTAGACGCTAGCTGTCATCTATAGTAACACCCCTATTTTTAACGGACTTTCCAAACCCGTTACATTCACAGTGAATGGTTGTAAAATACATTAACTAGCGGCAATATTAACAAATTAGCTAAAATGGATATTATAAAAACATTGCTGAAAAAAATTTAATTATAAATTTTTGTATTATTGTATTTTATTTTTATACTACTTTATGAATTAATACATACATCTAAACCTCAAAACTGAACTATTTTGAAAATTCAATGTAAATTAATCTACCTTAAACCTTAGATATTCAATTTGGTCCCACTATTCCCTACATTGAATAATGTGAATGCTGGAAAGTGATACAAAGATTTTTTAATTACAACTCAAAATGACTTTTATTTTTTATCCAAAAAGAAATCGTTTTGGGATGTACCTTAAAAACTACCTTGTTACTTTTAAATACATTCGCAGCAAATAATGTATATGTACGGCTAGAACTCTGCTATAGAAACCCAAAGTGCAAAGAGCAGTTTGTATTATTTAGATTGTTTTTAGTAATATTATTCAGTATAATTAATTAACAAATGATCAGAACGTCAAAATCGAATAAAGATTTGGAAATAGTACATTTCTATGAGTATATTATATACTGTAGTACATCGACACCTGAGCGGAAGAACCTTCTATCTCAGACTGCGCGATGAAGCTTATATCTAATATTTTATTAAAAATAACTACAAAAAAGATTTTTATTTATTATAATATTATTATATAATAATATTACACGGATAATACATGAGGAGCTTCTTCGTGCGGGCCGAGATAGGATTTTCTTCGACGCTGCGAGTTAGGAGTTTATTCACGCGAGCCAAGAAAATGTTTCTTAGTGTACTCTACGCTTAAGCCTACTTTAATCATTGTTGAATCTAAAATGCTTAGTTAAAAGAACGAATAAAGAAACCAAAATAATGTTGCGAATAACATAAAAAAGAATAATAAGATTCGCCTGATATTCAGCATTTATGTAGAAGCATTTATGTGACTATTACTTTAGCAAAAAGATTATGCACTATCCTAAGAAACGTATATTGCCGACAAAAAGATGCAGTGTCGTGCGGACGATTGTAAAAATTCTTACAGATCGCAAGTATAAAGAAAAGAAGATAAGTCACATAGTGCATGGGTTACATAAAGGGATAGGAAAGATGCCTGCAGCATGCGCTACTGGACGACTGCTCACTGAGGAGAATCGCTAAATGATTCCGGGGGCGGACGTACAAAGGCCAGCTAATTAGCGGCGTGGCAAGGTTTCATTAGAGCGGCGATTTGTCAGTCTTATCCGCGCGATTCCGAACCATTGCTTTGCGCTTGCGCTTGAACTGAATGGTGATCAGTCACGCTGGATGGCGCAAGAGCGCGCGAGATCCTCCGCGCGTTTTCCGGTACAGGCAGGAACCGGGCCCGCATTCGACTTAATTAGCTTAATAACAAAATTCTTCTTCGCTATATCGTTTTCTTATGAAATGCTTATATACCTATTGTAATATACTGATTTGAAGACTCACAAATCTAAAGTTGAGAGAGAGGGAAACTGTAGTATAGCGCCCTCGTGAAAATTAAGTGTGAGAGTAGGATAGGAAAAATTAGGCAGATAATATCCATCTGCCGAAGGAAGAGGATAAACTATTTTATCTTCTCTCACTCGTCTCGGCTCAACTACAAATAATTGAATATTTACATTCTTAAATAAAGTGTCACCAAGATGGTACATTACTGCTTGGAATCAGTCTTTCTTCCTTATATACTGCATCGTAGTCTACATTGACTAAGCTCAACATTTTACAAGGATAAGCAATAATTAAGATCAACCGTGTTTGGTATGTGTGAAGAATTATAAGTGTG
This sequence comes from Gastracanthus pulcherrimus, assembly GCA_949152435.1. Classification (NCBI taxonomy): domain Eukaryota; kingdom Metazoa; phylum Arthropoda; class Insecta; order Hymenoptera; family Pteromalidae; genus Gastracanthus; species Gastracanthus pulcherrimus. Next base: position 49,871,032 of record OX424574.1, read on the forward strand.
CCAGGAATGCGTGATTTGCGATAATCTGCGAGTATACGTTGTAAGTGACTGCGTTCATTTTTAATATTTTATTATAAGTAATTATAAAGAAATTTATGTTCGTGAGCATTTAGATAAATATTATAATTAAAATAGTAAAATATGAAAGGTTTGAACGACAAATCTGAGTTATTTATTTTGCTTGACCCATGACCCGAATAGCTATACTCTTCACTATATTAAGACCGTTTCAAATGATTTTCCAAAGCTTATAGATATCATTATTTTCAAGCATATTTCTTGTAAATCAAAACAATTAAAATAAGAAAAGCTGTGTAGATAGTGATCCGTTGTGAAGGTGTAGATTTGAATATGAAGCTCAAACATTTATTTTTATCTAGCGTAGCCACCAAGGCGGTTATATCAAGAGAAAACTATTAATTGTTTCATGTACGAAAGAAATTAGGAAATCGCATGTATCAACTAAATCTATTTTACAGCACTGTGTGGCCTAAATCCGCACTTAACTCGCTGCGCTCGGGCGCTAACCTCACGGTGCAATATTGGACTGCTTAAGGCACGGCTAGGCATGACAGCGGATTTAGGCAAGCCGTGCTATAAAATAGTATACGATACTCGTGTCAAAAGTCGTCCTTCATAGCACGGCGTTAGCACGGCGTTAGCACGGCTAATATATGCCGTGCTGTAAAGGACTACTTAGGTCACACGTATCGTAATGTACTATTATGTGACTTCAAATATCGTTGAAATCAAATACAAAGTGAAAATTATAAAATAAATTTGTTTAAGCACATTGTTTAAATAAATTATTGCAAAATTAAAGTTTTAGCGACAGCGGAAACTAATTGAAATAGATTCCATTTATACATAGAATTGCCCTGTTCCACCTATGCACGAAAAGATTAATAGTTTTCACTTGGCATGACCGTCATATTAGTACTGCAAACTTTCTTAATTTTGACTCCGCTTTCGAAAACCCTTAGATACATTCTTGCTTAATTTACTTCTAATTTATAAGAAATAACATTCACATTAAATTTATTTTAGTTTTCTTAAATTGAAATCTTTGTAATGTTGAACAATCCGGGATTTTGATGAATTTTAATGTTTTGAAGGTTCCTGAATCAGAATATATAGGTTTTTAAAGAATGTTTGATTTTTAGGTATATTTTTAAAAAATATGTGTGTGTATGCCTGTGTCAAAAAATTGTATCCTCGATAACTCTTCAAGGGAAACATATTATGAGCTGCAGACATATTAGGTATTTAGCAACTTAAAACTGATTAGATTTTGGATCTGAATGAATAGTTAAAGGTACATTTTTTAATAAAAAAATTATATTATAAAATTTGTAATGGTTTCTCTTAAGACATAATGAATATTCGGCGTGCAAACACTTTAAAAATTATTTCAAGTTTTAAGATTTTCTTAGACTGAAAATACTTAAATTAATCGCTTATACCTAATGAGTTAATTTTATCATTACTTTATTTAAAGTGAATTTCCATTATAAAATTCACAAACTCGATTTTTCAAGACCTCCCTTTGAGCAAGCATTCTGCTAACTTAGCTAGCAGCATTTTCTTTTGCAAATTAGGATTTATACAAAAAATTACAAAGATTACAAATAATACTGATATATTAATTGCTGTAACTTTTATAAATTGAGCACGTTATTTAATCTTTTAACGCTAAACACGTATCATGAACAGGAAAATAAGAGAAAAAACGTCTGCGAGTAGGAGCCGCCGTAGTCTTGTGTAAAAGAAAAACCGAAGATCGTTTCTTATCGTATAGCAATAATACCAGATAGTGAAAGGGGGGAAAAGGTGTTGAAGCGGCGCCTTATTAATATTGCTCAGTGGCGAGAAACTGAAAAAAAGCCGGAGGACGTGGCAGCGGCGCCACAGGCGAAGGTGTGAGTCGCTGCTAAAATAATGGAAATCCCGGAGCCACCGTTGAATCTTAAACGATATTTAATTCACGTAGCGTAAGACGTTGAATTATGTTATTATTTAATTAGAAGACCGAGAAAGGGCCGCGCCGTTCAACTGAGCCGCCATCGCCGCCGGTCAGAGCAAATAAAGCCCACCCTATTACGAAAGCTCTTCCGCGCTCGAAGGCTTCAGCGAGAGTGAGCAAGACGGAGGATAACGTAGAGTAAGTATGAGAACGAGAGGGAGAGAAAGAGAGAGAGAGAGAGAGAGAGAGAGAGAGAGAGAGAGAGAGAGAGAAAGAGAGAACTTTAACAGACGAGTTTGGTTCTTACCCCAACTAACTTTTCACTGTTTACTTTAACACACAAGGTAAAGAAAGTAATTTTACAATTTTCATTGTAGCTCGTTTGCATAAAAATTACTTGTTTCCACTACGTTAAAGAAAATCTTTTTCTTGTGAGTTAATACTTTTTATCAAATTTGATTAAGAATAACTTGTGTAATAAACTGAAAAATTTAACGTTATTTTGTTTTTAAAGTATTTAAAACATTTTTTTATTCTTGTTAATAGAATTTTATTCTCAGAAATTAGGTATCAAATTTTCTTATTATTTACTATTTAGTTATTAATAGGAAATAGGAGAAAATTATTTATTAAGAATTAAGTTTCCTAACCCAGTAAAATGAAATCGTCAAGTTAAGCTATTTTATATTCCATGCAGTTACACCGTGCAACTTACACGGCTCTTTGTACAGCAGTTATCGTCGCAGTTTCACTATGTGCATTGGCTAATGTCCCTTTTTGCAACTCGTATTTTAACTCGTGAAGCGAAGCGCGCAGTAATCCAACATCTAACACAAAGGCGCACGAACCGTGCTTTCTTCTATGCGGCTTTGCTTGCCAAGTAATGTGACATCCAAAGCAACGAAGTATTTAGAGTACGTTTGTATGTACGTAATTTATTCATATTATATCAGACACAGTTTAATCTTTTTACTCTTTAGACTAAACGAAAATTACTATGAATTATCGAATATTTTACTAAAACCTTTGACTTCATACACTTGTTTCACGTTCGCTCAATTTTAAAATAGTATCCATTTTTGCGAAACCAATTTCTCTACATATGCAAAACGTGAATGCAGACACACTCTTATATAGCAACTAATAATACTAAAGCATGCACGAGAGTAATACAGCTCATACGAGCCAGTGAGCCCGATTCGCCGTTTGGCAGAATAATTAGCGAGGTGCCGCTCCATGCACAAACGAACGTTACCTCTGCACACATTCTCATTTTCCTTTTAGATTTCCCGCACGCAGGCAACCTGTGCAGACACACAGTTGCGACAAATCCGGCACCGCTTTGAAGCTCGATTCCACTATTATACATTCCCTTTGCCTTCCACCTATGCTACTTCAGCTACTCGACTGTCCTCTGTTCTCTCGCCCGTATGCAGATAGTCAGTTTCACACGGTACAAGCGCGACTACGGCTGCACCTCGTGGCTAAGTCGTCGCTGGCTCCATTTTAGAGATTACTCTACTCGCTCGCCTCTCTTCCTACTCGATTCCTACTATCCTACCTCTCTTTCTATCGTCGATTTTCTGCTTTTCGCTATTTGCTTCCTATCTTTCACTCCCGGCACTTTTACCTGCCTTGCTTGATGCCACTGCTACTACTGGGCTGCGTACCGCACAAAGAGACATCCAATGGCCGAGAGTATAAGCAGAGTATCTAGAAGAAGGACGCCTGTGATGATCAAAAGCGATTTGGAGTCCAAGAAATTAAATGCGTATTTCGTATGAAGACATAGCGTACATGATGCACATTTCCTTTCACTGATGCACATATAACAGATATGAGTCCAATTTCTTTTATATCTTTTAGAACAGTGATGGCCGTTACTTTCAAGAAACTTAAGTACTGTACTTGACGACTTTAGTTAAGTATAAAGGTACTTAAGTATTTTATATTAAGTACTTAAGTACTACGCCATAAGTACTTTAAGCACTTTTACAAGTACTCAGATTATTGCTCAAAAGTACTCAAGTTATTGCTAAAAAATACTCAAGTTATTGCTCAAAAGTACTGAAGTCTTTGCACAAAAGTACTCTAGTTCTTGCTTAAAAGTACTCAAGTGCTTGCTCACAGTATTCAAGTACTTGTAAAAAACAAGGGTTCGGAGTTCTCAAAAACACTTTTAACCCCCCTACGCAGAAAGTCGAGTATACTCGTTCAAACTGCACGTCATTTGTGTATACGTTTTGTATCACAAATTTAAATCTTTACTTTGTTAGGACATCTACAACCTCTGAAATTGAAGCTAAATAGTATAGCTTTAATTTAGAAGAAGTTAGAAATTTGCAGAAAATATTGTTGGAAACTTATCATCTAATTCATATACACGAAAATAAACTTCAGCGTAGGAGGGTTAATGATTCTTTTGTGTCAGCCTAGAATAGCTCTTTTTGGGAGGCGGAGGTTTTCTACGGGAAAAGAACAGCTGCTGCTGGGAGTCAGAGTTTTTCTCCGAGAAAAGAATAGCACCTGCTCGAAGTCAGAATTTTTCTCCGGGAAAAGAATAGCTCTTGCTCCGAGTCGGAGTTTTCTCCAAGAAAGAGAATAGCTCGGAGCTGGAGCTTTTCTCCAAAAAGAGAATCGCGAGGCTCCGAAAGCGACTCTTACGTAGCAAACATTTTTAAGGTCTATTTTATACAAATCAGGTTAGTACCTACAGTGTTAGGGATTTATACAAATTAGGCTATCATAGTGTTGAGGTCTCTCCCTAAACTTGTGATAGCATCCAGATGGTACCCCATGCTTAGGAGTCTAAACTCTCCTAGGGCTTATTTTCGAATCTATTAGACTAATTAAGGGGGCCCGGACATATTTGAAGAGCGGGAGTGACAACGAGCAAAAAGATACAACTTGTCGCCCGCCGGGCGATTCCTGTTTTAGAATTTGCATATATCACATAGAAATGTTTTTCTACAGTAATAAATAATATGCTAAGGTATTTGTTAATTAACAGTAAGTAAATTTTATAGAATTCTGGTAAATGGTAAACCCTTTAGGGACGTATGTTGCACTAGTGCAATATTCACATTTTTATAATCTTCACGAGGTAAACTTTAAATTTTACATACTAAATTATGGATCTGATGAAAATGTGGGTTTTCACATCTTATATGGAGGTTCTAAGTTACCTTACACCCAACAAAAGCAAAAAAAATTAAAAAGCTTTTTATTGCAAGAATTAATCAGTAAATAATCACAAATCATCTCTGAATTTTTTAGAATTTTTCTCGAACGGTTTGATGGTCCCATCCTTACATGATGAATATTTTTTCTTTGTTTTTGAATCTGTAAGTACTATTGATTCGCATGGTTTTAGCAAGAAACTTTATACCTTCTTGTAAACAAATCATTTAATAAGCTTTACCATTTTTTAAGTTAATATTTAAAAAATGCCAATAAAATGACAAAAAATTAACAGAATTCATTAAGACAATTAAATGTAATTCAAGTAAAAACAAAATTTGATAGCTTGAGAAATGTTAATTTTAATTATGTATTTAATAGTTCGATCTTGAAAGTTTGTAGTTATTATGAAATTTGTATTACAGGTAAAAAGCTTCAATTTTTCCAACTTATATGCTTTCTTTGTATGAGAATCTATTGAGTCCATTGATTTTTATTGTTCTACTACGGCTCACATAACGGCTCATAAAACTGCATTTGTAGAAAATCATTATACTATTAGTTTTAGCTTTCTAAATTAGATCTTCTTCACTAGACAGTATACACTTAACGTTGACGACCTACTGGAAAGCAAGAGCTTGTCTATTTTACGATGCCATCTATCTAATTAGTTAGAGGGAAGTTTTCAGCTGTAGAGTACTAGATATAGACTATTTCCTAAGAGAAAGAGAGAGAGAAAAGAAATCAATTTAATGGAAAGCAAATTTAACTATTCGATTTTGGGAGTACCTACTATTATAACATGCGTTAAAACAATAATTTAGTCGACAATTAAATATGTGAAAAGATTCCTCGAAATAATATAGTATATTCAATATCTTTATTTAATAATATAATACGAAAATTCAATTATACCTACTGCAAATTCCTATAAAATAAATGGAATAAATATTTCGTACATGTAGATTATTATTAAGTATAAAATAAGAAAAAATAATGTTTGATCGAAAAGCAGCATGTAATTGAGGATATAAAAGTTACGGCCAAAAAAAGTTACCTTTTTATGGAACGATTTTATTTGGGTTATAAAGACGTTTTCTTTAACTAGACGATGATCACAAAGCTGAAAGAGCGTGCGCATTATCCACCAGCCTGGAGCAACGTAAACGTCGTAAGGGAGGGTGAAAAAGAGCATTATTTAAAATGAGCTGCTTTACATAGGAATGTTCGTCAATGACATTTTTCGAGACGCTTAACACTGACATTTTCGCGGCTATGAAAAGTCGGCGTCGAACTAAGTAGATGGCTTGGAACAAAAGCACATCGTTACTGGACTCTTTGTCATTTAACGTAACTTTTGCCTTTTTACGACAACGCTCCGACTTTTCGAAGATTTCCTGTTTTACTTTCTCGTAAAATATATGTATAGCGAGACAACGAAATAAATCTTTTCAGAAGCACAAGGCACAAAAAGTTTTACTTCCTCGTTTATTTAAATTTAATGAAAGTATGTACAAAATTCAAGTTAATAACGAATACTTAAATATGTCTATTTACATACATACAAACTTACACAAGTTAATTATGCAATCTGAAAGTTTTTAAAGAATATTAAATTTCAAGGAAATGCGATTTTCTTTATACGAATTCATAAAAACTTATAATGCTTCGAGCATTAAATTCAATATTTTTAATTAACTATAGCTAAACTATCAAATAGTATTATAATTTTTAATGTACAAGATACTCGTATTATATTATATATTATAATTTATCTATTTTAATTATTTCTTTCACGTACATTGAATTATTGAAATGTGTATACTTCGAATTTAACATAATTTTTAAGTTAGATAAATATTATTTCGCAAGTATGTAAAATCTAAGGTTAATCATAGTATTAAAACGATTGACTCAGTTTTAACTTAAAAAGCGATAGATAGCGAGGTAACTGTATATGAAATAGCGAAAAAGTTTTGATTTGTATACAAATTGAAAAAGAAGAATATATAAAAGAATATCGGGTCAATTTAAAATGCATACTGTAAGAGTGTTTGAAAAAAGTATAACTCGGAAGTTTCAACATTTCATGATGTGGATTGAATCTAGTCGTTTCTCGGCAGAGTTGCGCGTGCAAAACGTCGAAGGTAGTTTCGAAAAGTTCTCACTCCCTCAGGTATAGTCTCTCGTCGTATACGGGTCTGAGTCTCAGAGTGGAAAAGGTCGACTTTAGTCCCCGGCTCTTTACGAGGCGGAAAAAGAGCGTCGAAGTCATCGAAGATCGATCGCCGCGGCGTAGCTTCGTGCAGAAAGAGAGAGATAGCTAGAGAGGGAGAGATAGAGAAAGAGAGAGAAAGAGAGAGAAAGAGAGAGAGATAGAGAGATAGAGAAGAAGGGCTACTGCAGTAACAGCAGTCAGCCAACCAGAGCCAGAGCAGCTTCGGCGACGGGGATTTCAAGTTGTTCATTTAAGTAATTATCTCGTCTCCGTCTGGCTCTCTGGTCTTTCTTTGGCTCGCTCCACAATGACGTTCTGTCTACTAGGCGTTCGCTCGAGCTGCCTCGTCCCGATCGACCGAAAAAAACCTATATAAATATACAGCCACCTGTGTAAATCGGTTAGCTGCATTGCTCGAATGTCTGACGTTGCGAATTCACGCCGAAGCGATCGTGATTTCGAGCTTGCACGTGTGCGTGCGCGTTATACAGACAGGGGCGAGAGCGTGGGCATTAAAAAGAAAAGTGCCGCGCCGCCGGTACGACTCCCTGATTTTCAATAAAACCGCCGAACGATCCGCACACGCGGCAAGTGTCCGCGTACGCGCGTTCGCAGAGCGACTCGCGTTGATTACCTTTTGTCTACCCCCGCGAGATTCTCTCTCGTTCGCGCTCGTATTTCGCCGACGAGTGACGAAATAATCGGATTCGCGCGTATGTATATACATATATATGCCCTGGGTCCGCCGCCGCGCGGTGGGTATCGGAATAAGCTGCGCGGAAGAGAAAACTCACCGAGGCCGGCGTGTCCGAAGCAGAACAGACAGCCATCCGTTCCATTGATCACCGCGTGGATGACGTCGGTGAGTGCGCTCGAGCAGATTTCGGTCTGGAATGAAAAAAAAGGAGCAAAAATTAATTTCGACAGTACTTGAAAAGTCAGTATTCAAGATGCAATCAATATACACAGTGTTCATTAGTTAATTCCTTAAGAACTCTGATTTTTATGCCTTTCTCATTATACCTATACGTATAATATTTATTTATTTATATACAATGCAGGTATATTTGAAAATAATAATACACGTTGTTTTGTTTGAATGATGTTGAAAATACTAAAATAAAACTATTTAGCAAGGGTTTATAAAAACAGGTAAATAACTTGGTTTGAGTCGACGTGTAGGGTGATGAAAAAAAACTTTATTAATTAAATGAGCGAGGAACTCTCGGGAATAATGGCGTGTCTTTATTCAAGCGATTTAGGAGGAGGGCCATGTCCTCCTATACACCACTTTAATAAACGGGCCACCGAGCGGCGAAGGGCAGCTTTGTTTGCGTCTAATATATTCATAGGCCCGAAAGACTTTTCCACTTCCACCGACCGTCCCCTCCCCGCTCCAGCTCATTCTCCAGCGCCGACCGAAATGGAACCTCATCATACAACCGCTTTTCACTGTCTCCTGCACATTCACTGTTCTTTCCCTCTCGAGATCTTCCGCGCTTGTGGTTAAGGGTTGCTGCAATCACCTATACACTACCACGGGGGAGGTGAAGAAAGATGAGTAGGAAATGGAAAGAGGCGGAAAGAAAGTAAATACAGTGCAGCAGGAGGGAGGAGAGAGAAAGGGAGGCCACGCTCGGGTGTACGCTAGCGATGATCCGAATTTACAGAAATCATTTGCGAGCGAAAACGGAGGGGTTGCTTTTTTCTGATTACAGTTGGCCGAGGATCGGATTTCCTGAAACCTTTTCTGTTTTTTTTTGGTGAATCGGGTACGCGGAAAAATTAATGAGATATGTATTCTTTACATTTTTTAACATTATTTTATTTTTTAATTTGATATTTGTATTCACATAATATTAATAAGGATTTTTAAATTTTGATAACTTTGATCTAATCGACTGCTTTACAAGGAGAGCTAGCACCCTCCGGGAAACGAACTTTGATGAGGCTTTAGGAAATACTTTTTCGTACCTAAATATTAACTTTAGTATTTAGATCAATTTTACTCCGAATATGCGTTATTTTAGTAAAAAAATGGTACCTCATCTTATGATCATATCTCTGCATGTATTAAGGCGCTATTAAACCACTGCCGACTGTCTTAGCAGAATTCTTTCTCAAAGCGAGGTCCGGATTAATCGATTTATAGGATGGAGAATAAGAGTACGAGCTGAGACGAGTCAGTGATAAGGAATATGTAGACTACGATGTGCTCAGCTTGTGGTCCGAGCACGAGATTCACACGCTGGGGTTCCGAGGTCGAATCCCATCGTCTACTTCTTTCTTCTCGCTGCCCTCTCGTTCTTTTTCGTATGTAACAAATGATTTCGATAACTTAAACCATGTTATTATTACTCTTTTTGAACTAACTCCTGACAAAGTAACTTAAAATTTAATAATAAAATGTAATGATTCAATTTAGTTAACGTGGTTTTTCAGAAAATCGCCAAATTAATGTACTGTCCGGTAATTGGGTGGGGTACGGCAATTGGGTCCCCTACTCTATTTAGCTCCAAAATCAGTTCTAAGCTCAAACGTACCTTATGCCTGCAAAATTGCAGCGCGTAACATGCTTCTCTGCAAGAGTTATGGTGGACATAATTTTCGGTTTCATACATACATACATACATACACACACATACGCACACCTCAAAAAGATCGAAATATATTGAAATCTCGGATCCGAAATTGATCATTAATAACTTTGCGGGACAAATTAATATTTGTTAACGTTACAGGTCTTAAATTAATGCTTTTTCAGCCAACTTTTATATGCTTCTAGGCAATTTTTTAAGTCTAAATTTCCGAAGAGTTATGATCAGAAGATGAAGGACCATTTTTCACTAAAATAACGCGTATTCGGAGTAAAATTGGCCATATCTTGGGTCGAGGGGCCTATGAGATCAAACTGCGAGAGCTACATACAGTTGATTTTTAGGTATCAGAAAACATTTCCCAAAGCCTCATCAAAAACTGTTTCCAGGAGGGAGGGTGGTTATGATATAATTGATGAACAAATGATTCTTTGAAATATTTGATAAGTTATATATTAAATGTATAAAAGGATAAGACATGAATAATTTAAAATACTTATTACATTAGAAAGAATAAGAAGGGGATTTTTATCTTAAATCTCATAAAGTTTAACGGCATATCGTATTAAGCGAATAATCTAAAGAGAATAAAATAAAAGGAAAAGGAATAATTGAGAGATGGAAGAAAGGAAAAAGAAGCATCTGATATTTGCGTAAAAAAGGAAACGGAAAGCGGGCAAATGCGAGAACGAAAGAAAGGGAAATAAGAAGCCCAGTCCCTTTTCCGATATGGTAATTTCTATCTGTCGCTGGCATCTCTCAAAAGGCGTTGTGCCATACGCAAGCAAAAAAGGTCATTTACTTGTCATCGATTTTGCAGAGTGCCTTTCAATAGCTCTTACATCTTCCTGTAATTTTCCTCTGTCCAGGCCAGGACCAGCTATTTCCGCTGTTGCGAGTAAAGAAGACATTCGTAATATCACGTTCAATTTTCGAGGTTCGCACTTATCTCAGCGTTATATCGAAAATCAAATAACTTTTGTGATTTTATCGAGGGCCACTCGTATATTACGTAAGACTTTGAGAGGGGAGACAGTCCTTGTGAGCGTTACGGTGTACCAAAGACAGGAAAATCAGTGAAAAAGCATTATTACACTCGGCATTACATAAGGGGAGGGGCTATCTAAACGTGTCCAAAACAGCGTTACGTAGTATATGAATAGCTCCTTGATAACTAATATGTATGAGAATTATAATGATTAACATATTTCTCTAAATAAAGATTTATTGCACTTATATTCGTATAAAGGATTTTTATCTCGCTGGATACTGCATGTGATTTTGATTAGAAACTTTGAGCACGTGGTTGTAAAGGGTTGTGAGAGGGTTGCAATCTGCGTATCTTGTTATTTTTATAAATAAAGACCGATGCTATAGTGCAGAGATTGCAGATAAATTGTGAATGCATAGCGCAAATTGTAAATAGCACAAAGGCACGCATTCATTAAGCGCATAAGTGTCGCGTGGAACGAGCAGCGAGCTCAGGGCGAGGTTGCGTCACAGCACAACTTGAGTGCATAGCAGAAAAGCAGCGAGAGGAGGAGGGCGTATCACGGCATAGCTCGGAAGACACTGATGAGAGGAGTAGGTGTTGGCTTGAGGAACGACAACAACAACGACATTCATAATTATAACGGAATCATCCCGCGGGATATGATACAAAGCAAACACATTTTGCGGGTAGCTAGAGTTAGGCGACACGCCAGGGCGCGCCTCCCTCCGGCTTCTGCTACTGCTGCCGCGATGCTTAATGAAATACGTGACCGAGCTTCCCGTCATAATCTCCAACACTTGATTCTCGCGTTGGGGCGGCGCGACGCTGCGTGGCGTGGCACGGCGCGGCCGTACCAGCGAAGCCAGAGAAAGAGAGCGCCAGAGCTAAGAGGGTTGCCGCTTCAACACCGCAAGGAATCTCGGTATTCCCTGTTAGAAGATGCCGGGGATCGAAATTCTCCTCCTACAAGAACTTATAATAGCTCAAGCCATTATAAAATTTTCATTTTCAACCTGCCTTGCATGGGCATTTTTTCTTGCGTCTTTCGAATACTTGCAAAGGAACGCAGCTGCATAAAAATACCTTGTGCTTTTACATTTTGAGTTAAAAACTTTTATTTTTAATATAATTGTTATAAATTTAAGGATATAGTCTTCCCAAGAATCCGGATAATTAGTCAAGACGTGAAGATCCGTAAATGAACAATGTTTTGGTTTCTAACTGATATTCAAAATACAAAAAAGATCAATGTATTTTATTGGCCAAACTTTTTTGATTATCTAATTCTTTGTATAAAACATTATTCATATCGGTTCCCGACTTGACTATATATCATTAATGATAATAAGTAAATGTGATTGCTAATTCAATGCTAATAATAGTTGAATTTTTTTAATTGATCCTGTATTGCGGACTCCGTATTACATATATCGCACCCCAGAATGAGGCTATGACAGATAAAATCTTTTAATGTAATTTATATGGACAAAATAGCTCATAAAAAAATTAAAAAGGTTAGATTGTTATTATTAAAAAAAACATAGAATGTTGAGTTATCATAGTCTTTTTCTGGAGGTAAGGTATAGTTGATTCCAAAATATTTGCTAATGGTATTCAGTAACATATTGAACATTTAAATGATATTGGTTTAATTGTAACTGCATTAATATTCATTGCAATGAAAGCTATAAAAAGTAAAGAATAAAAAGAAATGCGGAACAATGACAATTAGCGAAATAATTGTTTCGGATGACAGGCTGACAGCGTTTCGCAAAAAGTGTTCGATTTAATTTTCCTTTTAGAGAATAAAGCTTAGGTAGGAATTGGAATTAACCTTAATTGGAATTTAATTTTATATACCAAATTCTCTAATGAAAATGACAAAGCTTGATTTTTGTCATATTCGCTAATCCTGCATATCCTAAATTAAATTGTTTAATGAAAAAAGCCGAAAGCTCTATTGCACTTTAATTTCGCCGAGAATCTCTTGAAAAAGACAAGCGTCGAGTTCATTAGTAAGGCAATAAAAGTGAAACCTCGAGTTAAAAGAGATTTCGCCGAGAATTTGATTTAAGATCGTAATTCCCAGGCTGTGTACAGCGCGGATCAAGCCGAGCCAGCTTGACAAAGCGTCACAACAGACGGCGACGTACCGGCGCGCGTGCATTCAGCTCGAGCAAGAAGCGGGGAAGGAGAAAGCAGGAAGAAGAAAGCTCCACACACGCGGTCGCTCTGCACGTATAAAAGAGCAGTGTGGAGCAGGGGCAGAGCCAACGCGTCTCAATTAGGAGCGCGTGATCATCAATTTGGCGGGCGGGACGTAAATTAAAAGCGACGCGCGAAACGAGCGCGTATAAGTTACGAGCGGCTGGGCCGCGCAGCCTACATGGAGCCTGCGATAGAGCCGCGCGGTGTCGCGGCGCGTTGGTCTGCAGGCCGCGTCCCAATAACGCAATATTGGCGCAGCCCCGTGGAATACCAATGCCTGTGCCGGCTGAAAGAGAGGGAGCCGGCAGCCAGCAGCCAGGGCCGCAGGGGCCCATGACTACATCCGCGGGATGCGGAAGTGCGTTTCGGAGTCGCTCGTCTGCGAGAGGCCAGGAGGGAAAGCGCAAGCAGGAAAGTGGAAGAAAGCGAGAGTGAGCGAAAGTGCGCGAGAGGAAGCGAGATACGTTCCCTAGATCCTCTTTTTCTTCTTACTTTACCTCCCTCTCTCTCTCTATAGACGACGGAATGTAAAACCCGTGTTGAAAGTTCCGAAAGACGGGACGCAAAGAGGCTCTTGAGTCTTTCGCTCCTTTAGATTTCATACTTCAGTTAGGTAGGGAAACGAACATTTTGATGATAAAAACTATAAAATAAATTTATTTCTTCATTTGGTTTTTTTATTTATATATTCGACTATATACAGCATAGTAGCTATTTCCTATACACATATGGGTGATTGTGAAAAAGCGGTAGTTTTAGTGTCTAAGATAAATCTGCTAAATATTTAAAGTACATGCGATATATGTAGACTAGAAGTAATTACGGTGACCTGTAGCCATTGAACAAATAAGACAATTCTGAATTTATTAGGCACAACATTTATGACTTAACTATATGTAACTTAGTAAGTAGACTTTGAAGTACATTATGTGTACAATATTTTTTTAGAATTTTTTTTCAACATTTCTGTCTGCATGAGTGTTACGAATGTTATCGTCATGTTCTCAAGTGTTAGCGGTCTTAGCGATCCCGCTCAAGATATTCCATAATGAGTAGGATAGCTTAGTTGAACTATCTAACCTATGAGGTTTTTCAGTTTAAGCTTAAAAAACTACATAAACGTTCGAGCTGGTGTTTATTTGCAGTTTTGATAGTTAATTTTAGGTTATATGTTTTAAAGATCCAAAAAATAAAAAAATTCGTAATTACCGTGGCCTACAAAATTATAGGTAAGTTACATTTGTAGAAATTTTTTGATGAGGTATTCTGGTGTAATACCGTGCGTATATACACATACTGTGCGGAAAATTACTTTTATTATATTAAAATAAAACTTTTAAGCATTTTTCCAGCAAAAACTAATTACCGTGGCCCTAATTACCGTGGTCAATCTGGTAAAATCTCATAGAAATACACGTAAAAAAATTTTTGTCGCTTGTAGCTCTTTCTAAAAGAAGTTTGTCTCATTTTACCATAAATAACAGCTAAAAGCTTAAATTAACTCTAATAAAAATATTTTTAGTTTGGTCCAAAAATTACGTGAAAAACTATTTGACAATCACCCATATAACAGTTTGGGTCTGCAAACGAAAGCTTTCGAGCCGTTAGTATAATCGAAAAACAAGTTTTAAAATTCCATAGAGTGTTGTATAATAAATATAAGCCAAGAAAATTATAACAAAGAAATTAAGTTAGAGAATATCAAGCTTGACAAATCTACTGCGGGTTCTTCATATAAGCATCTAGATCACTGTATTGGTAGAAGACAGAGATTATCCGTGATTAATGGGGATTATTTTAATTTATACATCAATCATCACGTACAATGGAGATTATTCAAATTTATGTTCGAAAATGTATTAAATTTCTGAAATTATAATATCAATACTTTTTTATCGTTAATTTAATAAACTAAATAATTATTTAAAAATAGGCTATTTTTTAAGTTTAAAAACAAACATTGTGTTTAAATAAGCAATATAAACCAAATTTGATGAGACGCATAAAAAGCAGCATTTTTGCGCTATCCCATCGTTATTATCTTAAAAGAAGTGAGAATCTGATTATCGTGGCTTCACCTCGTTTACGATAATTTTATGCAGCTAAGATTCTGCTGCGGCGTCCCCTAACGTTCAATCCGTAAGTACAAGAGAGGTCTCTCGACATTTGCATCCCGGTATCCCGGCATCCCGAAGCTCAAAAGTCTATCGGAGAAAAATCCTTATCAAAGACAAACGATCCCACGGGGGAGGGGCGGGGAGGGGGAGAGCTGAAGAAAACGTATAAGGGGTGATCGCGCCCACGCGCGCGCATATATATATATTTCCATGCGGTCGGCGTCGAGCGCCCGCCCGCGCCGCTCGCACTTTATCCGCCTTCTAAAGAACGAGCGCTTTGACTTTTCCACGAAGGATAGTAGTAGCAGAAGAAGATTTTCGCCTACTTAGAAAGTCCCCTCGACGCGCATAATCGGCAAGTTGGAAATTCAGCTATGGCGGCTGCTTTCCCTTCCCGGGTATTTTGGGTCGCGCGCGTGCAGGAGGCTGCTTGCTTTTGCGAGCTGCCTTGTTTCGAGGCGAGCGCCCGGGGATTAATTAAAATCCAGTCCGCGAGATTCCAATTCGAAATTGCATTCCACGCGGCTATTCCGCGTGTCGGATGCTTGCCCGCCTGCCTTCCCACCGCGTGCGTACGTGTTCGAACATCGACTCGTAATAATGCCATTGTCGACCTGTACGCGTGAATTAAATATGCGAGGCTTACCCAAAAAAACCCTATTCATATATTTTACTGCTTTCACGAATTGCCGAATATTGCCTCTGTATCATTATTGAAAGCTTCTACTTAATAACAGCATCTTTAAAAGTTGGCATATGATATAATTTAGCTTACATGAAATTGTGTGTTTGAAACAATCTTTAAGAAATTTACATGATAGCATAAAAACTGATTGTACCGAAATGTTTATGCTACTCATTAATCGACGTTAATGCTGGCTTGGAGAGGGCGGAAAGCGGGATAATATAATATAAAAATGACGAAAAGTAAAAAAAGCTTAGGAAAGAGGAAAAAGAGTCTCGTTGTTTTAATACAAGTGCCGACCAAAAAATTAAAGTATCGGTCTTATTATATATGAAAACATTGCAAAAATGAAGCAAAAGAGGATAAATTAAAGTTAGTGTTTTCTTAAAATTTAAAACGCGAGGAAGGAGGAATAACTACTGAACAATAGGAGACAAAAAACTGACTTGTGAGAATTGAACGCTAGTGGCAAAATGCTACTCTTGTAATGATGAAGTATGAAGGAAAACGGATCGTAATATGATAAACGAAGATATTTAGTGTAATTTCTATGGCATGTGATTTTATAATACAAAAATCGTATATTTCTTACGATAATGGAATCATAAAATGAAAATGGAAATAATACAGTTTTACTCAGTTTAGTCTAAAAAGTTTATAACAAAATATTTTTTACAACTTTTTTATGCAGGTCCTGTACGTATCGATAAAACTTTGTTCCATATTATATTATAAAAACGAATTTAATTTTTCGGTACATGAAGTATAACTCAAAGCGTAAGCTCGGCTCTCATTCCCGGCCGAAAAAAGCATCGAAATTTATCTCCCGAACCGCCAACGCATAAAGTTACTCTGCGAGCTAAATTGAGTAAGCGCGCGCGAGCGGGCGACGAAAGTATAAAACCGATTAGGCGCAATCATTCACCGTGACCCAACTCATTCAGTACTTTGGGGCAATCTGGGGTGAGAGAGAGAGGGAGAGAGAGAGAGAGAGAGAGAGAGAGAAAACTAGAAGGTCGCTCGTAAAAAAGAGATTCGATGCATAAATCAGCGATTGAAACGACACGAGCAATATTCGCGCCCTCACGCGAGGAAAATGAATAAAAAAAGAAAGGTGGCGGCAGTAGTAGAAGAAGAAGAAAAAAACTGAATCCAGAGAGGAGTTGTGGCGCGCGTCCGCATCTCCGGGGTTATCGGAAGATCGAGCAGAAGGAACATATAGGTAATCCGCGCATAAGCGAGCTCGGCAAAGTTGCCGTGAGCTTTTCGTGCGTTCGCATCGCCACTGGCCTATAGGTATTCGCCGCGGCGGTTCAAAGCAGGCTTTTCGAATCGGGCGCTGAGAACGCGCCATGAAATCACGATAACTTGGCTGGATATAACAACTCGAAAAGTTTCGCCTCCACTGCCGCCCCTTCTATTCTGCGGGCTTTGGCAATGGCGCCTTTATGCATTTGGGGGAGAAACGAGCTTGAGCAAGAGAGAGGGGGAGAGAGAGAGAGAGATACAAAGCTTTTAGGTCCTGCTTTCTGTAGGCCTGGCAGTGCGCACGCTCGAGGTTTACTCGGCGCAGAGGAACTCATCCCACGTGTCGTGAAATATGTCGCGATTTACACGGGAGATTGGCGTCATTGCCGCTTGGGGACCGAGTCGACCTCTCTCTCTCTCTCTCTCTCTGTCTCTGTCTGCCTGTATATGGTGTCTCGCTCTCGATTGCGCGCCTGCTGCTGCTGCTATATGGCCCCGGGATCAAAAAAGCATTTGCGAAATCCGACGGCAGGAGTGCGAGAGAAGGGACAGGCGGCGCGCCGCGTCGAGTCCGTGTGACCGATGCAAAATCGAAAGAGCCGATGGTAAAGCGATCGCGCCGGAGGCCGAACTATAGGTACTAACTGCGCGCCAGCCGTTCGATATCGAATATCAGCGCATTCGTCGACATTGTATCGCGTTTCGTCGAGTCGCAGCTAGCCTCTCACACTTGATATTTTTTTCAGACTTTTTCTTGTTTGCGTTTCATCAGCCTCCAACAGATAGTAACCTATCAATTGTTTTGCGTTTTTTCATCCTAGAGAACGAGGAGCTAGAGGCCAGTTATTGAAGTGACCACCTGTCCCCCTTCTAATTTGCCGAAAGTGTTCCTCTATCGGCTTATTTCTAATCTTTTTTTGGTATGCCGACAGATTTATTCCTCTATATTGAATCTCTTATAGAAGATCATAGATATGTATTATTATTTTAAAATATTTATTTTTTGATTATTTTTTGTTGACTTTCATATTTGTTTAGTAGTATTTAAAAGGTTTACAAACTGTAACTTAAATTTAGACTTTTGTTTACAGTTTTTGCGCTCCAAAATGCCTTTTGCCCAAAATTTCTTGTATTCTCGAGAATCCGCTAAGTACGCTGCAAGCGAGGAACGCTACCTATGTGCCGAATTACGGTACGCGCTCAAGCTGTTTTGCTCAAAATCCACCGAGGTGCATCCAATCAACCTTTTAAAATGCCATCATCGAGCCAATGGGCGAAGTAATCTTTAGGAGACGAGAGCACATGTCGCTACATTTTTCTCCAGGAAAAAAATTTTCATCCTACTGTGCTCCACGGGTCTCCTCTGGTGTTCCTTAGGTCTTGAGCGAAGACCCAACGATTTTGTCTATACATTTATGATTTAAAAGTAAGTGGGAATTCGTTGCATTCTTTTTTAGGTTTTACATTGCGTCGAGGTTGTTTTGATTTATAAACATTGTAATTGGTCGTCTTTTTGAGAAGTAAATATAGTTCATATAGATGGCTTTATATTTCTTGCGAGTTTTGTGTTAGTTGAAATTAGATTGATATAGCGAGCGTAATTTATATTGATTAATATTCTAAGAACATTGACTAATAGAGAACCGCATTTAAATATAACTCTACTTATTTGTTGTCTACTTTATTTATTATCCTTGCATGAAGACGTATATTATTATACAATCATAAAAATATTACAGACTTTTCAGTAAAATTTATGGGAAAAACCAGTTTTTAAAATCTGCTTGCAAATAAACAAACAAGAGAATGTCGCTTTCAGCAGCAGGTAAGATAGAACCCATAGTTTCACAATTTATAGTAAACATAGTAGTTTGTCGAGGCACGCGTCAAGTTATACGTATGTAGCGCGCGTATAGCCTCGCCTTCTAAAGCACGTATCGTAATCTTACACGTGACCGGCAGTTCGAGCTACGCGTGGGCCATTCGAAGTATCCGAGTCAAAAGCCGTCCGACGGCCTGTGGCCCGCACACCAAAGACGAGGCGAGTGAGAGCGCGTGCGGATCCCCTCGAATGGCTGCGCGCACGCCGCTGTCAAACTTCATCAGCATTCGTGAGTCGCGAGGTTGGAAGATTAATCCCACTGTAATATGGCAATGCATTGCGAATGGACAACGAGAGTGAGAGAGTGAGAGAGAGAGAGAGATGAGAGAAAGATGAGAGAGAGAGAGAGAGAGAGAGAGAGGGCGCTGCATTACAGAGTCCGAGAGATGACTGAGGGATAGAAAGGGATGTACGAGAGACTAGGCAATGCAGAAGCCTCCACTCGACTCGGAGCCCCCGTGATTGGTTTACAGATTCACGCGTCTGCTGCTACGCAGTTTCTCTATACCTTTCTCCTTCTATTTGTAAAACCACATTTTGACCTCCGATACATGATGAACATTTGCAGAAGGGTTTTGCTATTTTTATTGTCACAAAAGCAAAGCAATAAGTGCAGAAAATTTAAAAACTTTGTCTATAAGCATTGCGCTATGAAAATTATTTTATTCAATTTCTGATATTTCATATCGTAAATCGACGACGTTTGTGCCTCAGTTACGGTATAGTTTTCTCATTGTATTTCTACTCGCGAGCTTAAATGACAGCTACAAATGTTAATTGAATAGTATATATTTTTAAAATTAATTTCGACTTATACAAAACAACTTTTCATCGTATATTCAAAGTTTGGTAGTTTAGATTGTATAGAAGGTAAGAATGAATTTCCAAGGAATTTGGTAGCTACGAGCCCGGATTGCCATAGCGTGCTTTTAATGATTCAACAATATGGCTAATGAGCGCAATAGAGGCAAGTACAAGAAATACCTTATCGAATAATCGTCATAAGGGCGAAGTCGACTGGCTGGGGGGTGGGGGCGGGGAGCAGAAGCATCGGTCGCTGCAACAGTGTTGCGCAATGTGCATAGTCGATCCGGTGACAGGACTGCAGTGCGTAGTGGCCGCATAAATCGAGGGCTTTACGAGGGCGGGCTTCGGGTCGTCAGGGCGAAACGATCCATTAGCTCACCTGCATGAGAGCGCCGTAAAATCGCGCCCGCTCCTCGACTAGGCTCTCAGGCGCAGGAGCGCCCACACCCGCCCTCATCGCGGTCTCTTGCAGGATGCTCGGCTCGATCAGCAGCAGTAGCAACGTGCCGGCACGAGCAAACGAGCTTGGCCGAGCGCAATTGCCGAGGTCGTATCTGCGCGCGCCGTATAGGTAGCGGCCACTACGACTGCCGGCGCTGCATGCAAACACGAGGCGGCCGCCAGTGGTAACAGCCCGCGGCCGCTCTCTCTCTCTCTCTCTCTCTCTCTCTCGCGCGCGCGCGCGCTCGCCTTCCTCCCCCGACTATTAGTCGTAAGTCAATAATAAAGCCCTTGCTTCGAGGCTCCGCAGCTATAATGGCCGAGCTGAATTATCCCGCGCTACGGTGCGTATTGTCCTCGCAGAGTCGTGTTCGCCGTGCAGGAATTGTCTCGTCAGTTTATTACTCTTCTCTCTCTCCCTGCTATATATACATGTATATTATACACGTGCATCTCCGTTTCCGCGCGCTGATTTTCACTCGCTTGCCCGCGGCTAAGAACCCGTAAATTCCTTGGGGGTTTTTAAGTTTTCGCGGCAAATATTTCAACTTCATATGTTTACTATGAAGTTTCACCTTTCAAATTATCGCATATTTTGTAAGACAAGCTTTTCTATATAAACATATCTGTGACTTCCAGGAACAATCACTCAAAACCACTTTATTTTTTATTTAGTTTTTACTCGTTATATTATATGTGTGCATATATGTGTGCGCGTGCGTGCGTGTGTATGCGTGTGTGTGTATGTGTGTTTGTTTGTGTGTGTGTATGTGTGTGTGTTTATATGTGTATGGCGTGCGTGCGAGCGTGTTTGTGTGTGTGTGTGTGCGTGCTTACGTGCGTGCGTGCGTGCGTGTGTGCATGCATGCGTGTGTATGTGTGTGTGTGTGTATGTGCGTGTGTGTCTCTGACTATATTATTGTCTTTCTTCTGTAACACATTTTATAGATTTTCTGGATGCATTTTTAATCGTTCCTTTAATTTGTGTCCAAGTTTTGTAAGGCTCGCTTGAGTACATTAAATAAATTTATAGCTTTTTGAAGGTTTACGATTCTCTTGATTTATAGATATATCAACGAAAAGTATCATATTTTAAATCGATTTAATTGTGTTACTTGAAATTACTTAAGGTCTTATATAATTTGTTTCTATTTAGCTGTAGGTTAATATTTTTACGTATAAAGTATAGAATAAGTTGATGTGTCAGGAAAATACATGACAAGAATATATAGGAACATACATATCGAAGAAAACTTGTATTTATTAAGTTCCAGAGATGAATGTCAGTAGATTTTTATATAGCACTAAGTATCGGATTTACTGAGCTACTTTTTCATTAAACGTGTTCTATTGACTATCGCTTTTTTCTATCTGTGTAAAAGCTAGTGACAAGCAGCTATGAAGTATTCACATTCGGTTATTAAAATCGAGCGATCAAATATCAATATAAGTTGCAATATTGTCAACTGATTCGTCAATTTTGGTTGCAATATTTAGTTTTATTAAGCAAATTACTGTTTATTATATATGTAGTATTTGTTAATTTAAATAGAAGACACATTTTTAAGGGATTACATAATAATATTATAATGCGTTATTATTAATAATTACTTTTCTTGAAGATTTATTGAATCAGCTGAAGCATGTTTCAAAGCCCAGTTTATATTTCGATTTGCCCCTCGTACAATCTGCACTGTTTTTAGCAAATTACTGCCAACCATATAGACGTTTCTGCTTCTGTCGGTGTTGTAATCAATGTATATGACAACATCTAAAAGAAATACACTTTTTTGGGTTCAGAAATCGCAAAAATAAAATTTTAATGCTGGGGTTTCCAAACCTTTTCTATCTTTTTTTAGGGGCCAAATTATGAAGAAAAACGCGTTCAAACAATGAAAATTGACCATGTGACTATGTTTTTCTGGCAAATTAGGTATTTCTTATATATCAAAAAACAGGATTTTACTGTGCAGTTAATAACTGTGCACACAAAGGTGGACAATTTTTTTCAAACACTATATAAAAGTAGAAGAAAAGACATTTAATTTGAGTTTTTCTTCGTTAAAAACGGATGCTCTGGTCCAAAGTTATGACCAATTGAAAATAGGGTAATAATTCGACAAAAATCTTAGATTCTGCAAAACAATGAAAAATCCGTCCCTTTTTACCCTATTTTCAACGAATTATTACCCTATTTTCAATTGGTTATAACTATACACCGGAACATCTACTATCAACGAACACAAACTCAAATTAAAGGTCTTCTACTTTTGTATACTGTTTGGAAAAATATTTTTCACCTTTGTGTGCACAGTTATTAACTGCGCAATAAAACCCTATTTTTGCTATATATAAAAAAACACCTAATTTGCCAGAAAATATAGTCACATGGTCAATTTTCATTGTTCAAACGCATTTCTCTTCATAATTTGGCCCATAAAACAAAGATAAAAAAGGTTTGGAAACCTCAGCATTCAAATTTTTTTTTTCCTTGTAATATCGCTCTATTTGTACGTCTCTATTCCAAGGCATAATTTGTTTAGTTACTTATATAAGACTGACAACTAGCGATTAACTTAATGCTATGTTTTTAGGAATGATTTACTTGCAAATGAGACATACAATTACGCAAATAAAAAAACTCATAAAGTGAACTATTTTTTTTACATTTGAATTATACTTTAATTTTTTATATTTATTTCCAACCCGCCTTCGAAGGTTTTCTCATAAGGTTCAGTTTATATGATAGTTATATTGACATGGCTGCAGCACTGCACATAGTCGTGACAACAGTATATATTGCTTTAATATCTATTGTGTGTTTGTAGCGGCAATGCAGTATAATTGTAAGAGATATACCAAAGTTTAACTACAACAATAATAGACATTTTGGATCGTACAAACTTGTTGTGCGAACAAAACATTTTTCTCAATGTAAATATTTATAGAAGCATTCAAAATGAATATTTTTTTATTGTAAATTTTATAACCTTTATGATGGTGCATAGAGGTGAAACATAGATGGTGAAAGTAAGTTCTGTGTTTGACATTGTTGTGCAACCAATCGAGTGCAAAGTGCGTTGGCAGCTAATTCACTCGGTAACTAGCAATATCTAGTCGGCTGGTCGAATAATACCGGAGGTTATTTGCCCTGTCAAAGAGTTTAAAATATAATGGAAAGTGACGCAGAAATGTCGTAGTACAATTTCTATTGACAAATATCGGTATGGTTTGGATATTGTAAGACGTCAATCGATTTTCCAGGTTTTTCAATGAGATGAGACTCATTACCAGATGCTTCTTTGTTTCAGAATGTTCTGTTGCACAAAAATTTGACGAGAAAAAGTCCAGAAATTACTTAGAGTTTAATAGAGAAAACCGCGTAAACCGCGTAATTTATCAATGGATCATAAGAATATTAAAATATCCAAAAACAAGTTTATCTCTGATCAATATATACTGATGAGAATTTTTTAAGCTATTCTAAAAGAAGTTATAAATATTCTTGTAAGTACCAACAGTGGTTTAATCATTTGCGATTACTATTAAAATAATAAAATATGTTTGAAAATATTTGTTTAAATCGAAATTATAAATTGTAAGAGAGCAACCTAAATTATATTCTTATATGAATTACAGTTTTCAAACGAATTGATTAGTCTAACTTTAATACCATTAATGCACTGTAACTATAATAAACGTGTAAACCGCTTAATAAGACATTGATCACATTACCATATGCGTCAAATCTTATTATGAAATAATAAGACGTAATCCGGCGCGTAATATAATGCAGGTATATGTACCTTCCTGTAAAGCATAAAGTTGCGAGCAGAAGGCTACGTGTAAATTGAAATAGCTATACTTGTCGGATAGCAGAGAACAGCTCTAGCGGTCGTCATATTATAGTTCATACATCGACACAGACGTGTACACACCGCAGCATCGTAGACGTTAACGCGTCGGCGCGACGGAAGCGACGACGCGCGCAGTAAAGAGCAACAGCCGCGTGGTTGACGGGAAGGATGTGCGCATATAGACGGAGATGGATTTTCGAGGTCGGTAAATTAGTTTAGTTATGCTTCCGGCAGGTACAACTCGCTGTTTCCGCGAGATTTACCTAAGTTCTCAACACGGAGCACGTACAACGCTGGTGCTTCCTTTTCTTAAGATTGCGCTTGAGCACCGATTGAAACTTTCAAAGAAATTCACACGAAAGAGGCGAATGTAGCGCTATCAAAGTTTCGAGGCTGCCTCAAAGTCGAGAATCCTCATCTTTAAAAACATAAGCAGAAATCTACTCTGGGTACTTTCATCCTTGCGCGTAAACAGTAAAAGGCAAATATCATATTATTTGCCATTTATCTTATTTTTCATTTTCATAAGCGGCTGTTAATGAATTTGAGGAGTGAAATTATTTGAATGTGTATGCCACGAAGGAGTATAATAAATAACAATATTGCAAGTAATGTATGTATTCGTACGCACCTGTGAGTCTTCTTCCGTAAAGATTGCATCAAAGGCAAACATTTTAGGAGCAGCTACAGTCGGTCTGCGATCTTCCGCTGTGGACGATTGTGCTGAGGCAGGGTCGATCAGCGTCACCTGTTTCTTTCGCTTATCAGCATTGAAGAAGCTGCCACCCTCGCCAGACGAAACTCTCAGCATTACTTTAACCTGGAATAAGAAATGACAAATTTTAGCATTCAAATTGTATTCTGCACAATAAAGGACATCATTTTGCAGACTAAGTATTTTATAAATCCAGAATTATAGAAGCTTACAACTACAATATTTTAATTTTCAAAACATCATCATAAATATTAGTAGACAGCTTATTAAAAACGCAAACAATATAATGCATGTTTTGCTATGTAC
Organism: Gastracanthus pulcherrimus; assembly: GCA_949152435.1. NCBI lineage: Eukaryota > Metazoa > Arthropoda > Insecta > Hymenoptera > Pteromalidae > Gastracanthus > Gastracanthus pulcherrimus. The sequence continues at coordinate 49,896,250 of OX424574.1, forward strand.
TTTAACAAGAATTATTTATAATTTTATTAAGTCATTTAGCATAAATTTAGTCGTATCAATTTATTATAAAGCTCTAAAATGGCTTGGTTACGTTGTAATTTGCACGAGCTTTTCACAAACTAATTGCCCCTAACAAACCATTTCGCTAGCTGTTTGAAGTGTTATTTAGCGCACCGATAATATGGGCCCAAGATAGCTTTTCATTCAGCGGAACAATAGGTGCATAAAAATTATTACAGTTGATTATAGAAAAGGCATTACGGCTGAATTAGCATTGTGCTGCATGCCTGGACAACAAGTCGTACCGTTCAATGACCGACCATGCCGCTATATATGGCCCGGGGGAATCGTCGAGGGCTCGCGGCTACAGCAACGCATTCGCCTATTAGGTAATAAAGTCTCGCTCGAAAATAAAGAACCCAAACGAATCGCTCTGCTTTACGCAATTTACTGCATTGTTTAATCGCGAATTCTACATTCTATTCTACTACCTCTTTTGATATTATATACTAATTAAAAAAATCTTTACTTTTAAACAATAATAAATTAATTAATTTTTTTAAATTATCATAAATCGCCTATCGGACTATTAAAATGCCTTTTCCATGTTCATTTTACAAGTGTTATTTTTATTGATGAAAATATTTTTATTTGTAATAATAGAAACTGAATACACAAAGCTTCACAGGATATTAGAGAAATGCAAATAACTCGGTTTGTGTTATAGCAATAGATCGATAGCTCCCACTTGTAAGCATTTCGAAAATAGATCAGTATATTACAATGGATCTCTGCTGTAAGCCAATAAGTACAGTGATAATTTATTTACCAGGTCGTTTGCCAGGGCATCACTTATTGCAATTATCATCAGGCCGACGTCCTTTCCGGTACCATTTATCCGCATTGAATAATGCATCAACGGTTTATTAATGCGATAACACGAAAGGCTATTTTACGAAATGAAAGGTGAAATGCACCAGGTTTATTTTAAGCTTAACAGCTTAACAATATTTTGATAACAATTTGTGAAGATAAGTAGTAGTTTTTGCTATATAATGTCTTATACTGTAATATTATATTACTGGAATAGTAATGTAGAAAAGTTTGTGAAATTTACAATAGCATGTAACCTAATTGGACATTATACTGTTTAGTTCATAACTTTATGCTGCATTACGATAAAGTTTAAAAATCAGGAAGCGTATAAAATGCTTTCAAAATATTATAATTTTAACAATCTCATTATTATTCAGTATGCGCAGCAGTGATGCAAGGGAAGTTGTGACCCTTGAGTATCGACAAGTCGACGTCAATCGAGGAGTCTTCGATCCCGTAGAGGATGCATTCGACGCGCCACTACTCAAGATGGAAGACGAGCTTGCAATATTAAGCGTACCCCTTGATGACCGCCAGCATACCTGCTACGGCGATCTACCGAACTCTCCGAATGATCGCCACTCAATGTTGTAACAATTCCCATTGTGTTTTTCATCTAACTATTTCTATCTCGAAATTCAAATCAAATTTTTATTTTCTGTTATTTAAGTTAATAAGAAATGTATTTCATAAGAAAATTATTAAATATGTGTACATGAAAATACCAAAAATTAAGACGATTAGCATGTAGATACAAGTTTTTTTGTAAACTTCATATTAGGTTTTTGTAAGCAACTAGTTAGTATGTCTTGAATCACGTTTATCTGCGGCCTAGATAACAACGCAGGTTACAAGATATTTCAGGCCGTCATAAAATATTAGTTATATCCTTTGGCTTATTATATTGTTAATACTGCGATCGTCCTATAAGAAACAGAAGTTGGGTTAGCAGATGATTATCTTTGCAAATACTTATTAACAGGCTACTTTAGAAACAGCATATACAAATTAGCAAATGTCTTTTCTATGGGTAAATTGATGTATTTGAAATATTATGAAAAACGCACTACATCTTAAATCAGATTTCTAAGCTATTAAGAAATTTTAAATCAACTGTCATAAAGAGTGTTCAGGTAAGAAAATTTCAAAGTCGTGATGCACTTACTATAAAGGAATATTCGTTACCCGTATTTCAAGTTAAGTGACTCAACAGTAACGACTCTTATTAGGTAGTGTAGCATTTATATATGATGAAGTTACCCGAAAGTTTTACTACTTACGGGATTTTACAGATTAGAGTTAATAATTATTGAAATCGTTATAAGACAGTAGACTACGTAATATATTATTGTTGTCTAGCAAGGTAAGTTCGCTTTTTAGGTTCGCTGCATGCGTCCGCCTCTCCTACGAAACGGCAGCGACGGTGGCTTTGGTGGCACTGCGTACACCGAGCGCCGTGTGTTCTCATCGAATCTACTCGTCCAGGAAATTGGGTTTCGTGATTCTCGTTTGAGATTGCAAGGTACAGAGCGCGCCTCGCGTACACCCGGCGTCTTTTGCATACGCGAGCTCTGCGAGGTTCTCCTAGCGCAAGCACGCGCGCGCGCTACTCGCGACTCGACCAATCGACTCGTCGACCGGAAATAAAGCAGTCGCTCCAGCCGATGTCGCCCTTTGCGGAATTTTTCGTCCCAGGGGCTTCGTGCCGCCGCGCCGGGGCGCAGAACAAGTTCGCAGTCATCCTTCGCTGCAAACAAGACGTCGGTGAGGTAACTCGGCTGCAAGACGCACGAGTCTGAATTATTCGTGCGGCGATGCTCGCTGGGGACTCGCCGCGCCGGATCCTCTCATCTCGATATCTATCGTATGTATTGGATTTTATTCCGAGAGGATATTGAATTTTTCACTCGACTCTATCGATGTGCAATGAATTAATGTGCTTTTGACACAGAAGACCAAGCTACGTAACGACCTTCGTTAAAACTACATCACTTCAAACGTATGAATATATACAAATCACGTCTTTGTCTTCTCAAGTATATTTTTATTAGATTTTGGTTTCTACATACAAATAGATTATTCTTTATTTTAATTTTGTCAAATACTATATTATTTACACGCTGAACAAGAATTAAAATTGTTTCATTACGATTCATCTCATTTTGCAGAATACGAGCTCGTACAAGCAATGAAATATATCAACGGAGGGTACTAATGAATTTCCGTCGCAAAAAGTATCTTGATTTGTATGAAATTATGACTATAAACCCGGCGCCTAGGACTTTTACGACCGCAAGATCAAATTAAACTTCTGTTATGGTTCAGATGCGTCTATGCTACCCTCTTGAAATTTAAATTACGAGATTAGAGGGAAAGCAGCATATTGTTGAGTGAGAATTCATTTAAGATCAAATTATGAAATCATCCCTTTCATATGTTCTATAAAAATTTGTTTAATTTCTTTTCCTCAATTTTATTACTCGACTTATAAAATATTTTAAGATTATAAGCGCGAATTATATGAAATATTAAATTATCTATGTTCTATAAGAATACTGGAAAAATGTATTTACGTATTTATATTCTTTAATATCAGTTGTTGAATTAATTATATATTTTTACATTATTTTTTTAGTTTATTATCTATAAGTGTAGCGTTATATTGAAGGAAATGAGTAGACAAGGTGCCTGCCCTATGGATGGCCATTAGTTTACCTATACTACTGTAGACTTACAATATTTGCAGCTATGATTTGAATATAATGGAAATGGAACAATAAAAGTAAGTACAATAAAACTTCAACAAGTAAAATGAATCATATCATTTAACTGCCAAAGTTGCAGAGTAAATATTTAAGGTTCCCAGAGCCTCGCAATTTAAAATGAATTTAACCACCACCGGATCCGAATTGAAGCTCAGTTCTGCTCGGCGCTTTAACGCATGACTCTGTTCCAGCCCCACCGCGCGCGCGCGCACACACCCCAGCAGCCCGAGAACTGCGGTGCTCCGCGGCTGGGGCGCGCCTTGTAACGGCGGTTTTCCCGCGAAGAAGCGCCAGCGGGCTCCATCTTCTCCGCCCTCGCGACCGTCGAATTTCGCGGGACGCGCGCGTAGCCGCCGGCAGTAGTGCGCCGAGGGAAGAAGGTGAGAAGCAACCAAGGGGAGAGGCTACGCCGGCATACACCACCGGCGCGCTATAATGCCACGGAGCGAAGGCTCGCTCGAAGATCATCCTGCGGTGCTCGAAGATAGCCTAAATAATCCGGAAATCGAAGGGTACTGACGAGAGCGGACCCTTCGTTAAAATGATCGTCTAACGACATCGTCGCTCGAGCGCCGGTGTCAAGTACTAGGGAGCGTCCCCAGCAATTAAGTGGAAGATAAGATTTTTTACATTTTACCTTTTCTAATATGAAATGCATAAACGAATGTAGTCATTCATTTTCGCATTTATCGACTATGTTCGAAACTTTGTGTGTCGTATACATGAAAGCTTTAAATGTAATTTGAATTGCATTTTAAATTCCGTAAAATGAGGTTAATCGCCATACTTTGTACATCTCATATTTTAGTCTTTACATGTATAAAAGGAGAAAATACTCTAGCGATCATTCTGCATAAGATAATTTACACAAATACATCCAGATTAACGTGTAATTATTTTTAAACGTGTAACATTTTACAGGTACCTAAACAGATGAAGCAGTAAAAGAATTTACTCAACTAGAAATTTGCTTGTCAGTCAGGCATGAATAATATATAGTGATTTAAATAGATATACTATCCCATCTTACTTCATTCATCATACTTGACAATCATAGCGAAATACAAGAAAAAATATTTTTTCCAGGTCTACCTAATTTGTATTCTGAACGAATTCCCGCTGAGCATGATGTTACAGTTGACGTTGCAGGGCATATCAAGTCCAGACAATGGTTTCTTTTTATATCAGTATCGAGTCAGCCCTAGCATGGCTCCACGTAACTTTCTGCATGGGTAGTCACATGGATCAGTTTTTTTCAGTCGGGCCATAATACGCGAAAATGCCACATTTACGGGCGGCGCGCCGGCGTGACTTGCGGGGGAAGTGAAGGCGACGTGACGGGACTTCCCCTGTAACAGTCGTATCTAAATACTTGGCCGCGGGCTGCGACTGTATCAACGGAATTTATGCCAGCCGCCTGCGGGGCACTCGACTTTACCGGGGGAATCTCGCACCATGAAATGGGTCAGAGTCTCGCGAACCTTTGCGGCCTCGTGTACGTATATCGCTGTGCTACAGAGTGGAGGGATGATTTTCGTAGCGCCACTTTCATGGTTTCTAGGACGTCGCGAAAGGTTTTTACAGCGATGTTTCACCTAGCATGAAATGTATGCTAAAATATGGCTGTTTGTACACGATACAAGGCGGGCTTGAAGTAATTTAGTTATGCATTTAAGAAAGAATGTATGGGTTTTTCCATATAAGTATGAGGCAATAAGCTTCTGTTTTTTTAATGAAATCTATCTTGATCTATTAATATACAGTAATAGTTTTCAGTTATTGTATTTCAACAGATTATATACGCCTAATAAAAGCAAACGTCAATACTCTTGAATAAAAATAAGAATTTTTAAAGCATATAGAGTACTTACAAAAGAATAATGAATAATAATAAATAATGATCACGTACTTAAATGTATTCTATCAGATACGTATCTATACGTATCTGATTACGTATTTTAAAATACTTACTTTAAAAGATCAAATTCACAAAAATTATTTTTTTAAAATAAATCATACAACTCTATTAATAATATGTTAAATATTTTATGTTTAAAAAAAATAAAATCGAAAAAAATTGTTAAACTTACTTATTTATTTTGATCTGAAATAATCTGAAGAAGTGCTCTTTTAAAAGAGCAGCCATTATAACCATAATTTCTTAAAATCTCAAATTTTCAAAATTTTGTATACGGATAATATGCCACAACATAGAATGTAAACTACTTATGAAGCAATGCTGTATAATGTGGCAATGCACGTTGCCTCTTGCCATCAGGAGCAAAAGAGAAGGCAGCTCCCAAGTGGGTAGTGCGTCAGTTAGGCTTGTCAGTCATCCAGTATGGCGTACTGGAGCGTGCTGCACGCCATTTTAGTCCTCAAAACAGCTTTTGCTTAGGTTTGCTGTAATAGCTGTATAATGCTGGATACGTGTTACGGTTAATATCTAGGCGTCAAGCGACTCCACGTAGAACAACTTGAAACTTTTGCTTCTACTCTTGTTGTGCATTTTAGACTCAAAATAGCGTTTTTGAAAATTTGTAACATTCTAACCGCATTTCTCTTTACAATTACGTTCTAAATATTATTTTATGAATTTTAATAGCGTCACAAGGTACCTACTCCCAAACAAAAAAAAACACATTTCGCCTTAGATTATCCGAAGATTATATTTTAACTAGTACGTGATATAAATAATAATATTTATTTATAAAATTTAAGAACAGTATGTTTTTCTGTACTACAAAACTATTAGAAAATAAATATTGATATAATACAGAAACTTAAATTAACAGAATAAAGAACTTTATTCTGTTATTGGAAATATAAAATAATACTAATGCTGTACATCAGTATAAGAATATTATCCCTCGATGATAGATTAGATAAGAACAATTAAAGTGCTGCGACTTTTTGAGGATAACATTTAATAGTCCCTAATAGGTGCAGGACTACGAGGCGGGATTGCTGCCTTTTTTTGTTATCCATGCGATCCTCGTTCCGAATTCTCTGGGCGCGCGATAACGTCCCTCAAAGCCTTACGGCAATAAGTCCACGGATTACGCGAGTCGCGCGACCCTAAGAACAGGACGTGGCACTCGGTGAAGTATGAACGTCATCAATTTTCGCGAGCCTCCCTCCCCTCAAAAAGTGTTTCTCTCTAAAGAAAGGGAGACCAGAGCAGCAGCGGACAAAGTGAGAGAGAGTGTGTGTGTGAGAGAGAGAGCCTGGAAACCGGCCTGATTTATACCCGGCTTTGACTTTCTCTCGCGCTCTCTTTCGGTACTTCGTTTTTGCTTTTCCTTTGCAATCGTAGCGCGCGGCAGCCCAAAATGAAGATCACGATGATGATCGTCCTGAGCGCGACTTCTAAGGCTTGTGCGTCCAGGTGGTCTCAAGATAGAAAAGTAATTCTGTCAAAGCAAATGCACGCGAATGGCGAAAGCAAGGAGGAAGAGGGAAATCGGGCCTCGGCAAAGACTCAGGCGCACACGGCCAGGAAAGGATGAAAATTGCAGCACGAGCGAGCTTGTGGAGGATAACTTGATAAGAGTTACCGGTCACTAGAGCTCTCTTTCTTTCTCTCTATCTCGTCTTTTCTTTCACCTGCTTCTTCTCCTCTTATTCTTCTTCTTCTACTTTTGTATCCTCTGCACTACCAGGAAAGTACTAGATATTGCTGGCTCGGAATTCAGTTTCTCTTCGATAACGACGGTAATCGAGTTTTTTTCTCCCCTTTCTGTCTAAGAATTCCGTAGGAAATTGTGCGTCATTGGGAGACTAGTACGTATTCCTTTGAGAGCATCTCGCACCCAGATAAACAAAGGAAATACAGGAAAACATTCCTAGCACCTTTACAAATAATAAACGTTTTTCTTCAAAATTAATAATTTCATTTTATTTGTTTATTTTATTTTTAATTTTGTATATCATCATGAAGATTAAATATTTTTTTATCTCTTTACTTTATTAATTTTGTAGTTTTTTGTCGAGACAGGTTGAAACAAAGACTATTTTTACACAAAATTGTTCGCATTATTACGTAACGGAAATAGCTTATTATGACTCTTTTTTTAAATTAATAGTTAAAATTTATGATATATTTTAGTTGAACAATTTTGTTCAACATACGTACTGTTAAATCTTAAAGTACGAGTAATTTAGGATCAGAAAATAGCTGGTACATTACAAATAATGTCTGCTCTAATAATAGACATAAACACGTATTATTACGTAAATCTTCGACAATTTGGGAGGCTTAGGTAGTTCATCTAGGAGAGCGAGCATAGGATCGCTAAATTGGCTGGCAGGAGAGCACGACTACAACGGAGAATGCAAATTGCTCGAGTCTGACTTACAGCAGCGCGCAATAAATCTCAGCGAAGACGCGACGATTGGCATCTCAACGCCCGGATCAAGTTCTGGATTCGCTTGGGAATTAGAATTTCGATGCCTGAGACGCAGAACTAAAGCTCAATTCAAGTTTCTACCACTGGCATTGAATCAAAGCGAAATATAAATTACTCTTATCGTTCTTCCGGGCACTTACCAAAGTCGGATAATTAAGTTATTCTCCAGTTCTTTAACTTTATTTTATTACTGTCAAAAAAGTTACGTAAACGATATTTACAGCGCTGAATTGTCAATTAATATGGTAAAATCCAATACATTAATATTTAGATTAATTTTTACTTTTATTAAATAATAATCTTAACGAGTAAGCAGGAATGTAAAAGCTTAATTTTTCTGTACACATGTTAAAGTTTATATTTTTGTAAAAATTAATATTGAGAAAAAAAAACAGAAAAATATTTACGTTAACTAAATAATGGCATATAAATAAACTTGATAGATAATTTAAGAAAAATCTTAATTCTAAGAATTTGCATGGAGCAAAGCGCAGGTGAGCAAAGTTCAGTTGTTTCATTGAGCTTAGACACGCACGAGAGTACTTTGCGTACATATGCTCTGTAATAAGCGCGCAAGCTTGGCGATAGCAAAGAGCATACATTACGCCGATAGCATGAAAATACACAATTTACCGCACCGCCTCACGCATTCACTCGGCGAGTAAGCTTATTTCCAGCTCCGCGAGTTGAAAAAAACGAGAGAGCGAGAGACGTGAAAAGCAGCGAAATAAAGAAGAAGGACGCACGATTGAGGGAAATGAGAGAGGCGTGGCGCGCGCGCGCGCATAAAGGGTAGCATACGTGGCTCGCGGGGGACAGGTGGATGCAGCGCGGCCACCTCCTAAAATAATCAGCGACCTTCGAAAGCGTTTGGCCCGCGGCTAGGGCTCAGCCGGAGCCGGACCAGGTTCTGCCGTATAAAAAATTACTCTCCACCTTCTTTACTCGCAGCGTGCCTGGCGCTTACCATATTTTTATGCCCTGACCATCCGCGCTTCTGCAGCCTTACCTACGTACTCCATCGCGTGACGAGACTTTTCACGCCTCTTTACATATTCATAAGAAGAGCCGTGAAAAGTTTCTTGCACCTCAGTATTATATGCATGATTAAAACTTCACGCTCCGAGATGAGTGTGACAAGTTTTGTCACTTTTCTGTCTTATATTATCCTGCTTACTTGAATAACTAATACAATCAAAGTGTTTCATTTTAATTAACCTCAAGCTAATAGTTAAATGCATATCAACTTTCAGTGAAAAAAGACACAAACTCTTCACCAATATTATTGACTTTTATATTTTAATATGCCCGTAGCTTTGAACGTTTAATATTTACGTTTTCATTCAATACTCTGTAAATTAATAATGCCTTGTGGTTGTGCAATATTCATCATGAATTTTCCGATTATTTGTTCGGTAATAAATATCAATACAAATAAGTAAACAAGTAAATTTATCATACGCGTGCAAATACGGTTCTATCGAGAACATGCAAGTACAATCTTTGTACAATTGTAGATACGCGCGCAAGTGACTCGAGCGTAGAAACGGCCAGACGCAAACAGAGCGTGCGCGCGCGTATGTAAAATGCAAGCGTACGCGCGCGCGCGCAATAGGGGCACTTGTCAAATATATCATTCCCCTCGATATATCCGAGGCAGCAGCAGACACTTCATGATGTACGTGCGCGCAGCACCTCTTGCGAACTTTACTCAATTTCCTCATTTCCGGCCGGAGGAATAAACAAGCCGCAGTGAAAAAGTGTTGCACGGAGCGGTGCAGGCAGCCGTCTCGCGGGTATATTGAATCGTTCCTGTGTACGTGCATTCTCGTGTTCTAGCGTGAAAGCGGCAGAGCCGGCGCGATGCTACTGCACTGTGAGTGGAATCGAAGAATCGTAAGCTGCACACTCGCGAACTTCAACAGGTACCTACGTATTGGCAAGAGGCTTAATTGACTTGCCGCTGTACGTTTGGCTTCTCCGCGAGTGTACTTTACTGCTCTTCTGCTGGAACGTTACTTAAGACGAAGTACCGACCTTCCACCAAGTGTTTTTAAACTTACTTACGATTGAGACCGAGAGAGAGAGAGAAAGAGAGAAAAGAGAGGCTATCTAGAGCGATAAATTACTTCAACGTTTATCTTTCAGAGCTTTGTCTGTAGAGAATTCGATTTTACGGTATGTAACTCTAAAATTCTTTGAATTATTCAAATAATTGACCAGTTTACACAATGACTACAACAGGTAGTATATTAAACGAAATGAAAAATATGAAGGGATGCGGTGCAGGTTTCTGAAAACAGTACTTTAGATTCATAATTCATGAGATCTTGCAATGAAAGAAAGAAAACACAAGAATTAAATAGAGAGTGCAGCATAGTGCGCAATAAAATTGTTCCGCACGTAACTCGCATAGCTTTTTTTCGGGAAAGAGGATGAACGCGCGAGCTCAGCAGCATGAATAAAAGAAAAAGCTAGCATTTAAATTTCAGGTTTTAATTACTAGTCATAAATGTTTCATGCTCATAAACAGTTTTAAACTAAACTAATAGCAATTTATCGCGTATCGATATTTCAGATATTTTGAACTCTATTTTTTCATCTTGCGGGCGAAATGCAAGAGTTGCTAAGCAAAGAAAGTATAAATTTGTATACAAAGACAGAAAGGTAAATTATTTGACAGGGGCCTGCGGCGGCTCAGTCGGTAGAGTGTCGGATTCCCACGCCGGTGACCCGGGTTCGAATCCTAGTCTCTGCCGATTGATACAAGCACCACTGTAAAAATTACATGTGCTTTGTTTACAAACACACCGCAGACCCCCGTCGTCGATTAGCACCACATGGGAGCACAAACATGGCGACGTTAAAAAAAAAAAATAAATAAATAAATAAATTATTTGACATGAGAAAGTCTTCATCTCGCTCCCCTCACGATGATGATGACGCTGAGCTGAATAGCATCGTAGCGCGTTTAGGCTGCTTGCTGCTCCCATCTTATCTCTCCAAACGCATGGCTTCTCGGCGTTTTAATAATCAATGATGTGCATTGAAATAACGCTGCGCGGGTCTTTTCTCGGCGCTGGTGCGCGCCGGTGCGCCACCCTGCCCGGCCCCATAAAACTTTAATGTCGGACGTAAACCCGTCTGCGACAGAAGGTGAAGTTTAGCCCACATTTGCTGAGCCTCCACGTCGTAAATCGAGCGCGCGCGCAGGAGGCACTTTCATCGGCACACGCGCGAGAGTGCGCACGCGTCTATTCTTCGCCGCCTCAGCTCGCTCCGAGGCTCTGGCCCAATACTTTCCCGGCTCGACAAGAGCAACCCCAGCTTCTCAGCGTCCTCGTCCAGTGCAGCGGCACGTCTGCCAACGTGGGTATAGCCACCTACAGCAGGCGAGAGGATCGGGCATTCGATTTTATGGCAGAGCCAGAATAGCTTTGTGAAACGCCGGCAATTCGGGAGAATGCAGGGGGCCCGCGCCCACGCGTACGCTGACGTATAACTCGTCGACCGACGCGCTCGCAGCTGAGAAGAAACGCCGAGGCCCGAACGCCCCGGCGGAAACTCTATCAGAAACTTGTGTATTTCTACCCCCGCGTGGCTCCTCCGTACCGTACGTGAATCAATTTGCGGCGTATGCCCGCGCTAAGGTAAAATCATCTTATATACAGTGTCATAAAGAACTGACATACTTCGTAGATTTTGAGGTAATTTTTTTTAAGAAAATATTTTGCAAATATCGATCACAAAATATGCTATTGAAGTTTTTGTGTACACAAAATTTAAAGCAGCTGCACATCAAGAGATTTCTTTTATTTATACTAAGTAAACATATATTGAAGTATAAAAATAAAAGATGTTAGACGATTTCTGTAAAATATTTTCCTAGTTATACAACAATGTACCAGATTTATGAAATTTCATAAGCCAACATTTAATGAGTGCATTTTAATCCGTAGAAATAACAAATTTAAACACAAAAAATAAGTAATGGAGTTTTCATGACTTACTGCAAGTCCAGTCAAGTTTTGCTAACCGTATTTTATTTTCACTGTTCGAGGACGGGAATTTTGCTTAGTAATTTTGATTACTTTTTTATAGCCAATTGTATGTATATTTACTTCTATCATGTAAGAAAATCTCTGAAGTTATTAGTAACTCATGTAGGAGCCAGTTCCGTCTGGAACAGTATAGCACATATAAAAAAATTGTAAATTTCATTCTTTCCCGTGTAAACAAAATTGGTCTGGCACTAGTCTGTCCAAAGTCTGCAAAATAAGACTGGAAAACGTTTGGTAAAAGTCTAGCGAAAGTCTGCCATTAGCTACTATGCCAGACTTTTAATTGTGTTTGTTCAACAAGTCTGGCAAAAAAGTATGTATTCGTATGTAATTTTTCCGCAAAATCCGAATAAATTGGTCAGAATACGCCAAAAGTGGAACATTTTGTTTAAAATGCAATTGTTTAAACAAATAAGAAAAATATAATATTTGGATGGAAAGTATTCTTTTCCAAAAATATATGTCATTTTAAGCCAAAAAGCTTGTATAGTCCATTTACCAAAAGTGTAATTTAACAGAGTTATGATTTTTTTAAGTTTTATTTTTATCATTTTTCATCAACTTTGAGGATTTTCTTTCATGAAAACTTAAAGTACTATCTTAAAAATTTTGCGCCTTTTTGCTCCAAATAAATCAGAAAATGAGATAAAATTTTTCTTTAACCCAGAAAATAAAATTGTTTAAACCCTCTGAGACGCTAGATTTAGATAAGGGGCTTTAGCAAGGAATCTTATCAGAACTTAAATACTACAATCATTTGAACTAATTTGTTTATCAATAACAAACATTTATTTGATGTTTTTTCGAATTCGATAATAGTTTTATTATTGTTACCTTGATAAAAAAGTCGTTCGAAAAAAGTGTGGTGTCTCAAAGACGCCACGCGCGTGACTGCGTATTAATTAAACTTTTATACAAGTAGAACTTTATTGATTATTTTTCTTTAAGTTATGATTACCCCATTTATTATGTTTGTTATTGATAAACAAATTATTCCAAACGATTTTAGTACTTAAGTTCTGATAATATTTATTGCTAAGGCTCTTTATCTAAATCTAACGCTTCAGAGGCGTCCACGCGCATGTACGCGTAGGACGGAAAAGTGCACCATCTCGTGGATACATACAATTAAAAAAGTTTCTAGGTTAAAAATAGTATATTGTGCAACAAGGGGGGGGGGAGGGAATATTCTATTTCTAGCGAGGGTAGGATGATTTTGCACGAGTCGGTGTCGAGGGCGCCGAAGGCACGCTCGAAATGAGCAAATTTCCATCCGCTTTACATGCATGGAAAAGGGCCTATTTCTTGCCAGTATTAAGAAAAAAATATCTGATTTTGTGACTTCTTTTAAGCAAAAATGCCGCTAGAACATTTAACGTAGTACCTTAAGTTTTCATCGAAAAAAATGGTCAAAGTTGATGAAAAATTATAAAAATAAAACTTCAAAAAGTTATTACTTTGTTAGATTACACTTTTGGCAAATGGAACATAGAAGTTTTTTTGCTTAAAATGACGTATATTTTCGGAAAAAAGTACTTTCGATCCAAAATAATTTTTCTTATATGTTTAAGCAATATGCAGCATTTTAACCAAAATGTACCAGTTTTGGCGTATGCAGACCAATTTATTCAGATTTTACAAGAAAAAATACATAAGAATACATACTTTATATCTACTCCCATTTTGGTACACACGGGAAAATACCCAGCCCCGGACTAATAGTATAGTAGGACTGATTGAAAGTATAGCAAATAGTCTAGATTTTTTCCAGACTTTTGAATAAACACAATTAAAAGTCTGGCATAGTGGCTAATGGCAGACTTTCGCTAGACGTTTGCCAGACGTTCGCCAGACTTACTTTGTCGGACTTTTGCCAGACCAGTGCAAGACCAATTTTTTTTACACGTGTTACTACTCTTAAAAGTTTTTTATCATATAAATTTAAAGTTTATAAAGGTATCTTTTAAAAAACGAACTCAAAAACTAAAAAATTGACGCTGGCGTTATAGCGACAAATCCTCCTTTAGTAGAGATTAGGTAAATAGAGTTTAGAGGTATTTACATACATATACCCACACACACACACATCCACGCAAACATGTATGCCCGAAAGCGTACCACATATATTCACACACATATATAAACAAGCATTAATACGTTAATGAATTTCATGGAATAACAATTTCATTTAGTGGTTCGCATATGCACCACTCCCGTTCTTTGAAGGTTAATAAAAGCAATCTGGATTCGGCACGAAATATTCAGAAAATATTTGCAAAGATATAAATGTATTTTGCCGAATACCAGGGAACGAAGACCAGATATTTTTTCTCAATGAAGCAACGGCGCATCGCAAACAATATGGATTTTCTATTTTTGCCGATAATCTCGTCAAATTGCCCCAGATGAATCGAGCTCTACCGCTTTCAAGTTTTAAATTCGTCTGTCCATGAATTATGCAAAATGCCATATGGATGGCGGCTGAAAAATTCATGCCATTATTCGACTCCACACAGACAAGTACTGGATGATCGAACTTGCTAAAATATTAGTGCACATTATAGAGTATGATATTTTAAATTCCTCCTTGTTTGCATAGGTAGTTTAAACGTTTTCGATAATTCAAGTTATATTATGTATTACTCATGCATTGTATACAAGCTACAATTGAAATGAATTTTAATAGCACTTTAAAAATATTGATGTTTCTTATAAAAAAGAAAAAAATAAATTATGCATAATAGCAGTGCATTTTCTTTTTTAAGCTTTTGGAATTCTCTTCTAGCTTTAAGTATCTGTAGCTATAACTTGCATTAACTTAAGATTACGAAATGAGAAGTACATATTTTTACAAATGTTGTGAATCGTGTATAACGAGAAATACAAACGCGATCGATAACAAAGCAAGCGGCGAGAGTGCAAAACCCATCTTGTTACACGAGCAACGTCTTTCTCTTTTTTATACTAGGTAGTGTATAAGAAGCACGATACAATACTGTACGATTCAAGTGTCGCTCTTCGAATATAGCTACAGGGAAAAAGTTCGTTCGAACTGAAATCGAGGCTAAATGGGAATTCGCGATAAGATCGCGCAGCTTATCGCTTTCGGCGTTTCTTTCTTTTCTTTGCCCCTGCTTCTTTCATTTTCGCTTTCGCTTTCCTCTATCGTGCCTCGATCGCATCTCGCTCACGCCTTTCTCTCTCTTCATCTCTCCTTTTCATTCTCGCGCACTTCGAATTCTGCGATTACCTATATAGCTCTACCTTAGATGTAGCGCAGGTACCTAGGTGACTTGTGCGCGGCGCACCAAGGCAATCTGAAAAATTACCGTTTTATTCATGAAGCGGGTCGATCTAATCCGATCGGCTGTGAAAAAACTCGTCGAGCGTTCGAGTGGCGAACGATTCAATCGCGATCCGTTTTAAATTCCAGCTGCAGGGCTATATCAAAGAGGGTCTCTAGCCATTTTTCACGCAAAAACGATTATTTCCGAACGCGCGGATAATCTATGGCAGCTCGCACACTCTGCCATTTTTTTATTTCTATCTATGTCTGCAGTCCTTTCTTTTGCTCGTGCGCTGCACGCAGAGCCCAGCCATTTGTGCGCAGCCTGTTTCATTCTTTTTTTTTATCACTGTGCTAAGCTACAGCAGGATATACAATGCGGGCTACACACAGCGCGGCGCGTTTCGCGTTCGAGGTCCATCGAATCGCGCACGCGCCTACGGCCGATTCGTGGCCGGCCGAACAAAGCTTTCATTATTTGCTGCCCAATGCATTCTACCGAAAGGTTTATATCGACTTTTCATGTATTGTGAGAACCACCAATTTTAAGATTTATTAAAAAAAATTTTATATAACAATACACAACAATCTCATTACATTTTATTATGGACTGACCAACAAGGGAAATAAATATAGGATATATTTACAGTACATCTGCGTTGACAACACTTTCAAATAAATACGATATATTTGATCAATTTGTATTCACGAGCGATAAATAGATTTACTATTATTGCAGTATTATACAAATTCAATGTGACAAGTGAATAATTGTCTGATTTAATTATAAATTATTTTAGATGTATAATTAAAAACAACACCTAAGTAAATTAAATTAGTAATGCTTCTTTGTATAAAAATATGTTTCTGTACATTAAGGAACATATTAAAATCATAAAGCGATAACGGGTGTTTTTTGCAGATTTAGTTGTTATACTTGATACCTTTGATATGATAGTAGGATTAAGCTGTGTACGAGGGATAGAGACAAAAATTCACTGAACTTTGTTATGAGTAATAGAGGACATTGCACTCGCTGTTTTACGCAATCGCGTACACATGGAGAGAAAGTCTTTGGGTATATGGGTACGGCGCACCAGTATAATGTGTCTATGGATTAATATTAATTACAAGCCACCGGGCGGTGATTAAATCAGCTAGCGGCACGACAATCCTTATTCTACTCTCCCCTTTGGAGGTCGCAAGCGTAAGACCAGAAACGAAAGGAGCCTTAATATGTACTAGCATCCAACGTAATACGGCTTGTCTGCCTAAATGATGAATGTTTTTACTTCTTATGTTCGCAAAGTAGGTACTTTCCTGAGGAAAATTTAATATTTTCGCTGAACCCTTTCGACCACTTCAGCTTTGCGAAGAAAATCCCTACTATACTGCTATTAGTATACAGGCTTAAAAATATATTATAGTAAGAAGGAATGTTGCAAATAAATATTTAAAAGAAAATAAAAATTAACATACCCCTGGTAGAAATCTTATCGCGGCGCCCACATTCGCTATAAAGATCTTTATAGGCAAACTAGATAGTACTAGACTATACAAAACTCGATATATCCACACAGATCTACATAGGTTTCTCAATAATATGTACATATAAACTCAGTGAGGTTATATTATTTATTGTACAGAACTTTTATTGTAAAAATTAATGTTAAAAAAAGTTTAACATGCAAGTTTTCAATTATAATAATAAGATCTACAGTTCTATTCGTACTATTTACATATAAAAGTAATCAGAAAGCATATCTAACCTAAAAAATGAAAATTTAGAAATAATGTTCCTTGCATATGAAAAACAATGATCACAAAATAATGTTATCGATTGATTTAGTTGTTTCTTAAAAAGTAATAAATAAATAATAATATTAATATCATATGTACAAATATGTACTTTATGACATACTTTATTTAAAAACTAAAATTTTAATTTCAGAGCTGCAAATAATTTTGTATCCATATGACAGTTCTTACAATGCATAAACTGCTCATCTATGACAATATTTTCAAATACATGTCTTTACAAACACGTTAGTCGAACACATTTAGACAATAATTTTCTGTATAAGTAACAAATTATTATGTTTTAGCTGACCATATCAATCTTGATATAAATTAATTATAAAATTGGAAATACAAAAATAGAACATATATAATAAATCGTCTAAATAAATCTAACTCAAATACATTATGTCTTTTTAAAAATAGAAAATTAATCAGTTGATAATAAATATGTTTGAAAATATTTTTCCTTACATAAACCATACAGGTTTTGAAGCCAAGCCTGTATTTAGGATGGAACATAATCAAATGTAAGGAAACTAATTGTACATAAACAAAATAAATATATGCACTAATACTTCATATAGTTATTTGGATATTCAGCTTACTTTTTTATTTTGATCATTTAATATATATGTGCAACGTAATATTGTTATTGATTTCTTAAATAAAAAAACTGGATGCATCTAAAACTTGATAACCTTGCACTTTAGAGGTTATTTATATTTACTTAAATTGGTAGTAGATGAATAATAACATGTAAATACCTTCAAATTAAAATAATACATAATAACCCTGGTAGAAATTTATCCCGTCCACTTTATAGATCTATGTAGAATAATCTCGCGCTGTGTAGATCTATGTAGGCAAACTAGATAGCTACTATAAAGGCGTGTAACGGTCGTCCCTTCTAGTTTCCCATATTATTTGCCCCGATAAAACTAGATAAGCAAAATTATGACAATAACAACCACTTAAAGGTTATGTTTTAAGAAACAGACGCATAATCTATTGAACTTATTATGTATTATTTTGATTTAAAGGTATTTACATGTTATTGTTCACCTATTACCAATGTAAGTAAATGTAAATAACCTCTAAAGTGTAAGGTTATCAAATTTTAGATGCATCGAGTTTTTGTATTTAAGGGGATGTCGGAGCTAAAATCGTGTATTTTCTTTTAGTGATTACTTTTAAAATATAGAATGCAGGGAAATCTTAAGAGCAGAGCACCGTAGTGCTTTTTATAATAAAGCTTTTGCATGCAAGATAAAGTTGATCTGATGAGTTATTTTTCTGATTAATTGGAAATACAATAGGGTGTTTACGCATTGAAACCTAACCTCCAAATTGTAATCATACCAAACTTTTGCTAATAACTTCTTTTAATGTAATTTTACAGTAAGATTTAGAGCTGAGCACCGTAGTGCTTACTATAATGAACCGATCTGTACAAGATAAAGTCAGTCGGACTTGTAGTTTTTACAAACAATTGGAAATACAAAATAGGTTGGGCAGCAAAAGGGGGGGGGGGTCCGACATCCCCTTAAGAACTCAATAACAATATTATGTTACACATATATATTAAACAATCAAAATAAGAAAATAATCTGAATATCTACATA
The DNA here is from genome assembly GCA_949152435.1 of Gastracanthus pulcherrimus. Classification (NCBI taxonomy): domain Eukaryota; kingdom Metazoa; phylum Arthropoda; class Insecta; order Hymenoptera; family Pteromalidae; genus Gastracanthus; species Gastracanthus pulcherrimus. The sequence continues at coordinate 49,915,069 of OX424574.1, forward strand.
ACTATATGAAGTGTTGGTGCAAATATTTATTTTCTTTGTGTAAAATTGGTTTCCTTATATTTGATTATGTTCCATCCTAAATACATGCTTGGTTTCAAAACCTGTATGGTTTATGTAAGGAAAACTATTTTCACATCCATTTATTATCAACTGATTAATTTTCTATTTTTAAAAAGAAATAATGTATTTGAGTTATTATATATATGTTTTATTTTTGTATTTCCTACTGTGATTAATTTATAATCAAACACTTTCATTTGACATCTATGGCCAGTTAAAACATAGTAATTTGTTACTTATAAAGAAAATTATCATCTACATGTGTTCGACTAATGTGTTTGTCTTTGAAAATGTTGTCACGGACGAGCAGTTTATGTATTATAAAAACTCACATACGGATACAAAATTATTTGCAATTCTGAAATTAAAATTCTAGTATTTAAATAAAGCATCTCATAAAGTACATATTTGTACATATGATATTATTAATTATATATTACTTTTCAAGAAGCAACTACATCAATCAATAACGTTATTTTGTAATCACTGTTTTTCATATGCAAGGAAAATTATTTCTAAAATTTTATTTTTTAGGTTACATATGCTTTCTGACTACTTTTATATGTAAATAGTATGAATAGAAGTGTAGATCTTATTATTATAATTAAAAACTTGCATGTTAAACTTTCTTTAACATTAATTTTTACAATAAAAGTTCTGTTCAATAAATAATATATAACCTCACAGATTTTATACGTACATATTATTATTGAGAAAACTATGTAGATCTGTGTGGATTTATCGAGTTTTGTACAGTCTAGTACTATCTAGTTTGCCTATAAAGGCCATTATAGCGAATGTGGGCGCCACGATAAGATTTCTACCAGGGAAGCATAATAGATTATGTTTCTGTTTCTTAAAACATAAATTTTAAGTGGTTGTTATTGACATAATTTTGCTTACCTAGTTTTATCGGGGAAAATAGTATGGGAAACTAGAAGGGACGACCGTTACACGTCTTTATAGTAACTATCTAGTTTGCCTACATTGATCTACACTGCGCGAGATTATTCTACATAGATCAGTAAAGTGGACGGGATAAATTTCTACCAGGGACTGAGTGATATTTAATATACAACATAAATATTTTCCTAAGCACAAATGCAATCCTTGCTGACCAACGTAATAATGTGATTTATAAAATACGAGAAAAAAAAGTTATAATTATTATTTAATTATAATAGAAAAAAATAGATATCAGAATGTACATATTCAACATCATATGGCTAGATAACGTTATAAATCAAAGTTTTTACAGAATAGAATGAATATTCTCGAGTTTTTTCAACGACATGATGTAATCAATTAATCAAATAGTATAGCTCTTCGTGTGTATTGAATTACGTCACATAGATTGTGAGTTTGCTCTTTAAAATGAGCTACGTCATATAAATCACATTTTTATAAAACTATAAAAAAATCTTTTTGTATCATGAGTTATTACGAAAGAATTCAAGTGGTATTTATACTGTATAGTGATTAAACCGAAATACAGAAAATAAAAATAATCATTACAATAATCTGCTTAAAAAAGAAGGGAGTAAGAGAGAACAAGAAAAAAAATAGTAAGGAAATACGAAAGATAATGCTCGATACCATAAATAATTATAATCGTATAGTCACGTACTGTACGAGTTTGAAGGGAAGGGACGTGGAAAGTGGCAGTGACAGTTAGTTTAACAGTATGTTTAAATTTTGCAATCCCAATAACTGCCAGTGATATCGAAGTAATCAATTATTTACTCAACATTGTCTTAAACATTGATGTTGTATAATAGCAATTTATTGAAATGTCATCGAATGCGTTATATAGGACGTTATTAAAAATCCAGCATGATTCCAATTTAATATGACAGTGACACTATGCCACAAAATATGTTCTACATGAGGCATTATGGTTGGCAAACCATCAATCTTGGAGTGAGGTAGAAAAATAAATTCTCGAAAATAATTAATTATCTGTTAAAACAATATCTTATCACGCTAAGTACATAATTGGCTCATTGATGGATCAATCTAGAGAGTAGTGCATCATAGTTGATATGAGAGCAACCCCTCTGATGGAGACCGACGGCGAAAAATTCTTTCCCCTTCGTACCACGCTGACACGATTTTCGCCAGAGAAATTTCGGGGGTGCGAAGAACCCGCAACCTTCTGCGACCCCTTGCCGAAGATGGCAAATCTCCACTCTCCCTCTTTCATTCCCACGTGTTCGACGAGGAGCGGTGCGCCCTTCTATCGTCAATATTTCATGTTTCGGCATGATCTATGCGGCAAACTCTAGCTTTCGAATATTTTGTATCGTTGGACTATTTTTCAAGATCGAAAAATAAATATTCCGCATAAATAAATATCATATTACATTATTAATAATATAGATTCATTAAAACTTTAGATGATTTGTGTATTTGATTAACAGCATGTGAAAATTGAAGCAATTCCGATTCTCGCTGAGAAAGAAGATCTGTCGCACGAGAAAATGATGCGATAGTAAGATAAAATCTTGGAAGAAAATTCGAAGCAAACAGCACAAGTTTTTTAATTTCAAACTCGACGATGGCAGCAATTTCATTCGCAAGAGAGCGTAAAGTCGAGAGCGCGAAATTGGAAAAAAATAAAGAGCGCTGTAGCGGCGCGCGCCCGTGGAGATATCGCGCGGAGCACTTAAGCGAACGAGCGCGTAACTGTCGCGCGACAATGATGACGAGCTCCTAGAAGGAGCGGGGGAGGAGTGCGCGCGTACAAACGTTTGTACAGACCGCGCAGGCGGGAGATTTGCGTCGGCCGCAAAGGGACGAAGGGTAGATCCCGCGCGCAAGATACACGCGCTCGCGGACAAATTTCGGGGGAAATATGCTCGCGCGGCCGTAGCTCACCGCAGGCCGAGCAGACTTATACCGGAGGCGAGGCAGAAAGAGCCTCGTCGCGCGGAGGCTCCGCTGCGTAGAGACGATGAGAAAAATATCTAAACGTAGATCAAGCCAGACGGAAAACGTCTCGTTAAAATGCCAAAGTGCCACGGACGCCGCGGCGCTCCGAGGCGGTAATCGCGCGGGAGCGCCTCACCGTCTCCTTTCCGTCGCCTTTCTTGACGCCTGCCTTCCTTCCTGCCAGCCTGCCTGCCTGCCCGCCCGACTCTAGGGTGAAAAAAAAGGGAGAATCATTTCGAAAGTTTGACAGTTCCCGGGGGGCGATTGGCGCTGAGTGAGTGAAATCCCGAGGAGGCTCGGGATTGCGAAACATCGCACTAAGGCCTAGGGTGAATTAGACAAAACCACAACGGCGCAACTTCCAGTCGACGACATTTTTCTTCCGTGTCGGCTTTTTCTTTTTACTTGCAAAGAATCTACGCACAGTGCTCCATCACTTGGTTATTGCTTGAAAAGGCGAACACTTGGCAGTCTGTAAATACACTTTTAATATGAAACTAAAAAGCTTGAAAATACTCCCACGTACATAATACCTTAACAAAATGAAAAACGTAGTGCGATAAAGGTCTACACAGCCTTTATAAAACACTTTTTTTACCACTTTGGGAACCACTTAAATTTTAAAACCGTTATATGTCCGGGGCTATTCAAACACATTGAACCTTATATTTCATAACTCTTTTAAAAACTCGCTCCAAACAGACTACATTTTGCCGGTTAAACAGAAAGTACATTATTTTTTTTAATTTTTATCTTGAATATCTCATACAGTTCCAGCATTTTGTATGTTATTTAACCAATCGACCATCCCATTTAAAATAAAAGTGACTGTTTTTAATTTTATTATTTTTTATCGTGTGTATTTTTAGTGGCATAAAGAATTCTATAATATTATATATGCATTAACGTGGCCATAAAAAGGTGATTCCAGAAGGAACGCCCATAAAGCGTCAAAGGACGATGCGAGGTAAAAATTTGAAAATGTGCAAACATCGAGGATTGCGCAAAGTGCTTGTAAAGCGAGACTCGCGTCTTTTATTTTCCATCTTGACGTCGAAGGTATCTCTGCTGTACGTGACGGAAGCCCGGCTACTGGCGCTTTAACGACTGTTGACGCTTCTTTCGTCTTGTGTACTTTACGTTCGGCACAGCCGATGCAATTTGCCGAGTCGTAGTAGCTTGCCCGTGTGCTCGCGCTAAACCGGAAGTCGGAAGTAATTTCGCATCCTGACACTTCTGGCGAGATTCGTCATAAGTCCTCGGCAGGTGGGATTTATCGTGATCCGCTGCGATCGCTGAAGTAAAGTCGCCGCGCAACGTCTTCCGGCAACATCTGCCGCGTGGCAAATGCAGGAGAACGAAATCTCGAGCCGCGTACGTATAATTTTATCTTTGCACTTTCATATTCCACCATGAAACTGGATATATATCCACTAGCTTGATTTTAGGTAAGCTCCCGTGGAAAAGTTGATAATTGTGTCACAATAACGGATAGAATAAAATGTTTCTTATCAGAATCGTCATAGCTGCAAATAATTAACGACGGATTAATTAAAATAAGCGAGGTCATTCGATAATAAAAAGAAAGTACATTGAAAAGCGTTTGACAATACTGAAAACATAAAAATAATGAAAGTATAATTAATTGAAAGTCTAGACGCATTTTAAATAATTAAGTCGCTTTTAAGAGGATGCATTCCAATCTCCTCAGTTAAGTCGCTGAATAATTCATCGGAGTGTCGTTGCAGCCTGTAGATTATTAAAGCGAAATTTAGCCTTCGTTGTCGAAAGCTCCTCGAAAGAAATAAAAGGAATATAAAGACGTAGGTCAGAGCTAGAGAGTGTTTTGCGTCCTTTGGCGCGGGCCTTCCCTACACTGAATTCCATTTCGCCCGGTTCATGACGCTCGTCCTATCTTATTAAAAGCGGGCACAGGACTGTAGATCATCCCTCGACACTTATTGACTCTCGGTGCCGAATTGAAAAGTAGGCTGGCGAGCGTAACGCCGTGCACGCACCAGCAACGCCATTTGTTATGCCGGGCCCGCGTTCTCTCTTTCTCTCTTCGAACGCTCATTTTCGGCACTTGCCGCTAAAGAATGGTGAAAAATAGCCGGGAAATTACTCCTGCCGTTCGTGTCACGTGCCGCTGAATTTTTTTCCCTTTCTCGTGAAATACGTTCGGCTCTTTAAAAATGATCCTACTGCTTAAATGAATTTTCCTAACTTTATGGATATTGCGAGAGGGTGGAGCTTTCCCTTTTTTCATATTAATAACAAGCGAAGTGAAAAACAGCTGCTTCTCTATTCGAAGAAGTTTGATTTATTGCACTAAAATTGAAAATACTGCGAATCTCGAAATGAATATTAGAAAATAAGATGCTTCTTTGAATGCATGCTTTTGTGCAGAGATTAAACTGCTACTCGGGAAGTGAGATCGTACGCGTAAGAAAGTGCGAATAACTCGCGACGACAGGTGCGAAGCGTCGTAGACGACGGGGGCGACACGTGCTTTGTCGCGGCGGCGTCGTGGCGCTACAAAGGCATCCCTTATATGCGCGTGCTCTATCTTCCGCGCACCGCCTGGGATTAGACGCAATGCCTCGATGTCGGGCGGTGGCGTCGGTGCGAACGTCGCAAATTTTCTGTGCGGCACAGCACCGGCTGCAGCTCGGCAGCTCGGCAGCTCGGCTCTCGCACTTGCCGGATTGAGTGGATTAGCCAAGCGCGCTCCAGAAAGTCTCGTAAATCGTCCGCAGGGCTGCGCGAGGGCCGCGCCGCCATGCCTAAATAGGGATTCGCGTGCCGCGGCTAAATGATAATTTCTCACCGCGCTGGGACCCTGTCGCGATGAGAAAATGCTTTTCTCCCTGATCATTAGCGGATTTCAACTCGATTTATCACCTTTAACTAAGCCGTCCCTTCATGCTGATGAGAATCATTCGTATACCTACGTGTGCAGAGGAGCCAAGCGAGCGCTCAAGCAAGACCTTTATGAAGTTCAGCGCCGAGTTAATTCACGCCATTCAGTCTAACCAAACGCATCAACTCCCTCTAGTTAGACTTGATTTCACGCGGAAATACGATGTGAGATGCTCTCCCATCCTTTACTTTCTTCTTGGATAATAATTATGTTTATTACATGCATTTATTACTTTACTATAATTCTCTTTTACTTGACAACTGTTTTTTACTTTCATTCCATTTTTCCAATTAATTTGAAATCTTTAGTTAAAGTTACAATTTTAATGTCGGTATTGATAGTCATATGTTTTTCGTTTTAATAAAAAACTTTAATTACTTAACTCGCTTTCTAGATTATCTGTCTGCATGTCTCATTTTCGTTCGACTATTTCTGTTATTTTCAATTATTCAGTGATTTTAATAACTTTTATAATTCATTCATTTATATTTGCAAATTAATAAAATAAAAAATACTTATTTATTATTATTAAAGAGATTATATGACTTTACGTTCAAATGTAATTTTTTGTAATATTTTTATTAAAAATAAGTAAGTGAAAATAACCAGCCATTTACTCGTTCTGCGACATCGAATTACGGTGGAGGACGACGAGCGTCGGAAGAAAGAACAAAATCTATTGTCGCGTGAAAGAGCTCCGACTCCGAAAAGACTTCAGTCGTCAGGCTTTCTTCCACTCGCCTTTCACTTCTAATAATGCGTGTTGAAAAACGCAGTCACATAACTGAATGACATATCGAAGGCGGAGTCCTGACGCGCAGCGACTTTCATTTTCACGTCACATCCGCTCGTTAATCCACCACCGAAACTACCATATTATGTTACTTGCACTTGTAAACAAAATATTTCTATATAATTCCATTATAATTTAAATTGATTCTTTTTCAAAATTATGTTTAAAAATGAAAATTTTGTAAAATTACGAATATTTTTATAGGTGATATGTATATATATAATTAATATTTACAGGTTCTACATCAATGTTGCATATTACTCGTAAAATATTCTCTAGGCATGGTTCTTTAAAAGACCTATTTGGAAGTTTTAAAATATCAAAATAATGTTCACGTATTAACAAAAGAAATGGCAATCAGCCAAATATTAAAATTTTCTTTTTACTTTATAGCGTTTACTTTTTTCTATTCTCAATTGTCGATTTTCGATTCTCCATTCTTTGCAGAATCACGATCCTCTCGATCTTAGATTAAAGCGTATCTTCCGGGGCGAGGAAAGGGTTCAAAGCCTATCGTGCATCCGGCGTCCGGCGTCGAGCTGGCTTTCCTTCAAATCCGCTAAAAGGGCTGGCGCAATAATTAATTCCGGCTAATTGTCCGTCCGTGAGCGCGTAGGTCGCGCCACAGGGAATTCCTAACCAGCCTGAGTCTTATAACTAACGAACGCGCGGAATGGCTTTTTCTTTGTTCTGTTCCTTTGCAATCCTCTTAAAGGATCACGCTCTCGTGATATGCTTAATGAATGGTCGATTGAGATCGAGGCGACTGTCGCTGAGAATTATCAAAAACATGGGGTTATCGATCGATAACGATCCACGGAAGCAAGTCGAGGACTTGCGTAATTATGACGTCGTGAACCAGGATAGCGTTACTTTATGTAATGAGGTGCGCTGGATAATAAAAGTATTGAATAGGTATAAAGTGCACTTTTCATATTGGAAATCGAATACTTCGTTTGTTGGAGATTATGAAGGATTTAATTAAAGGAAGAGAGGATTAGTTGCCTTGACAAAAGAATAATGATATCAAATACTTTTATCTTATTTTATTTTATTTTAGTCTACAATAAAATTGCAACATCCGTGTAAATAAGTTTCACATAAAATTAATTGAATTTCATTAAAGTTATGGAATTTAAAAATACGAATAGCTATTTATAAAATACCTACTTCCTTGAGTAAACGCGCTAAGAAATAAATATTATGAAATAATTAATAAAAAGTCGTTACACAAGCGATGGCTAAATATAGAATCCCTTGGTTACAGTTTGTTTATCGAGCGTCAGTAGCACTCATGGAAGTGTCAAGAGCGATTGGAGCGATGTGCTTTTTGCGAACTCTCGCTTTAGAGTCTGCGGCCCGAGAGTTTTGCGAGAAACTCCCCAGAGCGAGCCAAGGATCGTGGGTACGAGGAAAGTAAAAAGGGGGAAACGGTTCGCGTGGGTCTCCTCGAAAGCCGGTGTGACGTCTGCATCTGGTTCTCGACAATACGACCGCCCGGTCTAAATGTCCGCGCGCGTTCAATAGTTGCCGCCGGATCGGTCCGATAAACTGACTTGTCAAGCCTCTCTCCGATCGTAAACTAAAGGGAACCCCCTCCTCTCTTTCTCTCTTTCTCTCTGTCTCTCTTTCTCTATCTCTGTGTCTCTCCCTCCCTCGCTCGCCCCCGTCGCCCCTTTTTGCCCCCCCCCCCGATTGCAGATCCCTTCCCGATAGGTAGATAAATATTTCCGAGCATTACAAATGTGAATTACGCATTCCGTTTATGCCACTTATCGCCAGAGGGATGATGCTAATTTGCCTCGAGTCGGGCAGACTACTCTATCCGTAGCGCTTATCTCATATCTGCTTTAAAATTACACTAACTCTGATAAGATTAAATTTGAAATTTAAAAGCTTTTTCATAAAAAAGTTTGTCTAATTACATTTTGTTATTATTCATAAATCATTGGTAAGATTATGAATCTGCTATAAAAATGAATCTACTTTTTTAGTTTAGTTTTTTGCTTTGTTAAAAATTTTTTCTTTTAGTTTCAAGTCCGGTTTTGATAGGCGACAGAAAAAGAAAAAAGCGATGACAATCATAATATCTTATGATTTACTCAGTATACCTGTGCTGAAAAAATTCTTAGCATCGAAAAAGTTTATTAAGAGCAAAGGAAATGGGCGGTAGGTTTTGGTGCCCACGGAAGGGAGTTGAAGTCTCTAGCGAGTTGTGTTTATTGACGGGTGGATTGATAGTTTCCAGCTGCCAGGCAGTCGCTATATGTTGTTAAAGTAAATGAGTTCCTCCCGCTCATCTCAGATGAAATAGACGCCCATGCACTCACATTGATTTGTTCACAACTTCTGGTTTATAGCGTCGAATGTATTCGCATAATAGCACGAGCGCGGCGCACAGTCTCCCCAAATCCAGGGCTTCTCTGTTTCTTCGGCATTTGCGGAAGAATTGATTTGCGCAATCCGCTTAAAAGGTAATCAATTTGAGGAATTGACAGATACCGGGAAGGCTTTCAAAAATATCCGTTGCATATTCGATGAGGATTTTCCGCTGAAGCCCCGAAGGTATTTTCAAACTAGCCAATATTTTCGCTCGACTTTATTTTTATTTCTATTTATTCGTGGACTTTTTATAAGCACGTCAATATCCATCCTTTCTTTGCTGTTGCTTTTTTATTTTTAAACCTTTACTTTATGTTATTCTTCGCAAATGAAGAATGCAAATTAGTTACTTTAATGAAATTGAAATCTGAGAAAAATTAAAGTGAAATTAAACAGTCTGAAACAAAAGAAAGATCACTTGTGTAAGGTTCACGGCAAGACGATGAAGCAATCTGCCTTCGAATTAATTAGTCATCCGAGACAGTTCAACGTTCTGAATGATTTACACCCTCAAAGAGGATTTCTGTGCTCGCGCCTCGGGTATGCATATTGCAAAGAGGCACCCGTCATTCAAAGTCTCACGTTCTGCTAGCTATGTCCATGCGAAATTTGACGATTACGATGCGCCACTATCGATTTTCATTACACTCATACTGTATTCCAATACACAAAGCCTCTTTCTATCTTGATACTATTCCAATATACTGTGGAATGTTTTATACGAAAAATATCACAACAACAAAATGCTATATGCTATTTATTTAAAACCGGATAAAATATATTTTTCGGGGTGATCCTTTCACATTTTACACGTTCATGAAATCAAAATAGATCCGTTTAGAGAATTATTCAAATAGATTTACAACAGGAATAAAGAATTTTAGTAATACATCTGGAAAATACTGTACATAAAATGTCCGTAAGTAACATTTCTGAGATTGAAGTAATTTATATTCTTTTTAAAGTGTAGAAATAGTATCTTGCATAGTGCACAAATACTTCTACGTACTCTCGCTCGCAAAGTCTTAACCCTTTCCCATAGTCTCTTTTCAAGTTGACTTTATTATTCGAGTTTTCACAGTTTCTACGCCATTTCACTTTCGCGTAAAAGCGCAAGCTCAAGTGGCTTCGCGTCCTGGGCCGAAGAAGTACCAACAGTATTATGCAAATGAGATGATTCAGCCGGTACGAAAACGTGGGAACCCGTCGAAGAGAAGCATCTACCGACGCTAGGGGGAAGAAACCTAGTTGACGAGCTTTGGGTACTCCTGATAGAGTAAAGTTCCCGATAAAGTCTTCAAAAGACACGTTTGTCTTGCAGTTTTTCTACTCCTCTATCGATTTTAAAACCTACAAATACTTTTACTTTTACAATACTATTTTCCGCTAATCGTATTTTTGTAAATCTCTTTTTTAGCCACCGTCGTTATTAATTAGAATAAACATCCATAGTATGTGTCAAAAAGGATTTGTAACTTAATTAAGGTAAGTGTACCTAATATGGCTCATTTAAGCTTTAAGCATTTATATAGTTGATGTATTGAAAGAATTGTATTCGGGCCGCTTGAATATCAAAATATAGCATAAAAACTAATATAAGAAATGTTTTTATTTGAAAATATGCAGGTATAGGGCAATATAGTAGAATTTTGAAAATAAATAACTAGTGAGGTATATTTGGTGTACGTGTACCTAATATTGCTCGTCAATATTTTTCATTCTTCAATCCCTAATAAAATGCAAATATATGTATCGGAAGGGGTTAAAAATAATGAAATGATATAGATAAATGTTAAAAGTAATACATTTCATTAATTGAAGATATCTAGCGAATTCAGCCGCGCTCCGCGCGGTATATTTTTTTCTTTTAGGCGTGACATTTGGTTTATAAATTCGAAAATACATCTAATAGAGTCTTCATCCAAGCTGTTTATAAAAACAATATATTTGGACTAATTAAAATTACATTTTCAAATGGATTATTAATACATTCATAGATTTCATATTTTTTGAGGTTAGGGATTTTAATATCGACCGATTTTTTCACTTTCCTCGTGCAACACTTACTAAAAACAGTAATCAATTAATAAGCAGTGATATCGACGAAACAGGTTGTTAATGAAGAGAAAGCAAACTTAACGCGATGTTCAAACTCAAATCACAATGTTTATAGGCACGTTATATATATGATTCGTATACAAAAAGCATGTATTTTTGTAGCTATAAAAATCAATTGTTTAATTAATCATTTCATTAGTTATTTAACCATGAGATAATAAGAAGTACATATATGCAACAATTCCAATACGGTAATTATTATAAGATTTAAAATCAAATTTATAAATATATATGACACGCGCGCGAAAATGAACGACCAATAAAACAACGAATAAAGAGTCTAACAACATGGCGCGAGCGATTTTTTTAGATAAGACGCTAAACCCACATGTAATCAACAACGAAGATCCACGTTTTTCAGTTTATTTTCAATTTTAAGTAAATATCTCTCTGAAACCATGTTGTTTCAATCAAAAACGACAACCTTCCAGAGATATTTTCTCAAAATTGTTAGATATAAATCTTGTATGCTTTCGGTTACGTGGCCCAAATTAGGTAGAATGAGTGTGTAGACACATCGACGGCTCAAATTGAAAAAGATGTATATCGCAGAAGTGGTTGGAAAATACGTATCTCGCAGAAGTGATTGGAAAACACGGTATTATCCGCAAGATATATATATATATATATATATATATATATATAAGTTATTGCTCTCACAACTATATTATTTTGCTGCGACAATCCTAATATAGCTACTACAGAAATATATATGGTTACTAAAGCATACCGGTATAGTTATCATATCAATATAAAAGTATATATTCTAAGCAGGATAGTAAATATTACAAGTATGTCTAGTACTGAGTCTCGTACAACCAAAATAAGATACAATTGGTACTCAAAACAAGACATCTAGTATTCAGTCCTAAATTTCATAGTAATGAGTAAAATTTGCCTACATCATATTGGATTTACTAGACTGTCCAGTAATGGTTACTAATTTTTTCTCTCAGTGTAATCCGGCATACCTATGACACATTATTTAGAGACTGGAAAGGGTGCAATGAGTGTCGTTTTTCTTTTGTTTCAAATTTATACTGAACATTATTTCGATGGCCCTTACGAAGACTAGCACGTCTGTTTCGTTTCCCACAAAGAGAAAAACATTTGAATTTTCACCACGAAGACTATCACTTTTGATAATTTTCCCACAAAGACTAGCCCATTTGGCGATTTTTTGCCACCTGACTTTTTCGATCTACTTTTATTTATTCGGGTAGCCTGATTTTCTTCGGTATACCGATAATTTTTTGAGTACCAAAAGAGTCTAGTTCCCGACCCGAACCCGAAGAAAATAATCAATCCGACTCTTTAAGAGATTATCGGTACAGCACTAATTTATGTGTGTGTCATTTTATATATTCTATACAAAAAGTGCTAGTTTTCGTGGGAAAGGATGAGGGTCTATAAGGGTTTCAAAATCGGCCTCCCGGCACCCCATTCGTAACATAAAACATTTCGATCTAAACGACATGTAGGCTATTCTAGATGGCTCTAAAATTATAGAAAAACCAACGTCAGGAAAACTGCGATAAAGCACTCAATATGAGTCAAGTATCCGGAGAATAATGTATCACCCGAGGTTGATATCTGTAAGCCTTTTTGACAGAATTTCATCCATATTCGCTAATGCTAATTTCTAAACCTTTCTAGTAACGAGAAGAACCTTTAAAAAGTTAATCGTATCGATCCGTAACAACGTTAAAAGGTCACGTAGCTTTTTGGTCTAATTATTTAGTTTTACGAAAGCTTTAATGGTGGCCGATTTTGTCTCTCATAGGCCCTCGTTCTTTATAAAAAGTGTTAATGTTCGTGGGAAACTTGTGAAAAGTGCCAGTCTTCGTGGAGGATTTCCAAATGTGCTACTCTTCGCGGTAAGTGCTGACATGTGCCAGTCTTCGTAGGAATTTGAAATGTGCTAGTCTTCGTGGGAATTTAAAATGTGCTAGTCTTCGTAAGGGTCGTCGATCTATAAACATAGAACTATATTCCTACAAATTTGTAGGTCATCATGTTAATGAATAAAATATGAAAGAATGAGTCAACAATAACTCGAGTGATTTGTTTAATATTTCGCTTTGATTTTGTAGTGATAATGTGTTATATTTAGGCCTGCTTCAAATATACCCAAGGTTATATACTTTTTAGAATTTATTTTCACTCTGTATAATTTTAAAACTATGATAAACATATATATACCTATAATATATTTCTTAAACAAAAATTACGCATAAAAAGTTTCTATATATAAAATAAACAATTTTTCAAATCTATTTTTTTTTGTTACGTTAAATTAGTTTATAGAATAGCTTAAGGCATTATGATTAAACAAATATTTTTCTACAGAAATATGGAAGATTGTGTATACTAACTATTGGATATTCTTGTAAGGCATTTGAATTCATCAAAACTCCTTTGATTAGAACTACTGAAATTGTTTTAGCTAGAATATAAATATATTACTTTATTCCAAAGTTATCAAAATCGAAGATCACCTGCGTCGGGGTCCGAATTAACAAGCAAAATTCAATAATTTGTACATGTTTTCAATCAAAACAAATGAGTTTGAAAAAATTAAAATTAATACATTTTATTCAATAAAATTAATATGAAATTCCATGCATTTGATAATAAATTATAGATAATTAATTTTTAATCCATATTTAATCTTCACAAAATGCTTTTTGGTATTTTGGTAATACGCAATTTTCTTTATAACGTTAAAAAGAATAAGTATCATTGATTTTAACAAAATTTAAAGCAACGTCGCCGATATCAGACTCATAAACTATAGACAGTGAACAACTGAAAATTAGTATTATTCTGAGATTTATCCAAGATTCTTCCACTTGCGTTTTTTGTTAAAAAAAATTTGTAGCAAAAAACTTTTTTTTCTTGGTGATATTCAAGAAAAATAAACATATGGATGACTCCACGTCAAGTGAGTAAGTGACAAATTTTAATACTCTGAAACTTTAAGAAAATGGTGTATTTCATACCCAAAATATGTAAAAAAAATTCATACTCTTACCTGTATTGATTCAGGAGTTATGCCAAGCTGAAAAACATGATTATTTGTATTATTTTCATTTTTCTCAAAATGTATGTATTTTTATCTCGAGAACTATAAAAGATAAAGTACTTTTATCCCTGGGTTTCGAAAAGAGAATGTGATGCAGAATATGATAGTATTTTTTGCAGCACCAAATTTGATGATTTTGATTGGTCCAAATTTCTGCCAAGACAAAGATGAAATTTTAAGCTGAGCATATTCTGCATCAAATTCTCTTTCCAAAACACGCGGATTAAAGTACATTATCTTTTATAGTTCTCGAGATAAACATACATACATTTTGAGAAACATGAAAATGATACAAATAATCATGTTTTTCAGCAGCTTGGTATATATCCTGAACCAATAGAGGTAAGGGTTTGAATTTTTTAAATATTTTGGGTATGAAATACATCATTCTTTTAAAGTTTCAGAGTATTAACATTTTTTACTTGCTCACTTGACGTAGAATTACCCAAATGTAAATGTTATTTTCATGTTTGTAAATATCAAAGACTTTAAAGTTTTGCTGAGACAAAAACATAATCTAAACTGACCATTATCGATAAATTTAAGTCGTAACGCCCATCTGACTTTTTCCAAAAATCGATTTTTTTGGCTTAAATGATGCTTAAAGTTCCTAGAATTGATATGCACCTGGTTCCAAGTATGGAGCAGGCATCGCAGATTGATTGTACAGTGAAAATTTCTATACTTTTATTGCTTTCGAAACTTCAAATACGTTTTTCTCGAATCAACATTTTTCAAAACCTCGGGAAGGGTTTCGTCCTCATTTTTAATCCGATTGACTTGAAATTTTAACTGCAACTTCGTAATAACACTCCTCATAAGGAGACGTAGGGGATTTTTGATAGCATATATTTTTTTATAAACAATTTACCGCTGAATTTTTGGTCAAAAACGCAAATTCTTTTTCAAAACAGTGTCATTTTGTCAAAAATTAATATTTTTAAAAAGTCCTACGTCATCTTATGTATCTCTATGTTAAGTTTTAGAAAGACTTTGATTTTGTGTTCTAGATTAAGATGTGTAGGTGCCCCGAAGTGAAGCTATCTCGAAAAAAATTTTTTCGGACTTTCCACAGTACAGCCGATATTTTGTATTAAAGTGTCAATAAAAATAATTTTTACAACCTAAAAACATGTACTATAACTTCATATTAATGAATTTCCTGTAAACTTTCTCGTTTCCTGATAAAAAATTATGTAAAAACGCTCATTTTTTAGAGAGCCAGAGTTTTATCTATCCCTTAATGAGGTAAAATTGTAGTCACTTACTCGCGCGACAGTGTCAGTAGTTGAGAAAATGGGCCGATTTTGTGGTCAGCTACTGACATGTCAGTTATATGATAAAGCTTAAATTGCGTGTAACTATTGCTGTCACCAAATACTTAAATAAAATGCGTTAAATAATTAATCTATTTTATCAAATATCATTATCTAGTATATAAATATTACTTATTAACTCTTTAGCGCGCTGAATTTTTTTAGAGTAACTAAATGTATATAAACCTGTTGTGAATGCAGTTTCGGTAGTTTGAAAAAGCATTGCACAATGAAGTAGACGAAAATACCCGGAATATTTTCGGATCCTTGCTCTCCAGAGCAGACATCCTCGTCAAAAATTAAAGCTAACCTTATCGATTGGCGTCTTGTCGGTCAACGACCTGCGACGTCGTCATATGAATCTTGCTAAGAATATAAAAGTAGCACTGAGTCAATATAAGCTCAGATCCGAAGTCGAGTTTGCAGGAGTTTGTACATAACCCATTACGCTAATCATTATCATAATAATTATTGTCGCGAAGCACAGTTTGCACTTTGAAATTGAAATAAAAGGTCATAATGAATTTAGCATAAGGTATTCACTCGTTTATTTAACCCCCTTTCTCTGCATTTATGCCGAGTCGCGTCGGGCGCGTAAATTTCAGCAGAAAGGCGAGCTAGCTGCGGGGAGAATGCGAGAGAGGGACGCGAAGAGCCGAACGCCTATGTAGCCGAAAAAAATAGCTTCAGGAAAAATAGACAGGGAACGGCGAAGAGTAGCCGCGTGCGGATAAATCGAAGTCTTTCGCGGACGCAGTCACTGTGAAAACAGAGGCTAAGTGTTTCGATATTTATCGGCTCCGGCACTCGTAGAGCGATGCGGCGGCGGCGACGGCGGCGTCGGCGGTGGCCGTTTTCGGAAGTGGAAGCGAGGGATAGCAGCAGAGAAGGAGGGAAGTTTGACAGTCGTCGAATCGGCTGGCGATGCGTTACCGTATATTTTGGCGCGCGGCCAACAAAAGCGGCGCGGCGCAGGGGAAATGCTTTCCGACGAGCGCCACGGCTGCCCGGCTCGGCCCGAGCTGCACCGGAGCCGGAAGAGTCTGCCGCATGGGCGTAGGAGGATTCAATTTTCCACCTTAATCGCTAAAAATATTGGCTCCTCCCGCTCGCGCTGCCCATTATTGTCCGATCGGCCGTGCGCGCCATGCGAATGCATGTAGCGCGATTTCATCAATTGAAGCCGTATTCGGGTGTATATATATAGTGATCGAAGACGAGCCTGCAGCCGGTTTATCGGCAGTGCTATACTACTAGGCGCTCGTCGTGTTGCTCCGTGGACGCTCGCAGGCTCCTCCTGTCCCCCCTTTGAGCGCGACGCGAGTTCCTTTCCTCCAAGGCTTAATGCTGGCTCATCGCCAGGGACATCGATGGGAAAATTACGGGGGTGTGTGCCTCCTTGAAAATTGCGTGACTTCCATTCCCCATCTCGTATAGCTGCGCGTTGCTGCTTTGCTTCGTCGCGAAGCCATGAGAATTCTTATGAGATCCGCAGCTCTCGATCTCGACCGAGCTAAATGAGAATGTAGTCGGTGCTTTTTACATTATCGCAAGAAGAAATGTTGTTGCGTGTCGCGCGAATGGATGAATGATCAAAAAACAGTCCTCATACTCTCTATGGCTCATATATTTTACTTTATAATGTTATATCGACGCTCTTTATGAAGACTAGTAAATAGTGCTAATTTTTGCAAGAGTTCGGTGAAAAAACTACCTGTATTTGTAAAATCTGAAATGTCTAGCCTTTGTAAGGACTTCAATATATATTTCATACATATTTTATTTATTATGAAAGATTAAATTGTAGATTCAGATCCAGCTAAAGACTATGTTATCCTAAAATTAAAGACACGCAATCGAAAATGTAAAACGAAAATTTATATACACTTTTTAAAGAAAAAGGTAATTATGAATATAACAGCCATTTCATGAATTGTTACGGAAAAATGCTTTTTATATTCCACGAAAATAACTACTTCGTTAAAGAACAATGCATCAGTTATTCAAATTTCACTGCAAGTAGTTAAACTGCGTAGCGTGGTCAGCTCGACTTTTATGTTAGGTGTACTCGTGATTAACGTTTCTTTTAGTACCACTGAAAACGTTTTATAACCTTCTGTTAACATTTAAGTATATATGTATTTTAATATCAGAGAAATGATCTAAGTTTTATTATAACGAGAAAGAATCAGCAAACCCTCGGACACGGCGAATTTATCCCGAGGGAATATTAGCCAGAAATTAAACATTTTGAAAGTATGGTTTCATAACAAAATATTACATCTAAATAGTTTGCTTAAACTATATCTTCTCAGTTATAAAAATAAATAATTTTTACTCAATAATAAACCCTTAATGCATAAAATATACGTCCAGTTGTATTTTTTCCAGAAATCTTATACTTAGAAAGATAATTGCACACTGAAATATGTCATAAAATATTATATTTATAAGTGATAATGATAATTTATTTTTTTCAAAACAATAGATCAATTTTTATGCTTTTCTGAAATGCTTGACGTAAAAATAAATGTCGAGTAAACACGTTAGGATTGAAGAGAAAAGGAACGTAAAAGAGTAAGTGTGTCGATAAAACGTACAATTAAAGATATTTAACGAGCAAATGCACTTGCTACTTTATTGTATTATACAACGGGTAAACGCGTTGCTCTTCTTCGTTTCCTCTGTTTTCTTAAAAGCTATTTGCCAAACTGTTTACTTTATACCTTATATACGCCCTAGATGGTCTATACAGAGTGAAGAGTGATAAAATAAATTTAAGAACAATTAAACCTTGTGCTTGAACTGCACTTTTACTCTGTAAAGAAATTTTGTAGAAACAGATTTGTTTTTAACGTAAATATGTAGTTAATCAATCCTTTAATAACTTTATGTAAACTATATGACTTATTATTACAATCTATTTTTAAGCTTCAATTATTTTCCCAGATCAGTACTCTCTTTGCATCATTTTCATCAAAATAATTACGTCAATGTCTGCAAATGGAAACAAAAAATAAGACTACTATGTAATAATAAATATTCACATAGGTATACAAAATAATATTGTGCGTAAGAGCAAAATGCAGTGGGTAGATTATAGGGGCTCAAACGTTAATTATGCGACAACAGAAATGGGGATTGATTCTTGGCACTTTGATGTACCATTTCGCAGGCGCTTATGTATTATACCGCTAGTGCCGCTGCGGCGTGGCATTGGCATGCAGCGCACACTATATGCGCCAGGGTCGGCGGAGCGCGAGAGGTAATATGCCGCCGCTCTCGAACATAATCACAATCGTGTATAATATCTTCTCTATACCTCGCTTCATTCGGCACAACGACCTGTGTATCGACACGTATTTGAATGGCTCGTATTTTCATACCTGAAACAGATAAGTGAAGAATTTGCATTAGAGTATTACAGTTATAAAATCTATGTGTAGGTGTGTGTGTGTGTGTGAGAGAGAATAAAGAGAGAAAGAGGGGGGAGTAGAAAACGCGTGTGTCATTCGATTGGAAAATTATCCCAAAATGTTGAAATGCTCGATTTACAGTGCGAGGTTCATGTTTTGCTTTAAATCGTAATTTAATGTGACTTAGCATTGATATTTCATGTTTATATATTTATAATAAATGACTATTAATATTTAGTAAATTATAATAGTGACTAAAATCAAACGTGGAATAACATGGGAGAACATTAGTTTTCCATTTGTAAATCAATATAATTTGGCGAATGATTATAAAAAATAACATATTTAAATGACATAATTCCTTCAGTAAGTAGTATAGTGCAAGTTTGGCAAACCGGATACAACAACTCTGTATTACCTATACCTTATTCTACAGTGAAAATTTCAAATAAAGTAAGTAGGTAAAATTATCCGTTAATTAAGCTTAAAAATTTAATTAATTCTATATTAGATTATGTCCGATATACCTGTAAAATTTCAGCGTAATATATGAAATATATATATATATATATATATATATATAAATTTAATGTAATATTTCTCCATTGAATTATTGGTTATTTGTAGATACATAGAGTGACAGACAGACAATAAGATATTATTGTGCTGATAGCACGTCATAATAAATGTTGAAATTGTTATTTACCATGAAGAGAAAATCGCCGAGAATAAATAGGAAATTTTCAAAGTCAACAAAAAGATCGAAAAGAAGTGATAAGCATCAGGAGAAGAAAAGCGCCGTTCAATCTGGGCAAGGCAAACACTTTTTCGAGCTTACTCTCGGCAAACGAGAGCGCAGAAGAGCTGAGTGCAGAGGCTTCGGGGAGGAGAAAGAGTGAAACAGACGCGAGGAGTGCGGGAGGATGTATAGAGGTATAGGTGTATAGGAGTCCGGCTCTCGCAGCGCAGCGCTAGGTATAATGATGCGAGGCTGCAGTCGATGCAGGCATAAAGCAGTTTCATATTTAGGTGCACAGCGAAGTCGCGTGCCTCGGGGCATAACGTCAGATGCACACATGACTCTGCACTCGATATACCTCCCAGCTTTCGCTGCTGCCTTATAAGAGCATGCGTTGGCTCGGTTCGAGTATATCATTGATAAACGAACATACACCCGCACACGAGCGCGCGAACGCTATCTTCTAACGACTCGGGGCATACGAGAGCGGGAGGGCAAGACTGAAGCCGGCGGCCCAGCACCGAGTCATTCGCCTAATGCGCGTTATTTCTTGCTTCCGCTGAACTTAGCGCTGCGAGCTCTTATCGCTAGCTTATTACACCGTCTACTCCCTGAGCGCGGAGACTCACTGCACGGATAACACACTTCGATTGCCACGCCTGACGCATCCCTAGCTCTACCCCTTGCTTGACCCTTTCGCCTATCGCTTACTTTCAGCTAATTTCTTAGGCTAATTACTCAGTCATTTTATGTGACAAGCGGTAGCTGTACACAACCGGAGTATTTTAAATAGTGAACTTAATAGAGTAACTTAAGTATATCATTTAAACTATTGGTTCGATTAACAATTTTATTTGCTGTAATAGCTAAAGATTTTACTAAAACAGCAATTTCTTGCCTAAATCTGCGTTCTTTTGACCGTTTAGGCTGGGGGCACTAAATAGAACACCTAATTTAAAACTGAAACTTCAATTGGCATAACAGATAAGTAGAAATAGTAGAATCAACATTGTATTTTTAGTGCAATAGAAAGTCGAAAATTATAGAAATTAATGAAAAACATAGACATTTTATTGATAGAATAGTAATGTAAACTATCATGAAAGAAGTAAAAAAAATTATCTACACAATTTCGTTTAAGTATTTCAATATCGTAACAATGATAATAAGATAATTTTGATAACGTATGTTAATATTATTATATAACGTATGTAAATTAATATTCTGGATTAGTTTTTAAAGCTTTCTTTATACAAATACATATACTAATGTTTATTGCATTACCTATGGTTTTATGACCCGGTCGACTACTGAATCATTTGATTAAGGGAGTACTATTGGTTTCTAATTAGTGATCAGAAAAATCTGAAATTTTGTATACTAGTACGTTTTGACCTCAAACTTACTCATATAAATTTTTAGAAAGCTACACCAACTCAGAAAAAGGATATTAAGAATTTTATATTTACGTTGTTTACGTTTTTAATGCGTAGCCTTATGGGAACTCACGTTTCCGACAGTTGCAATCATGAAATTCATAAAAACTGCTGTTCTGATTTCATCGAAACTTTGAGAAATATAGATTTTACAAACAAATACAAATTTTCACGCTTCCTCAACCATTTACGCATACGATTTGGCCTACCACGGAAATAAAAAAAAAATACTGATAGTACTCCCTTAATCTAATGAATTATAATAGTTGTCCATAGTGGTCGACAACTAGAGATTTTGCGAAAAACAATATAGTAATCGACTGTCATGGAACACTGCAAGCTCCACGACGAAGAAGAACCCGGTGGTACATAAAAATATATTTGCATGGTATGTACATACAAATAAATATATTAGAGAATAATTCAGAATTTCTTTATATTAAATATGTAGCATTTGTAGGCATTTATTTAAGTTTAAATGCAATCGTGATCGACTACCGGTACTTCTACCCTACTTAATTATTTATTAGATGAATTAAAAAATTAATGAATTTATAAACATAGACTTTAAATTAATTTAAACCGCTTTTGACATAAGGCAGAAAACTGAGCAGACTTTACCATAATATAGATTTATTAACAACACTGGGAACAGTGTTTACTTTGCTGTAGCTTTTAAACAAAACCAATAGATTTTCTTGTTCTACGTAATATTGCCTATTATATGCGGATTACGTAGTAATGCTTTACAACATTTTAGTTTTCTTTCCAAGAAATTATAAATTATAAATATTTGTGGTTTTTAATTAAAATGTCTATTATATGTTTCGCCTATACCTAGATGTTAAAGCTCACAATTTTGACATTAAATACTTCTACTTTGGTATTCTTCCATTTTTGCAGGTGCATTTTAGACGGAACAAAAAGCTTAATTCGATGGCAAGGAAAAGGAAAAAGGATTGGTAGACATGGCAAGAACAAGGAGAAGAAGGTAAAAAAGAGAGAAAGGCATGCATAAGGGCTATACGCGGAAAAAGAAGCTTAAACGGTTCCAGCGCTAGCGATACTCTTCGCATGCAAAGAAAAAGAGGCAAAGAAAGAGAGCAAAAAGAGGAAAAAAAGTTTTCAAGGCATTTAGGTGCTTAAGAGCGTCCGAAGGTTTTCCCTATAAAATTTGCAAGTCGATTGGCAGGCCGGGGGCGGCAGCTCGCAGGTGAAATAGCGTAACTCGCGACTGTGTCGTCGTAGCCGCTGCAGTTGCAGCAGGGCGCACGACGATGTAGCTCGGCGGCGATACCGATCGGAGAATCGGCTTCCGGCGGCCCGGCGAAGGGGAAATTTACGAGCTACCCTTCCTGCGCTCGCAGCAACAATTCGTGTGCAGCGAAATTGCTGCTAGCGGGAATGCGACGGACCAAAGTACCGCTGCTCTTATAGTCCGGCTCTCTTTCTCTTCACCTCCTTGTTTTGCTTTCTTCTACCTTCATTCTTTTTTTCGCCTCTGTCTCTACGCGTCTGTATCTGTTTCGCTCTTTTTCACGCTCTATCTCTCGCGAGTAGCTTCACTTTGTCCCTCTTTGTCACCTCCGCCCAGCGAGGACAGTAGCTGTAGCTGTGGTGCAACTCGTCTCGCATTCTCCTTTTTTGAATTTTCTCCTTTTTTCCAACCCTTCTCCCGCGCTTCTTGTCGGAATAAATAGCTTTGGTATCGTCGCGCTGCGTCGTCGGAGACTCTGCGGAGATACCGCACACGCGATGTCGTCTAGCCGTTTAAAGTCGATGTAGAGGCCCCTTCGCCACCTGTCGTTAAACTAAACAAGCACGTACGTATACTATGCACATCGGCGTATCGACGTCGTTTGATAAGACAAATGCTACGTATTTTTCAGGCATGCTCGTTTAAAATTTGATTTCTAATCTGGATTAATAAAGATAATACAAAATGCAGATTATAATAAACAATTTTTCAATGAAAAATATTGCATCAAACTTAAATTGAAATACGAAATTTAATATATTTTACAGTAATTATTGCAAACTATTTCTATTCGACTTTTTATGTCTCGAAAGTTAAATGATAATTATATAACAATTTATGTAATCTATAAATTATTTATTAAGAATTGGAGAAAGTTTTAAGAGTTTTTAATGAAAAAAGAAGACTCTCAATTCTTTTCACGTACTTCTATATAGTAGAAGTAGTCACGGATAGGTTGGTTGCTTTCTTCATTTGAAAAGTTTGTTTCCGACACTCGGCATTCGGCCTATATATATCCTCGAAATCTTATCCGGGATAAGGAAGAGAAGTAATGCGAGTGTCTTGCTCTGTTGCAATTAAAATTAACGAAGTAACTCATGAAAGACAGATGCCTTTTCTCATACTACTGCTATATACTGAGCTTGGATTCTTTCTATTATTTTATTATTCTTTGCTGCAATCATCAATATTACATTTATGTTGAGGGAAACGATTTTCATATACCGCAATAGAATTTTCATTGATTTTATTAATTAAATAAATTAAGTTTAGTGAAAATAAGTTAAGAATTAAGATTATAAAAAAATAATATAATAAGTATCAAAATGACATTATTTATCTGAACAATTTGTGAATTTTTAAATCATTATTTTATTTATTAAGCCATAATTTAGATAAAAATAGAAGTGAATGTCGGAAAACGACAATGTTTATGAAAGGTAATGGGGCCAGGGGAAAGAAGCTCCGCGCTTTATCTTATGAATAGCAGCGAAACATTCGGCACGTATGTATAGAATACCGCGGCTCGAAAACTAACATCGCTAATCCGAAAGTCCAGCTTAAGCACACCTGCCAGGCCTCTGATGGGAGCTTTAAACCTTCGCTGTCTGCAGCCTTTTACTCGCGCCCAAGCCTTTTCCCCCTTTCCGCGTGGGCGCAGCTTTCTCCTCTCTGTCTCTTTCCCTCCTCGTCTGGACCGTATCTTTCGTGCGTTAAGGAATATGCGGAGAAACAATGGGATGCTAACGTCAAAACTCCCCAGAAAGCTCATGTAGCCGTATTTCATGTCTCGATTATTTCGTTCAAAAGCTCGCAGACTCGCTCGTCCGTCCTCCTTTCGAGCTAAGCGCCAGACTTACCCGCGCTACTGATTTCCAATAATCCCAAGCAATTTGTCAAAATGCCTAATTCTAAATGAGTAGATTTTTTAGACTTGGATTTTCATACATGAGGGGCATATTAATTAAAGTTTCTTCTTGCAAAGTCTGACAGGTTAAACTAATTTGAGGTTTATTATTTTACTATGTATAGTTTTGATATTCTAGATTTAAAGTTTCATGATATTACAATAGTATATTGTGTATCAAGGGCGGAAAGTAGGCGATTACTGCGAGGGCGTTGCAGTTCTATACGAAGTTAAATTGATTAAGTTCCTAAAGGAATAGCTTATTAATATTGTATCATTAAGCTTTATGATTTCAGAAAAAAATTGATGTAATATAAAAATAGTTGCACACCATGTAAAAAGTGGGGAAGAATCGCCCAGAATGGGACAGCACCCAGGATGGGACACTACTGGTTTCGATACTTTTCAAGTATATGCAGCTGCGGCGGTTCAGGTATTTGAACTATCATTATAAAATAAGTCTATTTACAAAATTTCAGATTTTTAGGTAGTTCGTATAATGAATTATTCGACTTTTTATATGAAATTCAAATTTGCCGTTGCTTGGCGCTAAGTTTGGGACATACCTTTGTAACATAAGAATTTAAGCAATACATATACCTATACCAAAGTATGTATTCCCGTACAAAAAATATTATAATTGTTATAATAAGGTAATATTTTCTTTAAAAAATTATAAAACCTAACAATGAAACATATTTACGACGATTAAAATTGGATTAAACAAAAGTGTCCGAAAGTGAAGGACCGTATATCCCAAAGTAGGCGACATTTAAACCTCTTTTCTACCTTAAATTGTAATTACTGTAATTCCTTAACCTTAATAAAACTTTATTACACTGATTCATAGCACTAAAAACTATGTATAGGGACTTGTAAACTTAGATTTGATCGACAAACAAAGATTTTATACACAAAAAACATAAAGTGTCCCGAAGTGGGCGACTCTCCCCTATAATCATTCTATTATTTTGTTGTTTTTCTTTTTAAAGACTTATCATTCAACTTCAAGTTGTTCAGTATGACAATAATTTTTGTAATATTATCGGTTCTGGTGTAAAATGAGAGTTAAGTGATATTTACAAACATCAGCATTCATGTATTGCATTATTTTACACTCCGATTACTAAGCTACTTTTTGGTATTAGCGTCAGAACCGTGCGATTGCGTCCAACGGACTCGCCACAACGAATGAAAGGATGCAGCCGCTATATGCTGAATAACAAAGCCATTTTCGGTACCCTTTACTACAAAACAAAACAATAGCCTGTGTCGGGCCTGCGTGTATGGAATTGAATGCTTGAAAGCGCTACATTTGTAATTTCACGGGCTGAAATATCTTCCAAATAAGAGTATATAATATTATTAAGATAGTAAAAACTTTTTCTAATTTAAATACCATATAATCATGTTTTTTTAAATACTGTTAAATATTATAATGGTTCAAAGAAAAATATTTAGCAATAAAAAATGTATACAATATTTTCATTTTTAAGCAAAAATTTATTGTTTCCAGTTTGTACGATTTTTTTTGTTTAATTTATTGGTTCATAATAATGTAACTTGGGTTTCTAATCGTCAATTATTAAATATTAATTTGTTAAATTTGCAGCATATTAATCTATTTTCTAATCTTACAAGTGTTGTGAGTTATGTTTTTGAATATTATGTTGGTTATATCTGATCCAGAGTAAAGCAAGATTGAACGAAATTTTAAGTACTTCTGTTTGACAAAGAATCATAATTTCGTTTATAAAATTCCTTATTTTTACCTCGTTATCTATATACGTATATAGACGGCCCTTACAAAAACTAACACATTTCAAATTCTTACGAAGACTAGCACATTTCAGCACTTATCGTACAAAAAGTAGAACCTTTGGAAATCGCCCACGAAGACTATCACTATTCGCTTCGAATATATAAACTAGTGCCGTTCCGATAAAGTCTCGAAGAGTCGAATCGATTGCCCGAATAATAAGAGCCATCGATATAAAGTAAAATATAAGTTTCAAATTATGTAGATTAATCAGGAGAGTATTTAACAATTTAAAATAATGTTTAGTAGACGAATTTTGCCCTTCACTCTATTCTTCCCTTAAATCGTTTAAACTGTGTATATAACTTCGATGCTTCAGATTCCACTTTAAACTGAAGAGCCAGTTATGATGCATATATACTCTACCTTTTCTACTCTTCAGGTGTTAGGGGGAAGGATAGGTGCATCAAAACAACTTAGGTTACCTCTGCATAGTTCACATAAACTTCGACTATGGATAAATAATAAACAATTAATAAAATTATTTCTTATTAAAAATGAAAAAAAATAACACATAAAAGAGAAGGCATTACTAATAAAGTAGCGTATTAAAAGTGTTTTTCTTTTCGCTAATTGAATTCATAATTACGATAAGCTGACTTAATTGCAAAAAGGAACTAAGGAATTCCCGAAGAATTTTCCGCGGGCAAGGCTGCTTTTATTTATTCGACATTTAATAAGCAATCTAAATTCCGGACGTCCTCGTGCCGTCCGCGCAAATACGCAAAGACAGAGACAACCAGACGAAGGGATGGAGGAAGAGAGAGAGAGAGAGCGATGGTCCGCGGCGTCGCTATCCCTCGGAAGTGCCGCGAGCTCGCGCCCGCAGGTCCCGCGGCGCTTTTCGCCTGCAACTACACTCCCCGTTGCGCCACGCGCGCCTCTTTTCCGCGTCAGCGCGCGCTCCAAATCCGGAAATCGATCCCGAGAGTCACGTTAATTTGACTCTCTTTTTCTCGGGATGCTCGCGAAGAGCGGAGCATTCGCCGCTTAATCGCACTCGATAATTCCGGACCCGCTGGATATAAATTGCGAATTAAATTACGTGGCCTGCGAGCAAAAAGCTGCAAAGAGTCAATTCGCCCGCGAGTGTCGCCGAGTCCCGTTACGCTATCATTTTTTTACGGCTCGCTGAAAAATAATGGATTTCGTCGAGATCTGCCGGAATTCTGATACGCAGCGCGCATATATATATAGTGTCGAAGAGGA
Source organism: Gastracanthus pulcherrimus (assembly GCA_949152435.1). Classification (NCBI taxonomy): domain Eukaryota; kingdom Metazoa; phylum Arthropoda; class Insecta; order Hymenoptera; family Pteromalidae; genus Gastracanthus; species Gastracanthus pulcherrimus. The sequence continues at coordinate 49,942,460 of OX424574.1, forward strand.
AGGGCGATTCTGTATTCGCAGGAACTTGCCAGATAACTAATTGTAAATGGATTATTTTACTAATTGTTTGTTTCTATGATATACACTTTACAAGTAGTACAAATTAATTATATTTCGCTTAGTCAATCGAAAATTTTAATTTAAAATCTCCTTTAATTCTACGCTATTGTTATTCAAACACAATTCTTTCTCCGTAATGAAGATGAAACTCGAATGTTACCGCTCCCTTGTGTGTAATAAATCAGCTAAAGAAAAAAGTACTTTGGTTTAAACTTTCCAGGAGTCGATACTCTTGAAAATAAGGATTGTTATTCCTACAGCGTCTAGGAGGAATGAAAGTGATATTGGAAAAGACTTGAAACAGTGTAGCATCTTTTTATTCTCCAAGTGTCATTAGTATGCATCCATTTTAATATTATCATTCGTCCTAATAGGAGGAGCACCAACAGGCAGCAATAGCGGCAGCGGCAGTAGCAGCAGCAGGCTTGCAGGCAAGCAGCAGGCATCGAGCCTCTCTGGGGTCTCGTTCTTGATTATTACCCCGAAAGGGTTGTTGCCAGGCGGAACAGCACCTGAGGGTGCAACTACCCCCGGTCGCGGGTGCGCAAGCAGCCTTCTTCTCTCCTAGTCGAGTCCCGAGCTCCTTTATGGCTGTTTGCCAACTCACGCTGCGCGTCTAACCCGTGCCGGCATACGTTTCGCGATGTTTAGACTGAAATTACTAGCACGATCATCGTCGCTGCCGCTGCTGCTGCTTTTGCTATACTGACCTTACGTTTTTTACATTCCGCGCTATTTGCCTCTCGAGTCTATTGCATTTAGTCTTATTGCACGGATAAAGTGCAATTATTGAGTTTGTGAAATTTCATTTTCGGTTGTCGATATTCTCAAGGGAAAATAGCAATATGTAGGAACAGAGTACTATCCCGTATTTTTTAAGTTTTATAATAAAGAAGATTTTTCAATTCTATTTATGAATAAAACTATAGTCAGATATCCCTCAAACGTTTATTAGGTATTTTTTATATTGAAATCTCAAGAGCTGGAGAGCATCAACAAACACCAAAAAACAACAAATTTTTTATAGGTTAACTACTTAACTTAATTTTACAGAATATATAAATATTTTATTATCTCTTTAAAATTTCATTAATACAGAATAATTGAACAAAATTTTATTCTTATGCTTAGTGGTAACTAATGTCTTTTAAAGTATCGTTGAAGGTAATTAATAATTAGATAATAAGTTTAAAAAAAGGATTAAAAATTTTCATTTTAAACATACATTTATGTAATTGAAGCAAAGTGAAGGCAAACTTTTAAAAACCTGTAATAAAGTTTAATGTTTAAAAGAAATTCAAGCGTAGAAAACATCAGTCATAGTAGAGTATCTATATGTATATGTAATAAGCCTTTGCGGAACACGTGCATTCACAGAAAATCATTATGGATGAAAGAAATAAAATTAATGATGAAACTCTGCCTCCACGTTCTTTGAATGTTTGGAGAAAAAAATCGGAACGATCTAAAAAAAATCACGGTACGGATACAAATATTAATTAGTTTTCATCTAACGTCGCATCAATGAAATGTAGGTTAGCATCGCGAACGAGAGAAAATGTGAAAAAAGCCAAGCAACCATTTAATGAGCCCGTAAAACTAGAGTCGAACGGGGTCGCTAGTAAACAAAACGCGCTTTAAGTGATTCGACGAGCGCGAGGACTTAAGAAAAAGCCATGGTAAAGACTACGAGAGCGCGATAATTATGTGTGCAGCACATTACGTGGATTCTTCGTATCATTTTATTTTACTCTGGTGCACTGTACGCTGCTGAGTTACGTAATTAAATTGCTTTGCAGCAAGCAACCCGTTTTTGCTCCGTGGTAACGAGCTGGAAAAGTGACAAATAAAACGGCTCTTCGAACTGAAAGCATTTCAAAGTATTCGATTAGAGGAAAAGACAAATTAATTAAATACTATAAGTGAGGTTCGATATCAGTGCTGCTGCATCGAATCTCGCGTTAAAGCTTCGATATTTTTACTTCTCATTATGACTAATGAGTGTGGCCTATATCTATAATTAAATAAGAGTTTGTATGAGGCGAGAAGCGAAAATGAAAATTATATAGCTTCGAAGAAAGTAAGTTATCGCATCAAACTTCCAATTTATGCAATTTTCTAATTTATTACCACTATGAGATTCCGAAGTTTCTAAAAAACGGACTTTATAAAGCAGAAAGTTTTTAAGAAATATACTTATTACCAGTAAGGATTAAGCTGGAGGAACTTTAAGAAGCGCCTTCAGCACTTGGAAACTTTCTGTATAATTTTGAGCGTACGAAAAAAAGTGTTATTCTACCGTTATCTCGATGAAATTAAGTGCACGTACTTTCGAGATAGAACTAATTTATACGACGCATAAAGAAAACGATAAACGAACGTCTCTGAAATTCTCTCTTTTTCGACAGCCCCTTAGCAGCAGCAAGCAGCAAACTCCACCTCAAATGAGCAAGTTTGCTCGCGCGTCCAATTGCACTCGCATTACGTGAGTAGCGGCCCCGGACGCAAAAAAAAACGAAAGAAAGAAACTTCCACTCCATCTCCCTCTGGCCCTCGGCCTCGTTTTCAACATGCACATTTTATGTCGCGCGGCTTTTGGTTACATTTCATCTCTCTGTACACACGCATTTTCGAGAGCAGCGCGAACAAGCCCTCGAAAAGTGCGTCCACTTGGAACGGCGCTCTTTCTCTTTCTCTTTCTCTTTCCCTTCCTGTCTCTCTCGATCTCTGGCGCACGATTCAAAGTACAATTAAGCCACGCGGCCATTAAAAATTCAGCGCCCGCAGTCTCGCTCTGATATGACGAGGCGAGTTGCCATCGGGGCTGCTGCTGCTGCTGATGCTTTTCTCGTATCGAGCGAGAGCATGGACGATGCTACTTTGCGCGAATAGCCCCGAGTACAGTGCATCCTGCTTTATCGAGCAGCGTGGTCACAGAAACGCGACCGCGTCTGTATGCGCGCGTTTTGTCGTGGCTGCGCATTCTCGAAACCCTTTGACGAGAACGCGAATTCTACGCGCAAAAACGACGGAGATGAACCAAAAGTGAGAGGGATGGAATAGGCTACAGTGTATAAAAAACCGAGCGTAGAAGCAGAGCGGGAGGGAGAGAGAATGGCACAAAGAAATAAATAAAAAAAACGAAACTGCGGAGGGCGATGAAGAATGGCGAGAGAGATGGAGCATAGGGATGACACATCGACAGATGAAGTCAAAGAGATCGGGTACATTCGGCTATCATAGCCTTCCTGTCGATGTAAAGAATTTTTCTACATGTAAAGTTGTTATAGCATGTACAACTACATACCATCAAGTGGTTTGCTGGACTGCTCATACGATTACATGTACATAGTAATGGTGGAAATATTTATGCAGGGTAGCATCGAAGTTTAACTTACCGCGCAATTAGTTTTTAAGTATGCAAAAAAAGTTAATCATTTTATTATGTTATTCAAAGCTCTCTATCCTACAAGTTTTCTGAATGTTGGAATATCGCTATGCTTTAGCATACCTATGTGCATAACTGTAGTTCTACACTACTACATGCTTGTACAAAAATGAATCGACTTGCTAATAAATGCCCCAAAGATATAAACTGAAATGCAAGTATTGTTCCTAACGCATTTGAAAGATGCGAGCCAGAGACGACAGACTTCGGCAGGAAGGCGTCCGACCGCAGCGATTGTCGTTGCGTAAGCTCGCGTACTCAATGCGATTGCGTAGGAGCAGTCGTATTGGGTCCGTTGATTCCTCTCCCCGGTCGATTACGGCCGTTAATACGAGAGGCCCCACGCGGAGGAAAGGACTGGCTTGTTCTTTCGCTCGGGCGTTTGGTGGCTACAGGGCGCGCTTCCTGGGAAGGGGTAGCCACCTGGAGAGAAGCGGCTCGTCTGTCGTGCTCGTGGCTCGATCAAATTCACGCAGGAGACATCAATTAGGTTCGCGAATCCTTATGAATTGGTCAATGGCGGCGCGTCGCGTAAAATTTAAATTATAAATTAAAAATAACATAGATTTTTCGAGTTTTGTAATTATTGTTCTTGGCGTAGGTTATCATCCTGCGTCACAGGCTTTGCCTGAGCAAATGCGAGAACAGTAAACGCGTTATATTTGAGGTTATAATTTATTATGTGTTGTCAGCTGCGTAGCGAGCGTTTGGGTTGTATATATTTTAAGGAAAGAGTGCAGTATGTGACGAACGAGTGAGACTGAGGCTCTTCGAAGTTTCAGAGACAATTTTATTGCTTTTTCTCGGAGGAGAATAATGTCGACTCGGATTCGAGTCTCGAGTGCAAACATCTGGTGGCATACAGCGGGGACTGCGCGGGCGGGTGAGGCCCGCGTGGTCGAGTCGAGCTGAGTGGCGCGCAGTGTTTTGGGCTCGAGCGTCAAGCCTCTGTTTATGACGATACGAATTATCGCGGACCAACTTCATCGGCTAGGCGTTGGAGTTTGTAAAAAGGCCTGCAGTCGGCAAAAGGTACGGGTGTGTGTGTGTGTGTATGCGCGAATTGAGAGGAAAAAATGTGTACTATTCCAGCAATTGGTGACGATTGGCAGCTATCGGCGGCTATCGGCGGCTAGCGGCGGCGTCGATCGTCACCAGGGTTAGCTGCAGTGGCAGTCAGTCCTTTTTCGAGCTCTGAGCCGAACGCTTCGAATACTTATATTTTCTTTTACTTGCATTTAATATATTTAGAAAAATTATACAGTTCATTTTACTCTTAAACACCCTCCCTATCACAACAATCAATTACTCACGATACTTAGGGAGTATTAACAAGTATAGAAAAGAGTGGGGAACTATATGTGTCAGCCCCGAAATTCTCTTATGCCCTTTTTGTCAAGTGCTTTAGTCGTACTAGAGCATCTAGCTAGAGCAATCGCACATAACTGACGTTATTCCTTCCTTGTGCGAGTTTCAATAAACGAAAGTTATTTTATTTGAAATATACATTGTGTTTTATCATTTATTTAACACCCATTTCCAATACAGAGTTTAATTTTGTAACAATCATTATTTGAACAACAAAGCATTCTCTAGTATTTGATTGAAACTTTTTATGCGTTGTTTAGTTTTATTTTGAAAAACAAATAGAGGCAAAGAGATAAAGTCAGAGGTGTAAAAGAGTATCGATGACGCGAGAATGCAGAAAAAGCGAGTGAAATTTTTTCGGCTGGAATTCGATGGGAGAAAAAAAGAGGTACGATTTTCAAGCGGACGTTATTCAATCTGCTGGATATCGAGTAAACTTCTCTATCTATGGTATCTACGAATGTGAGTTCTTTTGTGATGCGCGCTGCAAGTATTCGCGCTCACGCGTGCACGCCGATGCAAGAATTCGAGTCTGTCACCTTGCGATGGATTTCGAACTGTTTACGTCTGCTCTCGGTGCGATTGGATTTTTTCTCGTCGAGAGCGGAAAAAAGGAATTCGTTGGTGCGTTTAACAATCAGCGCGTGCCTTCGTCGATGGGCCAGTAAGCACGAGGGTTTTATTTTCCAGAGGGAAAACGCATTAACGATTAAACGGTCTTTACTGAAGCATTTCTCTCTCTCCCCCTTATCCACTTAATATATACACCAAATCTAATTTAAAATGGTAGAATCAATGCAGAATTGTAGAATCTATAAACATTAAAAATAAACTACAGTAATATGACTTTTACACTCTATTTACAGAATAAGAACGTATTTGATAAACAGATCGATAGTATTATATAATAGGTTTCCACAGTTACTATTGTGTAAAAACGTAATGCACAAAATAAATCTTCACTAACTGCTTTAGTAGACTGCTTTATCAAAGAGATTCAATGGACAATCATTTAATAAATATTTACATTGATAAAAGTGATTCTAAGAAAAATCGATAATGTTATAGAGAAAGATGTAGATAATGATAATGCTACGCTGCTAAGCTAAATTAAAATAGTGCATTATTGGCTTTATTTTTGATAAACCTACAAAATTTCAATGAAACATTCAAATGCGTTCAAAAGTTATGTGACTACAAAATGTGATCATATGAGATGCATATTCAAAATTTAAAATCGTATTTTGTTCTAAAAAATAACTGAAATAAATTGTTATATTTATTATATTAAACTCAAACCGTCAAAAAATTTCAGTTTCGACATACCCCTTGAATCTTGACAGTCACGCTGGGGGCTAAGTAGATGGATGGATGTATATTTAAAATTAACCAAGGGAGCGTTAGCGACCGAGGTATTGTTGCAAGTATATATTAATTGTAAGGAAATACCGCCATCTTTATTAATAAGGGCACATTTTTTACTTATGTAATGTATAATAATCTTTTCTCAATTTTAAAATTTTTTCGAAATTAACAGTTGCATTTCTTTAGTAAATAACACTTTAAAGTAATTATAAGATAACTTATTGTAAGGAAAATACATGAGCTTTACAAATATATGCATCTTTTTTACATATCAAACGTATAAAAGGGCAGAAATAATATTTTCCAATTTCAACAAATTTTATAAATTAAAAATTGCAATTTCTTAACAAAAATAACTTTAAAAGTAATGGAAAGATACACCAATCAAAAGGAAATTATATCTAATTTACGTATAATATACATCGTAGAACGTATCCAACGCAAAAAATAATAAAAAAAATGTTTTTTAATATATTTTCAAAATTTTTAATTTTTATGCAATAGCAGAAAATTTTGATAATTGGGCTCCAAAATCTAATCAGTTGAGTGTTAGTTCATATCTGAGATACCTGCAAAATTTCAGCCCGAAATAGAAAGGATTACGAAAGTTATGATGCTGACCACAACATTTTAGCACATACGCACACACACACATACATACGTACACACATACATACAGACATTTCTTAAAACTATATATATATATATATATATATAAATTCTGATACAGAAAACTCAAAAACATCGAATTCCATCAAAATCTTGAATTATAAAATATTATCGTTACAAAGATTTTTCTTTGAGAAAGCATAAGAATAGGTCTTTTGCTTTTATCTTCTAGAAATCTGACCAATAACCATCGATATTCTAATTCAGTTCAACTTAAAACCTCTTTATTTCCATGCAAGCTTTAGAGTCGTACAAAGAAGCGGATGTATTCATTGTATTGAATGTTTCAAGTTGGTTTTAACCCTTAGTTGACCTCAATAAAATTTCATAGTTTGCACACGAAGTCTCTAAGATTATGCATAGGTTTTGTTGTTGTTAAAAAGTTAAATGTTTACGTAGTATAATTGTTTTGTAAAGAGAAATTAATAAATAGAAGTACACTTAAAGTTGGCATGTGATAAAAAAATTACTACTTTGTGTGGGGTCAGACTGACATTGTATACCAACTAAGGGTTAATATAAAAATGATTAGGAAATAAATAAGAAACAAATTGTCTTTTTCCTTTCTATGTTGTAGCATAAGTTCTGATCTGGAGGTTAAACATATACATTTATTAACAATTAATTAATAGGAATAAAAAAGTAGATGAAAAAAGTGGAAATAAACATTTAGTTTTAATTATTTGTATTGAAGACTAGTACTCAAGATTTGCTTAATATATTCTTACAGTTTACTATCTTGTATTTTAGATTATATAGGATAAAGTTTATCAAAACTTATAAAAGTAGAATCGGCCTATCTGCTTCTTTATAGTTACTATATGTTGATAAAATAGATGTAGGGGAGGATGGGGTATTGCCGGTTACCTAAGCAAACGTGCTTGTTATTTCCATTTTCAATTTGTTTCTTTTAACTTTAAATAATTAATACGTTAGTTCAAACCATTGACTATAAATATGTCTTATTGGTTTAATATAAAAATGTAAGATATCGAAGCTATAAGTCGAAATAAAAAAAGCATTTTGACCGAATTTACTCCACATCAAAGGGTAATACCGGTCAGTCTAGGTACAATTCCAATCACTATTAGAAAGTTACTTTTATAGGTGAAAAATTTCTTTAAATCAATTATATGAACTTTCATATGATCCGTCGCATTATTATTCGCACTTACATAGTGAAACATATAATAACATAACCACTGTTCGATCAAAAATACTTAAGCAAAGTTACCCTACCTGAGAGCGCAGCGAAACGTTTTCTTAGCCTCACTTTCGGGAGCGTCATATAAATAACATTGTGACCGGGATTACCCCCATTCTGCTTAGTAATTTAAATTGAAATGACAAAAAAGTAATAGGTTTATACTCTTTCTTCTTCACTACTTCGTATTCTTAGATTGTTCAAATTAATAAAGATGCAAAAAATAACTGCATAAAGCAACAAATAATATGCATAAAAGCTTATTTTATAGATCAGATTTCTTATAAGAAATGTAGGCCTACGCTTTGATTGTGTATAATTCCTTAATAAAACTGAATAGAAGGTTTTTTGGACATTAGATTAATTGCATTCTATGTTGCGTTTAATATACTATTCGAATTATTACCTAAAAATGTTTGGATTATTGAAAATAAGGGTGACCGGAATTAGCCAGTGACCGGCATTACTCCGTTCTCCCCTAGTGCTAAGAATAAACTTATTAAAATTACAAACAAGCTGAAATCTCATTTCGTGAACAGATTAAAACTGAGCATATCCTTATACACATTTTGCATGAAGGTCCATGGGTGTGACCTGTCTGTACCTATAAATTTCTAGAAAATGAAATATTTTTCGTTTATTTGCATAGTCACTTTTTAGCGGGAGAATATTTGGTGGTGGGCAAAGTCAATTCGAGCAACACTCAGCACATTCTCGGAGTCTAAAGCTCGATATCAGTAAGCTTCGTCATTCCTAGGTAATTATGTACTTAACTTAGTCGCCCTCGGGGCACGAGGTTATCGCGCGTAACACATCTCGCTCTCTCTTTCTCTCTCTCTCCTCTCTCGCACCACAACTCGATTCGCCATCCCTTGGGACAGCAACTGAGCTCGAGGGCTCGAGCTTCTGCTAGTATTCCGAAAGATTAACGTTTCAAACAATTTTTTTAAACTTTGTTTCGGACCACCCCTGAAATGCATCCACATTTTTTTAAAGCCACCCTCTAGCGGAGTGCTTGTCTCTACTGCTTCAGGCCTAAATGTCAGACTTTTTCAGCCTTCTCGTTTACGAAGTTAATTAGACACTCGTTCTTTTCTCAGACTTAGTCGTGTTACTCTTAATCAAAGTTTCACTTTTGTAATAAACGCAATTTTTCATAAGAAAAAATAATTTAAGTATTGTACGTTATATAATATTTTTAAAGATACCATAATGTTCGGATTGCTATTTCATCCGAACTTTATATGTCTGAAACTATTCTGTACGCGTTGCTAGACGGATATTTATAGAAGCGTTCAATACTATCTCTTCTTGGTAACTCAATGTATTAAAAGAACCTAGATAGTACTTGTTACCGAGGACATAATTAAATTAATTATATATATCTATATCTATATATATATATATATATATATATATATATATATATATATATATATATATATATATATATATATATATATATATATATGGGTGGTTCTCTGACAAATCGTGCGCGAAAAAAAATGGATTTTCCAAAAATATTTTTTTTATGTTCCTATAGTATGTATGAATATCCCTGAATTTTTTCAGATTTTTTCCATCATTATTTTCCGAGTTACAGAGGGTCAAACTTAGCCATCTAAGCATTTTTTGCTTTTTTTGGCCATACAAATTAATTTATAACTCCTCAGGGAAGCATTTTTCACAAAAAACGTATACATACTTTTTTTTGTAAAATTTTCTGTAGTTTGCATTAAAAATACTTGCAAAGTCATATATATATATATATGTTATAACTATCTTATATGCCAATTAAACCTTAAAATGCTGATTCTGAGAGTTCGATCAAAGCCTCGACCACCAAAAAATTCATGGAGATACTTTTTTATAGTGCAAAAGTCCCAGTATAGGTCCCAGAATGGAGGGGAGCCTGTATCTTAGTCTAAAAATTAAGATAATCATCAATTCATGCTAAAAATGATTAAAAACTAGTTAAAACTAGTTGAAACTATGATTTTAATCATAGTTAAAAATAGTTAAAACTAGTTAAAACTATGATTTTAATCATTTTTAGCATGGATTGATGATTATCTTAATTTTTAGACTAAGATACAGGCTCCCCTCCATTCTGGGACCTATACTGGGACTTTTGCACTATAAAAAAGTATCTCCATGAATTTTTTGGTGGTCGAGGCTTTGATCGAACTCTCAGAATCAGCATTTTAAGGTTTAATTGGCATATAAGATAGTTATAACATATATATATATATATATATATATATATATATATATATATATATATATATATATATGACTTTGCAAGTATTTTTAATGCAAACTACAGAAAATTTTACAAAAAAAAGTATGTATACGTTTTTTGTGAAAAATGCTTCCCTGAGGAGTTATAAATTAATTTGTATGGCCAAAAAATGCAAAAAATGCTTAGATGGCTAAGTTTGACCCTCTGTAACTCGGAAAATAATGATGGAAAAAATTCAGGGATACTCATACATACTATAGGAACATAAAAAAAATATTTTTGGAAAATCCATTTTTTTTCGCGCACGATTTGTCAGAGAACCACCCATATATAGTTACGTTAATGTTTTTAAGGTAATATTCTACCGATTTTTCATGGAAAAATCGATATTTTTGTATTGCATTGAAATAATGTTAAAACAATGAAAAATCTAAACAATATGAAATATTAAAATATTTTTTTTCAAACCATAGGGTATAGATAAGTCAAAATCTAATTTTTTATAATAAATGTGTTGTTAATTTTGATGAATTCATCTGAAACATAGACTATAGATGAAAAGTTTGGAAACGTTTTTTAACCATTTTTAAGCATTTTTTAAAAATATTTTCGTTTTATATTTATAATATTGCAGCAAATGGGTGACAAAAAAGTAGTTTCAAATTTTTATTTATTATAGCTTTCATTTCAGAATTTTTTGAAGTTAGATAGATAGATTGATAGATTGATGTTTTATTTCGATAAAAATTCAAAATACAGGTACATAGATTACAGTGCAATATAGTCAAACATATTTACACATTGTATCACAGTTTATCAATTATATAGATGTACTTGCGTAAAATAGTATACCGTAACAGTCTTGAAATAAGTACAGTTTTCGCTTTTGCTAGTATCTCAGGTCGTCAATGTTAATGAGTAGTACATATTGTACATGGTTTAAAAGTTATTTCGTCAAACAGGTTGCCGCTTCGGTGTGTCCAAATGCTTAAAAATTAACACATTCTCCTGCAAACCTTTAAATAAACTGCTTAAAAAAAATTAAAATTTTGCAAAAAATATATGTTTTACTACCGAAACCGTTTACAACCGAAAACCAAAGGAAGAACAATTAGACAAATTGGTGTAATGATACCTAATGAGATTCGAAAGTGTAACCTTCATTATACTGTATTTTTGAAACTTATTGAAAATGTAGTCTGATTTTAATCATCATTCTTTCATAATAAAGGGACAGTTGAATTAGAGTGGTTTATATCGTTAGGGTAGCTTGTATATCGTTAGTAGAATACTAGAAGCATTCAGGAGAAGAACATCCCGTGGGACGTAAAAACATCCATGAATATATCAAGTCCTACAACACGTGCTGACTAATTGAGTTCGAATATCCAGCCACCGAGAGCTATATGTTTCTGATGTGGCATACTGCCATACCAGGCATATTGCCTGGTAAAACAATAGTATATAGAGCTACATAGTACAACGATAAAAACTATTTTCTATTTCGCCAAAATTAAATATTAATTCGATTCTTACAGATAAATAATGGATAAATATGTTAATTTTTGTAATATTTTGAAATATATTAAACAATAATTTTAATTTCATTAATTTATTTAAAAGGGTTTTTACTTGTCTGTATTCGCATACCCGTAATCAGCCCACAAACACGTAATATACGCGTAACCGCTCGAAAAGTGATGCACTCTTCTATTCTTACAAAATTATATTAACCAATATTCACCCCACCGCCAATGCCTGTAGTGCTTTCCTTTTTACCCAGCACATCTTGAAAAATGAACTGACTTTTTCGCGGTTTCTAGTGGGTTTACTTCTTTTACTTCATTTACAGTTTTTGCATACACGAACATGGGCACACGTGCAAATTGTTTCTAAATTTCACAATTATCGTTTTTTTTAAGATAAATTTGAGTGATAGTTTTTGAAATAAATAAAAATTCGATATAAGTAGCTCCGGAAATAAAAGAAAAGTAAAATAAAAAATATATAGAGCAGTTATAATTAAAGGGCAACACAAAGTTGAGCAGGACGGAAACAAAGATCTGTCAAGAAAGCGGATGCGCAACAGTAGTGTCAGGCGTATAGTCATATCCAGGCAAAAAAATTGTGCCCTGGGACAAAGAGTACTAGAATAACACGCGCATTGTCTTCCATTCCGGTGGCACGAAATTCGCGCGCAAGGAAAAGGACTAGGACGTTGTGCGGCGCTGGCACGTCTGACTACAGGTTTTTGTCTCGTGTCTCTCTGTCTGTCTCTCTCCCTCGCACTCTCTGCCCCTCCTTTTCTATCTCGCGTAGCTCTGGTAGCTCTGGTAGCTCTCGTAGCTCTCGTGCCAACGAGTCGACACTTCCCGTCTGCTTGTTGCCCCGTACGTACCGGCACTTCGCATAGTTTTCGCTTTGCTTTTCTTGCCCTTGCCACTCCGGCTTTCACACCCGCGCCTCGTGCGTATTTTCTCTCTGCGTGCGAAACTTTCTGCGCAGACTCGCTGCGGCGGTGGTTTCAGTTATTCGCCCTCCATGTAACGTAACAATTTCTTGTTTCGATGCTGCGTGCGCGCCTTTCCTTTCATCTTTAAACTACAGAGAAGACGAGGACGGGCCAGAATTCTGACATCGAGCTTGATTAAATTTTCAGGTAACACGCTGCAAAGCCGAGTCAGGCAGGCAAATTTACAAACGTAGTTGCAATCTCCACACAATTCTATTCTACTGCAGTTGGATTTCTTCATTTGCTATCTCGTTGTTTGCTATAATGAAAAAGTAGTACTGTAAGCTCTCATAAATTTTTTTTTTTTTTTTTAAATGGCATTTCGAACTCGAAAGTTCATCGCCTCATCTACGCAAGCCTTCCACGTTTCCCTATTTTGTGCCAACCCCATCCATTTCGCGCCTTCCCGCCCAATTTCAGTTACGTCTGATTTTACGTTATCCTCCCATCTGCGTCTAGGTCTACCAAGAGGTCGCGTTGCTTTCGGTTTTCCTTTCATTATGCGCGCTGCTGTACGATCATCGCCCATTCTTGCCACGTGCCCTGCCCATCTTAGTCTCCGTGATTTTATTATTCTGTTAATATTTGGTGACGCGTACAAATTATGTAGCTCGTCATTGTGCAGTTTCCTCCACTCCCCAGTTTCCTCATCTTTCTTTGGCCCGTATATTTTCCGCAGAACCTTATTTTCAAATACCCTAAAACGATTTTCTTCCGCTTTAGTGAGCGCCCAGGTTTCGCACCCATACAAGATTACCGGCATTATTATAGTCCTATATATCCTTATTTTGACATTTTTCGACAGTAGCTTTGACTTAAGTAATCTGTTCACAGCGTAGAAGCAGGCATTACCCGAATGAAGTCTCTTATTTATCTCGGCTTTAATTTTGTTTCGATCATTTATAGTTGTACCTAAATATCTGAATTCGCTAACCTTTTCAAAAGTGAAATTTCCGACTCTGAGATCCCCCTCTGCTTCGCGAATGCCCAGTTTCTCCATGATCATATATTTCGTTTTCGATTCGCTCACTTCTAACCCCGTGTTTTTAGCCGCATTTATAAGGATTTCCGCATTTCTCGCCACCGTTTCACCATTATCTCCCACTATATCCAAGTCATCCGCATAGCCTAAAATTTGCGTTGTTCCGTTGAGTGTTGCGCCTAGCTCGCTAGCCTGCATTTTTCTAACAACATGCTCTAGCGTCAGGTTAAAGAGTACCGTTGAAAGCCCGTCACCTTGCTTCAAACCGTCGCGTATCATGAACGATTCGGATACATTACCGCCTACTCGGACCTTTCCAGTGCTTCCGTTGAGACATATTTGAATTAATTTTACGAGTTTTTTTGGTACGCCAAGGAGCACTAGGATTTCATACATTTTGCTTCGTTTGACAGAGTCGTACGCTTTCTTAAAGTCTACAAATAGCTGGTGTATAGTTTCGCAATATTCCCACTTTTTCTCTAATAATTGTCTTATGGTAAACATTTGATCGCTCGTTGACCTGTTGCGCCGGAATCCACACTGATAATCTCCTATTATATCTTCCGCGAATGGTGTGAGTCTGGCCTGTATTACGTTTGACAGAACTTTGTAGCAGGTAGCTAAAAGTGAGATTCCCCGGTAGTTATTGCAGTCTGTTTTATCTCCCGTTTTAAAGATCGGTATGATGATGGATTCTTTCCAATTTTCTGGTATTGTTTCATTTCTCCAAATAGCACATACTAGATAAAAAATTTTAGATGTAAGCGCGGTGCCTCCGTATTTAAGTAGTTCAGCTGGTATAGAATCGTTTCCTGCGGCCTTATTGTTTTTTAGCTTTTTGATCGCGGCCTCTACTTCTTTGTAGGTCGTTTCGTCCATATGGAGTTCAGCAGTGTGGATTTCGTCTCCCATTTCCTCGGAGTTTTCATGCACGTTTAATAACTTATCGAAATAATCTTTCCATAATTTCAATAGTTCATTTTCGCTTGTCACGAGGTTCCCGTCCTTATCTTTCATTAACTGCGATCTACTCTGAAAACCCTTCCTAATAGCGTTTATTCCTTTGTACATCTCGCGCGGGTTATTTTCCCTACTATTAGTTTCTATTTTTCTAATTTCATTTTTCTGATACTCGCGCTTCTTGTTTCTGTAAATCACACGTACTTGCTTTCTTATTTCATGGTATTCTTCTACGGCCCTACCGCTTTCATTGTGTACACTATCTAATTTAGCCTTCTTGCGCCTTTCAAACCAGAGTTCGCACTCTTCGTCAAACCATGGTTTGCTCTTCGGCCTTTTTTTCTTACCCAGTACTTTGTTCGCGGCCCCTTTTATAGTTTTTTCGATAGCCCCCCACAACCTGTTCGGATCGTCATCTACTCCCGTCTGTTCATCCGTTTCCTCGAGCGCCTGAAATCGGTTGCTAACTTCTACTTGGTACTTGATTCGCTCTATCCCGCTTCGTAGTTTTCCAATATCAAAGGTTTCTACTTTGTTCGCTCGCTTACTATTTTGACCGGCTACTAATCTGGCTCTTAATTTGGCCACTACTAGATAATGATCTGAGTCGCAATCCGCCCCCCTATAGGTCCTTACGTCGAGTACATTCGTGTGGCGCCTCTTATCAATAAGAAAATGATCTATTTGATTGTGCGTGGCCCCATCCGGCGATGTCCACGTTGCCTTGTGTATATCCTTGTGCTTGAAGCACGTGGTCTTGACTATAAGATCTTTTGCGGCTGCGAAATTTATGACCATAATACCGTTATCATTGCTGGTTTCGTGCAGACTTTCTTTGCCTATGGTGGGCCTAAACATTTCCTCTCTCCCTATTTTAGCATTGAAATCCCCCACTACTATTTTGGTGTCGTAAGACGCGAATTGGTCGATTAATTGCTCTAAAGTTTCATAATAAAGATTTTTGACTTGTTCCTCTTTGTCCTCCGTGGGACAGTGGACGTTAATAACCACGTAATTATACCACGCTCCTTCGATGATGATATACGAGAGTCGGTCATTCACGAAATTGCAACTTTTAACGGAATGTATGATGCTTTTGTTAACAAGAAATCCGGTGCCTAGAGAATGCCCGCTCGCGCCCCCATATAAAAAGGTGAAGTTACCGGATCCTAGCATCGCGTTATCTTTCCATCGGGTTTCTTGTATTGCTACCAAATCTAAATTGTACCTCTCAGTTTCATTTATGATTTCCCGGAACGCGCCTGCTCTGTGTAGACTGCGTACATTCCAGGTTCCCACCCTCAAGTTTCTTTTCGTTTTGGTTTGGTTTTGTTTTCTTTGAGCCATGATAGTAAGTTAAACCCGCGCGTTTTGGATCCTGTTCCGATCGCAGGTGAGTCCATCCGTCTAGGGGTGATAACCCTCATACCTCCCTAGAACTAAGTATGAGAGCTTTCTGACTTTGACGAGGACATAGTCAACTCGTCGTCAGACACACTCGGTTTCATTCTCATATCCTAACGCCCCCCTGCAAGGCAGCGCGCCTTCGCTGGCTTCGTTGCCATGTAAGACCAGGTGGCGAATCATTCTACACATCCCCTCTCAGGGCAGTTGTCATCGCTCCCGCATCCTCCACGACAGCAGGATTTTTGGCCCATTTTTTGTTTGAAATGTGTGGTAAAAGAGATAGATTACAGAGTAAGGTAGAAGAAGAAAGTAAGATAGGAGATTTTGTATAGTGTTTGTAGTTGTTGTGGTGCTTGCGTAGTGTTTCTAGATGAATGCGTTCGCCAGTGCGGGCTCATCACACCCACGCCTGGGCCTATCGGCTGTCCGCGACTGCTTATTCGCTTTATTCGCAGCTAACCTCTTTTTCAGGGGTCGTTCCTCTATCCGCAACCTGAGGACGCGCTGTGTAGTGGTGATAGGCACCCACCCGTCCGCTCTGGACGACTACGCCCAGGACCCGCTTAGGGTAACGGCGTTGCAACAGAAGCTCTCATAAATAGTCGATTAAAATTTAAAACCAATTTTCTTCTTAATTCTGTCATTCCATTTCAAGATAATACATAAAATAAACAATCTCTGAAAGTTTAGATCGAATCGTTAAAAATTTGCTCTGAGAACGTGTCAGACGTGAACATTAGTTTTAAAAACTTAAATTACAGTAATTCTGAGAATTGTGAGTTGCGCTCATAAAATAATTTCCGTTTTAAAATTTTGTTTAGTGCCTAGGTTAAAAACAAAAATTCTAGTGATGCCGGAAATATTTATTTTTAAGATTCAATCCGGGCCTTTTCCATGTTGTTTTTGGCATATCAAATTTTTAGCTATATCTTTTTTTATAAATTTGCGGTACAGTTCTTCTACCAATGTTATTTTAATTCTTTAATTGGCATTCGAATATTCTCGGTTACTCTTTATAGAATACAATAAGACATATATTTATCTATACGTACATAAAAATTTATGTTCATATTTCGTATAAATCGAGCATATTGTTTTGACGAGAACGAAATATAGTTCGTAATTCGTATTAGCCAGGATTCACATTCATCGTGGGGGAGGGGGCGAGATGTACATATACAGCAATGCAAGTCGGAGGGACCCATATTTTGTTCGTATAGTTTGCATTACGGAGGATTTTCTGCGATAACAAGATAAAAATTAACGACACCAGAATTATTACGCTATTGGACACAATTATTTTATGAAAGAGATATGATTTCTATAAATTATAAAAAAAAAATCTACAAGATTAATATATTTTTTATCTGCAGCGTATCTGGTATTTAACAATTTAAATTACGGACATCAATGAACTATTAAAAAGTTATAGATTATTAGAATTGTCATTTTACTAACAGTATGATTTTAAAAAATTGGCGAGTTTTGTGTTATCTCATAATCAGCATAAAAATGCATCCTCATTTGACAATTTAAGTAAGACAAGTATTATTGTTTTATAAGTAATCTGAGTTTTAGAACGAATCTTTTACTTTACGTCCTTCTTTATTGTTAAACCAGTTAAGGTGTTTTCTAGCACCTAACAATGAAGTCTAGCACCCGTACTTTGTTTTAATTGATCCTTATTCTCTAGATACAAACCAGTTCACCACAGGGCTGCGTTATTAGTAATGAATAGTACAGGTACTTCTTATAATATAATTCAGCATAAATTTACATGAGAAAAATGAATCAACAAAAAATAAAACTAGATGAAAAAAGCATTAACTTGAGCTTTGTTTTATATAAAAATCTTAATTTGTTCTAAATCTGTTTAATATCAATGATAAGGGTCTATTAGAAGAAACTATTATGTGCTGAATTTTATTTTAAAGTACCAAAAAACACCTATCAAAGCCTTATCAAAATTCGTTCTGACCTAAAAAATATTTGCTAGTAAATTTATTATTTAATGTATATTGTTGAAAAAGGAACTTTACTTAGGTGAAACATGCTAAAATAATATATAACGCGTAGGAAATGTTATTCATACTATGATTATCCAATAATAAATTTCTTAAAAATCCAAAGAAAAGGTACAACTCCGAAAAAAAACCTATAAGAATTTTATTACTATTTTCGATTTACACTGTATAGAAAAGAACAATAAAACAATAAGTAATGAAGTATTTGTTCTTTTAATAAATTTTATGTTTTGTGGAGAATAGCGAAGCAGTAGCAGGATGGCGAGTGATAATAAGTCCAAGCCACCTGCTACTCAAACATGTTATGAATATCAAGTTTCCAAGGCGGTTAACTCATGCGCCACTTGACACGTTCACAGCTGCGCTAAGTAGTTTGCAGGCTATGGTCAGAGCAGAGTAGAGCAAAGCGAAGCCGTGCACACGTCTAAGACAGAAGCGAGGTTCCGCAGTATTTGGTCAGTCGTCCAAGTAGTAAAAGCCAGGTCTAGTGTGCTCGGACGCCCGGAGCTAGATTGCTGTAGAGCGAGAAAGCGAATGAGATGGAGAAACCAGACTACGCACAGAGACGTACTGAATCTTTGTCTGCTTAGGTGGTCGCTCGAAGCAATGGAAAGTTAAAACGTAGGAGCCAGGGATTTGCGCGTGGAAGCTGCGCGCAAAAACTAGAAACGAGAGCGAAAGGCATTGCTGGTTGTATTGTTTGAGCTCCTTCTCCTCGTTACAGAGTAATCATCAACTTTTTTCGGACGTGGATCTCCTTGCCGTCAACCCTCCTATCATCTAGTCGAAGAAGAGAAAGGAAGACGCTGCAGTCTCTGCTGGAGAAAGGTTTTTGACGAATGTCGAGGCCTTGCTCTTACGTCCAAAACAACGTCACACTTGCCGCAAAGTCAGATAAAAGCACAAAAGACAGTGGACGAAGGAGAAACGTGTATAAATTTTTCACGAGACTTTTTGATTACTTATCTCAGATGTGATAATCGATACGCCAAAGAAAAAAAATTTCTGTTGCATTTCTTAACAAAATAAAAAGACAAATAAACTGCTACTAGATTGAAAAATTATTTTATTTAATATAAAATTATTATGCAAATTCCATTCCTTTAGTTAATATTACATATTAAGTAAAATAGAAAAGGAACGTTCTTTAATTAACATCTCATCTCTTGCTATTAAGATATATGAGAAAAGAATTCACAAAAACGAAAGTAAAAAATTAAAGGCACGTCGTGGTACCCGAATCCCTAATCCTTTTCTTTTTCCTCGCAGCCTTACCTCGCGAGGAACGTGAGCGCGGTGGAGGGTTGGGCGCCAAACAATACCGGTATTTCAGATATTTTATTAAAGCTCCGCAAGAGAATAGATGTGGTAAGGCGCCATAAAGAACGAAAGAGGGCGAGTCGAAATAAGAGAGGAAGAAAAAATAAAAACACACGGAGAGAAGAGGACGAACAGAAGAGGATATAAGGTGGGTTGAAAGGGAATGGGTCAATTGGCAGTCTCGACGCTGCGTCTCTTCTCTATCGATTATCGGCCCTCAACGGCCGGCGAAGGTCCCGAACCGCAGAAAGGAGAAAAAAGTAAGAAAGACGCGCCACAGCTTCGAGATCGTCCATCCTTCGTCCACCTGGGAAATCCTGCTCCTGATGAATAAGGTTGATATTTAATTACAGAGCATATTGACTGATCCGTTCTTTTGTCGACGCTTTATTATTAATCGGATACTATTCAGAGGTAAAAGAGAGGAAGCAAATTATTGAGACAAAATTTAATATAAACTTGCTTTAATAGAGCCCTGCAATAACAAAATTAATGAATCAAGGATTTTCTAGGCTACAACTAAACGAATTGCAGAAAAACAATAATGCAATACCCGACACTTTGAGGTCAGACATGATATTCTTCCAGGCGAAGGATATATTTAATTAGCCCAACGAAGAAAGTGGATGAGAAAAGATATGGAAGTAAAAGGAAAAGAAAGATGTCTGATTTTTCGCCGTCGATGTTCTTTGGTGCACCGAGATATAAAGATCAAAAGCAATTTCTGTTAAAGTAGTTACTCCTCCGCCCTCCTCTTTCTCCCTCCTCTCCCTTACCCCCCCCCCCCCCCTCTGTTTTCCTCTCTGTGTCCAGCCAAAACAAGTTGAGTAGAAGGACGGATGGTCTTGGGGGAGTCCATTAGGAGGTGACTAGTCCGCCATGAAGCGGAAGTCCCTCGGGGATTCGCCGGGAAATGGAAAGAAAGTGCGCTGGGTGTCCGCTCTCGCTCTGAAGAAACTACACTGTCTGAAAAAAGACTGCCAACTGAAATTGCCGCAAAGAGAGGCGAAGGAATAAGTAGTTAGTTTTGAGGGTGGGAGAAGGATACCCAATTAAGTGTACACAGTGAAAGAAGCACAGTTCAAGTGTAAGAAATGCTTTCAATTTTATAAGCAGCAAGCCGCAGTAAGTTATCCATTTTGCAAATTTACTCTCATATGCAACGACGAGGTGCTTTTAGTTTTCATACAATGATAATGCAAAATGTTTGGGCTAAAATAAAACTTTATCTCATCTAGCATGAAAGAATTTGATATTAGAATTTCGTCATGCAGTAAAAATACATTTTTTATTCTATTCTAAACATAGCTCATTTTCCAGAAACTCCGGTTTGAAGACCGGTTAATAAAATTTAAACAAAGAAACGTGGTATAATCGATTTATAAATTCTGTAATTAAAGTTATTTCATATCTTACAAGGAGAGTGTCATACCTCCAGGACACGGATTTTGATAAAACTTTGGGAGGTGTTTTTTGGTACCTAAAAATAAAGGCTAGCACCCGTAGTATTTTTCCAATGAGCTCTATTTCTTGAGATATGAATCATTATACCCCAAATGCGAATGTTTGTAACAAAAAGAAACACCTGTTCTTCTCAACATAACTCTGCATGTTTTTACATGAAAAAATGAATCAAACAAACACTAAAACTAGGCAAAAATAGCTTTAATTTAAAGTTTGTTACATATAAGAATATTTCTTTAAGTAAAAGTTATTAACAATTTAAGATGATTACTGAAAAGGTGAAAAATCGACGATTTTATAACAATGAAATTTCCTCGAGTACTGATGTATTTTCGGTCACCATCTTCGACTGTTAATAACTTTTACTCAGGTTAATATTTTTATACGTAACACAGCTTAAATTGAAGCTCCTTTTACCTAGTTTCGGTATTTGTTTCGATCATTTTTTTCATGTAAAAACATGGAGAGTTACGTTGAGGAGAAAAGGTGCTTCTTTTGACTAAAATCATACGCTTTTGCGGTATAATGACTTATATCTCGAAAAGCAGCACCCATTGGAAAGAACTACTAGTGTAAGGCTTCATTTTTAGGTACCAGAAAATACCTCCAAAAGTTTCATCAAAATCCATGACCCGGATGTATGACACTCTCCTTGTTAGTTACACTTACAGAGTAGATAATACTGATTTTTAGTTCATGATGTATTCTTATAGATCGTGAAATTCTTCCTTTATAATCTTGTAGAATTTTCACGATATCTTCAAAATTGTAGAAGATATACCTATAAGTATAAATTTAAAAATGGTGTGATGTCACTCTAGTCTTTTGAAGCTTTAACGTTTGAAAAATAATTTAGTTGTTTTCTACGATTTATAAGTAAATGTAAGAACTAGTACGAAGACAAAACAGTTTACGCGGATAACAATGAGCTTTTAAAATTTAATTTGCATAATTAATGAACCTCATCCATTATTTGTAGGCTCATATTTCCTAACTTCGTACACACTTTCGACGCTGCCAGAAATAGCGAGCAAAACAAAAAGAAAGCTAAC
Organism: Gastracanthus pulcherrimus; assembly: GCA_949152435.1. Classification (NCBI taxonomy): domain Eukaryota; kingdom Metazoa; phylum Arthropoda; class Insecta; order Hymenoptera; family Pteromalidae; genus Gastracanthus; species Gastracanthus pulcherrimus. The sequence continues at coordinate 49,964,537 of OX424574.1, forward strand.
GTTTAATATAAGCTAAATGCGACTATTACCGCTTGAAAACGGCTATTTTCCAACTTTTCAACTTTTCCTTTTTCTGTACGACCAATATCGTCTTAAAGACCTTTTACACGCTATTGCTTGCACGATCGATTAAAACTACCTGCTGACACTGTTTTCTTTTTTTTTTTCTTCCATTTTGTTAACGCGGTTGCATTAAAGTTTTATTTTTATGAAATCATACAACTAATGAAGTACCTCTATTTTATTTGTATGACATAAATAAAACAACAAAAGAAAAATCTTCCAGTTTCAAACGAAAGCTGATAATATGTGAATTTCAGTCTTTGCAAAAACCTTTCGAAATAAGGTGTCAATCCAAATAAAATTATGGCGTGGGCGAAAAATATAGGGAAAGAGAGATTTAACGCCGATAGGCGATTTCTTTATCTTTCTATCGGCGGACGCTACGCTTAGATCACAATACTCTAATGGTGGATTCGCGGCCCTCGTTGTCGATATATATCTCAAATCGGCAGACTCGACCATTAATTTCATTTTATCGCCGCTCGGGATTCGCGCCGGCCGGCAGGTAATGCGTTTTAAATGTAAAACAGGCTAAGGCCTAAAGCGCTAACGGGACGCGCCTGCGATAAAATTTGATTCAAACTTTCCTCCCTCGACCGCAATTCTCTTTTTTTCTCTCTCATGCGCGTCCTTTTACTGCTCGAAATACAGCAGAATTAGATTATTTTAGAACTAAACTGGCTTAAATCCCTTACTGAAAGATTTTTTAAATATATGGTATTTTTAAAAATTTTTAATTACAAATCGTTAAAAAGGATTATCTGTTTAATGAAATTATATTATTACATTTTATAAAATAATAATTCTTAATTGCAAAATACACTTTGAAAATTATATTTTTCACTATAATCAAAACGAGATATAAAATTTAAATAATTTTTTTAGTAAATGCAAAAGCAAAACATATCCGTATATTTACGTATTTAAGTAGATACTGACAGTATCTAGTCAGCCATGTATATTGTATTCTATAATGCATAATTTTGTATACTAATATTAAATATATTAAAAACAAAGAGGCAGAAATCTACTAAATTCTCTTTCTCTGGCTTTTGAAAACTATAACATAGAAATTATTAGCCGCGAACGTTTAAATCGTCAAAAGTAGGTTTGGTAAATGGCTTGATGCGAGAGTGGGAGGAATAAGCGAGAGCTATGGCTAACGATAAAAAGCGGACAAAGAAAAGAGAGAGAGAGAGAGAGAGAGAGAGAGAGCGAGAGAGAGAGAGATACTTTATATCGATGTAACACAAAGAAATACAGAAGACAAAATATAGAAAATCCCATGCACATCAGTTTACGAAGTAATTTGGATGGTGAGAGAGTGAGAGAGAAAGAGAGAGAGAGAGAGAGAGAGAGAGAGAGAGAGAGAGAGAGAGAGAGAGAGAGAGAGAGAGAGAGAGAGAGAGAGAGAGAGAGAGCTAGGGTGAGCGAACAACAACGAGAGGTCAGCCGGCTGAGTAGCAGTGGATTAATTATGCAATGCGCGCCGTCGCTTCGCGCGAGTCGTTCGTGGGCCAATTAGTTCGAAAAACAACCACAGCACCGAAATCCGAGCAGTCGCGCGGTGTATAACGGGCCACCGCGCGCCAAATAAGAGGGAAGAGATGTCCGCCTAGGCTGCGCGACCCCGTCTGGGTCGTGCGCGCTCGCACACTCGCTCGTTCGCACCTTCCTGAATAATTTTCGCTGCTGCAGCAGGGGCGCCAGACGGAGAAAGAGCGAGAGCAAGAGAAAGACAGAGTCAGGCGGGAGGACGAGCGGCGCTCGATGGACGATGAATTTCAAATTACCCGGGCTTTGCTGCATCTCGACTCGTCTTCGGATTATTCAAATGGATGCGCACCGCGGTACGGCCCGCGCGACGATTTTCTCCTTCTCCGCTCGCGTTCGCTGCTGCAGCCGAGCAGACTGCCTATATGTAGCTTCCGACAAATTCACCGGATTTTATTATACGCTTGATATACTCGCATCTTGGATGGATACTAACGCCGCTCTAATACTCTGATTTTCCTTTGCACCACCTCTTATACCTGTACTTTATTTTGATTCTTAGCTTGTTGAATTATGATACGATTATGTGAATATTTCTCTTATGGAAGTTTCAAGTGCCTCTATAATAAAGTACATCTCACCTCTACCATTTTTATCACATAAATTTCTTAATTAAATTACAAAACGCTTTTAGAGAAAAATAAGTAATGATTCATTATTTGTTCATTAGCAAAATGAGCTTAATCATTCTAAAATCAGTTTTTTCACATTGATATTCACTTTCGCTTTTAATGGTTAGCGTATGCACGTCACGAACGCTAGAGCGTGCTTTGCGTAAAGCCACGTAACCCCTTTTATTATGCTATAAAAACGTATAGGATTTAACCAGACGTAAATAGTTTTCTGTCTTCGCATAATTAAAAGAAATTAATGAGTTGGTGCTAAAATTGCTTTATTAGCTACTACGTAACGAGATTATATTGTGTTAAAAGTGTTTTACTGCTTGCGAAATTTTTTAATATTGGCTTTTACATAACACATATTTTATTAATGCGAGAAATTCAGTTGAAATGCGTCTCCCATTCAATGTTAAAATACGAATGTGATCTAAGAAGTTAAGTAATATAATTAAAAGTTTTCATTAATTTCTATAAATTATTTATATTCATGACTTCTGGAATATCTTTTTATTAGCAATTAAGCCAACACTCTTTATATCTTTTTAGGAACTACTCGATTATTTTCTGCAGGAGATTACTAGACACGTACTCAATTAATTGCATCTACGAATGTAATTCCTAATGCAGCATTAATACTTATTAATTCAATACGTACTTGCTTTCATGATGATGAGGCCTCATTAGTATACAACGCTCGCGCTAACCGTGCTAACCCATAAAAGAAAAGTTCAGAAGTAGGGGGCCGTAAACATTTTCATCAAACTCTCGCTCCATATCGCGAGCAAAGCAATTTTCTCACCGAAGACTGAAGGTGAGTCAGTCCCCCGTCAATAAAAACAAAGCACAAGCAAAGTTCGTTAGTCCTGTAATTCATGTATTATATCTATCTCATCTGATTAATTCCCGTCCAATAATCGCGCGATATAGATTGCGAGGCGCTATCTCTCTCCTGGCGCCGCAAGCGCCAATTCCGCAGCCCTCTCGCGTCGCCTGCACATACTACACACAAAGCAGTGGGCCGGTAAACCCCTGCGACTCGAGTGCATATCCGGCCGTCGTGTGCACATATGGAGAGAGAGAGAGAGGCCAGGAAAAGTGTTCAATTCCCTGAACGCTCCTTCTTCGTGGTTCGGGGAAGCGTAGGAAAGGGTGGGGGGAGGGGGAGATATGTATAGCGCGCGGCGCATTAATCTCGTTTAGCGCGCTTTATTGTTGGCGAAGTAAATTGCCGGGGCTGTGCTAAATGTCGAAGCGCGCCCTCCTCCTTCTCCTCGCCATCAGGCGCGTGTGTAGGTATTTACACGTGGCCGTTCGGACCCTCGTGCGCGCGCGCGTGCGCGTGAACCGCCGGAGTCAAATAAATACGCGGACGCATTTGGAGGGGCGTTGTAGCCAGCCGGAGTCAGAGCCCCGCGGGGTATAAGGGTGGGGAGGTCGAGGTCGCGCCAGTATTGGAGCGCAAGGGTTCGAAGCCTAGGTACACAGTTATTGCATTAACTCATCATTGTCATTTTTATCACGCGCCCACTTGAATCAAGCCGCGCCCGCGCGCTCGTTACAGCGAGGGATCGCACCGGTGCTTGCTAGCTTGCCTGCCTGCCTGCCTGCCTGTCCGTCGGTGTATAATGGATACGCGTGAGCGCGGAAGCGTCCTCCCTTTTTTCCGACGAAACTTTCGCGCTGCTCGGGCTCACGCGACTCTTGAGCTTTGTGCAGAGAGGCAAGAGCGATCGCGGCGTGGGGATTGCCACGCGGCCGATCGAATTGAGAGGTCATTCGGTGAGCCATTACTTGCACCACTATACTTTCTACGCATTACGGCTATAGCCCACTTCACCCCGCAATCACTGTCTAGTGTTATCTACTTTTTTATACCATACTTGTCCTCCGTTTCTGTTCAATGCAAACTATTATTGTTTATCGATCGATACTGTTTTTTATGTCATTTTTACATAAATAACTTAATATTACTTATTACTCAAATCAACTTTTTCATTATATTAAATTAAAGTTTAATGCACAATAATATTGCAATAAAGAAAACATTTTAGTTCAAAAATATAAACGTGAAAACTTAATCTTTTGTTTAATGTACAAATTAACTTTCTTATTCCGGTTTTCGGATGATAATCAGTATAAGAAGTCGTGTATAAGAAGCTTCGAAATGAAACGCCATATATTATACCATACGAACATTATGCTTATCATAGAGATGCACGATTATATTATATACTGTATTTATATTTTCTTATTATTTCATCAAACATACAACAAATTATATTTTTTTCTAATTTCTTATTAATTACAAATATGACATTACGCATTCTCTTATTCTTTTTGTTTTCATCTCGTCGTCATTTTGTATTCGATTGTCTTGTTCCTCCAATCTCTCTTTTTATTCTTGTTCTCTTTTTCTCACCCTCTCGCTTGTTTTACCTATCTTGAAATTTCTCTCTCTAAGGTTTTTTCCTGCTTTAGCCTATCGATTCTCTACCCATGGTGGCGCTTCGGAGGATTATCCACTAACGAGTCGCGTTACGTGTACGAAATGTAATTTTCTGCCCTTCTGAGGATGGGAAAAAGAAAAGAAAAACGAAACACCGGCAAAGGAAACACGAGAGATAGATCGGGGATTTTCACTCCTTTGAGATTATTGAGAGATAATGCCTGGGAGATATATATGCCTTGAACATACTGAGTTGAACAAACAAAATACAGCAAGGGTTTCCCGTGAAAATTTTGGATTAAGAAGGCTACTTGTATATATAAACATATACCAAATTAATATTCGAAAGAGTTCGTGAAATTTATGATCAAGCGTAAAGTTTAATAATAATAATTTGAAAATAATCATTTAAAAAATTTAATTACGTAATTGAGAATTTGTTAAAAAACCTAATAAATTTAGAATATCAACATTAAATAGTAATATTGTTCAAGTTAATCACTTTTAAAATGTAATACTCAATCAAAGTTTTAAAAAAAAATTTTTAAATAACTTTCATAAATATGTACTGTATAAGTTAAAAATGAAACATTCAATTATGAGAAGAATTTTAAATTAAACAATTCAATCGTTTTTAATTCACGGAAATAATGCATGCTGGTTTGAGATCTTACTCAAGTAAATGTAAATTTACGAGACGATGTAAGGTGTAAAATCCAGAAGAAAACGTGGTCTAGACGTGTGAATACTTTAAAGGTGCAAATACCGGTGGTAAGTCCAGTTCTAAGTAATTTATTCATGATCAAGAAGATGCTGCTTCAGAAAGGGCGTTGATAGATCTTTTGACCTTTTCTTCTTTCTATATGTACAGTGGGTGTAATATCACGCTAATACAGTTTTTTGTATATAAATATATATTGATGAAAACATGTTTATTTTATTAGTATAACTCAAAAACTCAATATTTCTGTAAAGCAAATGTTATTATTCTGTTGTTATTATGTTATTTATGTATGAACTTTTTACATACTAATTGATTGATAAACAAACTAAACTTGTTACAATTCGGTTAATTAGAAAAGTGAGTGTTTGAAAACTAGGCCAATTTAATTTACTGATTGTGTAGTGATGTTAATGAAAAGTATATCTCATAAAATGTACAAGGTAGAGGATGCTATCTTTTTCTTCCGGACCATATTATATGCTTCACACGCCCGTAATTATGCAGCGGCACAACAATCTCAGCCATTCAGAACTTTAACGTCAAGTTTAATATCATCCTATAGTTCTCAGGCTCGCGCTCTGGCGTCAGAGGAAATTTGACGAGAGTGAAGTTTGCTCATAAGCGCGAGCGCGAACTGGTCCGGCTCCGCAGGAATCCGCTCACGCTGAAATTTCGTGCCGGCCCAAGGTACGGCTGGAATCCAGTAGCAGCAGCAGCAGCAGCAGAAGCAGCAGCAGCAGACACACCGAAACTCCGGCGCGTTATCATAGCGGCAAAGAGCGAGTCAGAGCGAGATGGGGTAGGAAAGTCCCGGCGGAATACTTTTGACGCAGCCCGGCCTCGGCTGGTGCAGCCGCTGCTGCTGGGCGCGATTAATTAAGCTCGTTTGTCCGTCAGTGCCGTCGGATCAAATCGCGCGTAGAGGGGATAACAGCAGGAGCGGCAGCAGGAGCAGAAGCAGGAACAACAGCAGCAGCACCTCCGCCCCCAAGGAAAGTAATAAATGCGTGCGAGAGGAGGCCAGCGGAAGCTGCTGCCGGCGCTCGCCATTACTAAGCATTGTGTCTGCGGTTTCGGCCGATTTGTAACCTCGGCTGGCCAGGCCGGCCGCGTTTAGGACATTTGTTAAGTCGAGGCTGCTACAGGCTGCTGTGGAGCTCGTTTTCTCGCGCGGCTTGCTCTTTCTCTCGTCGGCTTTCGGGGATTTGCGGCCTTACGTGCGCGATACAGATCGAGCGTGCCGTGCTTGCGCGAGGCCTCAGCTTTCCTCCTCTGCTCGGCTGTTCGCGCTGCTATTTAATCACGCGCTTAACCGACCAGCGACACATCGGCCGGCCTACAAGAGCGACGCTGCGTTCTTCAACTGATTGATTAAGTTAGCCCCGCGCAACTGCCTCGTTCAATCCTTATTCCTTTGTTCTAGCAGCTGAGCTTTTTTAAAGAACTTGTGTTACCAGTTTTTATTCTAACTGCCATTGGGAACGAAAAGTTCGGAGCAATAAAAGTAATGGAATTCTAAAGAGAGGGCCTGATGTTTTTCCAAATTCTTTCCAATATTTAAAAAGTTATTTCAAATATAAAAAACATAGAAACAGCAGCGTAGGAATATTCCCTTCCCTTTCACATCCCCTTTTTTGAGATGTTGCATTAAAGAAAATTCGTAACTATAAGGTCCGTCAGAAAGGATGTCGAAAAATATTCGACACGTGTTTTATCTTTTTTCCAATTAGTCGATTATATACCAAGATACAGCAGTTAATTTGACGTCACGATATTATATTTTTCATACAATACCGTGAGGTTACACGACTTTTCAACCTGTTGTATCTTGGTGAATAATCGACCAATTGCAAGAAGGAAAAATATGTGTCAAATATTTTTCGACATTCTTTCGGGCGCGCCTAAAAGTTTTGAAATTTTATTTTTTTTTCTTCATGCAACATCCCAATTATTTTTATTGGAACTTCGGAATCTATACACAGGATTATTTTCTTTGGATCGATAATTACGAAACCATTGTCAGATTTTGGAAATCTAAAATGGCAGATCCAATATACCGGACAACCGTTTAACATTGTATTACATGTGTATGAAAATCACTATATGGGTTATTCGCAGGAATTGTTAGATTTGATGGCTCTGTTTTTGAATGCTATTAAGCAGCAAAATAATTAAAATTTTACAATTCTATACGACGAATATAGAATTTTTTCATAATGCTCAGCAATAGTAGATATAAAAATCAATACCTTTTGTACAATACGCAGATCAAATCGCATTCTTGGAATAAGACTATGACCACTCAAAATTTTATCGTTTTGTAAAACTAAGCAAGTAAAGTAAATTTTTCATTAAATAAATATTTTTTACATGAATTTTATCATTGTATTACAGTTCCTCAATATTTGTAACTTAATTTTCGAAGTGTATGAAAAAGTTTTATATATTCGTATAAGCCAATGTGTGTACAAAACTGAAGTTGAAAAAATTGAGTTGTCATAGTCTTGTTCTGGAGGTGCGAAATACACCAAAAATGTCACCTATGTGGCATACATTTATTGTATAGTTATAGTAAAATTGAGAATTATCTAACATTATGTAAGATTTAAGTAATTTAAAGATTATGCTCCTGAAAATACATGTAAATCTGAATAATTTGTGCCCAATTATAGAATTATTAATGTCACTATCGTGGTATCAAATATTCATCTATATTTCTCCGTAAATCGTATACACGTATCAAATCTATATCCACACACACGCTGGTAAATAAAGAAATATTAATACGAAGGTGACGAAAATCTAATAGTTTCGTATATATCACTCATATATGGGTTTAATTGAAAAAAAACATGGATTAGAAAAAAAACCCTGGAAGGATGGGAAATTCATGTGAAAAATTACTTCTTATCAAATAACTATGTTTTTGTAGTTTTAAGGAATTTTAAGAAAAGCGTATATTTAATTATTTTGAAAAAATAGTCATTTTAAAATTTTAATTTTAAGCTTTATTTATTTATTTAAAAAAAAATTGAGTCTGAAGCTTATCTTTAAGATTCGCTTTTAAGAGTTTTATTTGTAAATACATATAGTCGGGTAAAAGTTTACTTCACATCAAACGAGCGTCATCTGTCAGACAGGAAAATTTCTATACTTCTTAAACACTATTTGATCAAGAATTATAATATCATATATTATCAATTAAAGAATTTTTCTTTATCTTATTTATATTACGTAAAACGAAACTTTTGCATATCAAAATATCTGTAAAAATAAACGGGTTTGACAGCGACATATGCCTGACACAATATGACAAGATCATTTTGATTTTATTTGATTTCCACTAATTCGAACCACTAAGAATTGGATATTAGCCTACACTAAACTCTAAAACTCAAATAAATGCGTTGATACTTCTTCTACCACCACAAGCCATTCAATGTTCTCGATAACGTTTTTTGATGCCTAAATTATAATATTTGGCTTGCAAATCAACATTTACGGTGGTAAAACGTATATCGATATATATTTATATAATTTACTTTCATCAAATAGAAGTAAGGCCGCTGATCTTATACTATATATAATATTAATAATAGCACGTGAAATATAAAAATTATTAAATATTGTCTGTATATTCAAATCACAATATTCATATACTTCGTGAACTTCAAATAATTTGTATTAACTATTTTTGGCAAATATACCCAATACAAACTGAAATAGGTAAACATAGAGAGTGAAGTTATATCATAATTACAATATTTCATAAAGTTGCTCACATGTTAATCAAATTGAATTCTATTTCATTATTATGCAGTATTTGTCTGGCCACGACTAACTTTAATCGCCTGCATTTAATAGTATGCCCAAATATATTTCACGTAATTATGTTATAACTCACATGACAAAACGACATTAATAAGCAATTAAAGAAATAACGCTTATAATGTACAATTTACCCCTTAATACGATAAACGAGAATGTGACAATTGAATGCATACGAAATGTGAAAAATCGAAAGGATGCGGGAGAAAAAGCACAAACGTTAACTGTGAACTTATGTAAAAAAGCTCTCTTGTCGCGTTCACGTTCGACTGGCTTGACGCGCGCATCGGGGAAATTTCTTTATCGGGTAGGTTTTATTTTTTTTGTTCGCGTGAGCCTGGGCCACCGTTCATTCGGTTCGCCAAACAGCGAAAGCGCCGCGTCCGGCTTGTTCGTCGAAATTAAACAACGTTTCTCTGCGCCGCTGCGCCGCGAGCGTGCCAGCTGCCCCTGCGAATAACCCCTCCTCTGCCACCGGTGTCGCTCCTCTTATGCTCCCACACCTTTTATCCGTGCCTCTCCCGCGCTGTGCGCCAACCAGTCTACCCGGCAGAACAGCTCAAGCCCCGTCGAATCCCGTTTACATCGAAATACTCATTGCTTGGGCAAACAGAAAGTGCCCCGGACCGATTTACCCGTCCTCCTGGCTATCTTTCTCTTTACTCCTACTCTCTCTCTCTTTCTCTCTTTCTCTCTTTCTCTCTCTTTTTATCTCTCTTAATCTAGATACGTTGCGCGTGCGCTTTTCCTCTCCTGCTCGCGCTTAGCGACGAATCGCCGAAAAGCTTTGCAGATTTATTCGCCATAAATACTGCGGGCGAATGGGGAGAGAACCTGTGCCGCCGAAAGCACAAAAAAGCAGTTAGTACGTTTCAATTACAATAATTTACTCACTAAAAAGAATGTCTATTCGAATATAATACTAGATTGGATTTAAATTACTTTTTTTTCAGGGGATAAAGTTTTAAAAGCTTTTTCTGCATATTGACCATCGCACATATACCTTTTCATTTCAGACGTTTTTCCCGATAAAATGTTTGCGATGTCAACGAAGCTTCTAAAGTAAAGAGTTAGAGAAATTGTGCGTGCTATAAAGCTGCAATTTGAAATTTAATATTCAAGTCTTGAGTAAGGACGAGAAATAATTCACTCGATGAGATGTATCAATTATGAATCATAAGTGAAGAGAAGTGCAAAATAGAAATGAATCCCAAGGTACGCTAAAAGAGAGAATTCGCTATTACAGGCTCAGCGAATTAGATCAAACTTTCTGAATGATCATCTAGGGCCCAATCTAAAACTTGGATGTAAACTCAGTAATTTAACTAAGCGAGCCATATTAAATGTAATTCGTTACTGTTCGAAAATACGATTCAAGTTTAGTTATAGCACGTGCGTTTAAATTAGTCAAGCGAAAAAGTGCTATAAGTTCGATTTTAAATTATAATATTTATATTATAAATTAATTAAATTCTAAATGTATATTCGTATATAAGAGATTATAATACTAATGAAACTAGCGCAAATGAGAATCAAGCCGGAATGTATAGTCGAAAACTGAGCAGGTTTTAAAGGGGACATTCATTAACTGGCTGAAAGAAGCATTGCCTCGTACATTTACGAAGAGAGAGAGAGAGAGAGAGAGATGGGGAGAGAGAGAAGAAAATCTCCCCGGACGAGTTACGGATTATCTTTTAAAACTAACTTCCATAAATAATTTCCCAGGGCGCGACGTGGGAGACTCGCAACAGGACGTCGACACAGTGCGGACGTTCTGGCGGACTCTGTTCGAGCCTTACCCTCATCCCTTCCTCTCCGTTTTTTCCGCCCTCTGCACCAGAAAACTTCCTAATAAATTCATGAGTCGGCGAGAACGCGTTAATGTCCTTACGGCTTAGGTTGTGAAACGAGCGAGCCCACCTCTCTCTGCAAGGCCGAGCTTTTGTGAGACATCCCTGAGTGACCGACGAAGCGTCGAACTGTCCACTATCGAAAAGCTTCAGTTTGTTAACTTTTGCCCGGAAAGTTTCCTTTGGAATTAATTTGCTATTAGCACGATGTACGAAAAAAAGAAACTATAACAGAACTACGGAATTTCAAATCGAAACTGTGCAAAAGCTGTAAAAGCCACCGTTGGGCGAGTAAAATTACAACGCTCCAGCATTACTATTGGACGAGTTCTAAAGCAGAAAGTTTGCTTTAAAATATGTCTCCCGTGGGCCTTTGTGCCTTTATTTTAGCTTCAGTGAGAATTACGGCAAACGGCAAAGTCTATTTAACATATTCATGCTCACACAATTGACAACTAGTTTTAAATGCTGACTTCGTAGAATATGCATTTTCCAAAAAAATATTTAATCTAGTAAGCTATGAATTCCGCAAAAAAATGCTGTAACGTTGAAAAGCATAGGATAAAGTAAGAAATCAAAGCAGGCAAGGCGGAGAGAGGTGCCGTAAGTTTCAATCGATTTGCAATAGGCTGCACGTAAGGTGCAGGGAGGTGGGAATTTAGTGCGCGTGAGGCCAGATAGCGCGTGGTCTCTATAGCAGTAGGAGAGGTGATAAATGTATCAGGGACGCAGTCGATCATTCTCAAACGTATTCGGCGCTGTGGCACTTGTCTGGCATTCCGTATACGTACGTAATGCGCGAGTGTAGGCAGGCAGGCTGGTAGGCCGGACGGGTGTAGTATATAGGTAGAGGGTCTGGGGAGGCGGAGCAGTACGCTCGCAGGAGAACGGCCGAGACCGCAACGACCTCCAATTATCCTGCGGGAGCGCCACGTGGTCCGGCGCTGTCTCCGCGGCCGCTCCCCGTGGACGTTATCCCCGTGAATGCATTCATTATTAGGAAGCGTGCTTCATCTACCGATATGTGTGTACAGCCCTTCTGCACTTTCGTATTAATGTCGACCACCAAATGTACTTTCGCGCCGCATAAATCACTCCCCCTCCTGTCCGCCTGCCTCGGCTATACACAGCCGTCCTCTCCGCGCTGTCCCCGTCCACCTGCTCAGCTCCCCAAACTTTTCCAACCGACCGAACATTTTTAACCTTAGCTTTGCTTTGATTAATGCTCAGTTGTAAAGTAATAGATGGATTTTTTCAAATCTCAAGAGTTTACTTATACAAAGTCTCTTATTGCAATAGCAACAAAAAAACTCAATTATGTAGTTGAATATAAGAAAGTTAAAAAATACCACGCATAAGAAATTTTTATAAAAGCACATTCAGAGTATCCGTAGCCATCGAGCTTTGAAATTTGTAAAAATATGAAATAAACGCGTGTATTAGGGTATCTCATCATTATCAGGATTGTAAGTAAAATCCGATATCCTCATTAAGCATTCTGAGGTCAAGGGCGCGCCACGAAGGGTCGGATGTTCTCCTTTCCCCTTTTCTCGGTGCGGCCGTAACGACGGGGAGAACGAGCGCGTGTAAGACCGAACATTTCAATAAACCCCACAAACGCCGACCGCCACCGCCGCCGAGCTGCCTCCTGGTCAGAGCAGCTTCCTGAGTGAAATTGCGCATGTCCTTGCGGACTGCAGCGCTTCTTCACCGCCCGCGCTGCTGCCGTACACAAGCCCGCTGAATGGAAAGAGGGAAATCCATTTTGTCCTTTGACCGCCAAAGGGACTGTCGGGGATGTCCGCGACCCGGGCTTTTTACGCTGAAAATTATTATACGTCATCCCCTGAAATTCCGGATATTTTTAGATTGGAATTTTTCGAATGCCTCGTATCGCCTCGCACCCCCTTTCGGTATTCTTTACTAAACTATATTAACAAGCGAGTAAATGTAGTTGCTGAATTCCACTGTAGACTTTTTACGTTGGGACGCACGATCGAACGACCAGACTAATCTCGGGGTTAGTAGAAATTTGGAGAATTTTGTAAGTTTGCGCGCGCACGAGAGCCGAGCGAAGCAATCAAATTTTTCATTTTTACCAGCAGTCGGGTTGAGAGAATATTCAGCGGGAGTGATATATATATATGTGTGTGTCTGGAGGGCGCGTAGTTCCTTCTATTTCACGACGAAGGGCCACCGCCTCCGGATCGACGGATTCGAGCCGAAGGGGAAGGACCGTTCTAATTCGTCGTTCGCTACATCAATTCTCCGAATTAGCGAAATGATTTTCTACCAAACTTCCTACGCATCAGCGCCGACCTTTCGCGCAGCCAACTTTTTCCCCTTGGCGAGACACTTTTCTCGCTTGAGCCCGGTTATACCCTCGAAATCTTGTTGCTTAATGTTTCACGAAATTTATATTTATCGAGACTTGAAGGTGACGAAAGTTTCCTTCACTTTAATTAATTATTTATTGTTCAATATACTCCAAGGAGTCATTGCAAGTATTCCTGAGTTAGGAGCTTAAATAAAATTAAGGACTAAATTTAAAGTGCAAGTCCCACGTTGAAATAAAATAATAAAACCGGAATAATTAAATCAAATATATACGTAATAAAATCGGATTACAGTCCTTTCGAAGTTTAGCTACTTTCTACATTTCTACAGCTTTGAGTGCAGCACTTTTTACATTGATGGGCAAACGTTCACCGCGTCGTAAAAGTGTCTCTCCAAACAACGTAGAATCGGCGCAACTGCGGGTTATCTCAGGAGTGCCGTCGGCAAAATAAATTATTCAAATAGCAGGATGGAAAAGGAAAATCCCGGAGCAAAAAAGGCTAGACTAGGGACTACGGTGAGATCCGGTGCGCACGCGGGGACCCTTAGATTTAGGCGGATGCGCAGTGTCATCGTTCACATGGGCCACACGGACGACCGAACCGGAGCTTCCACTTAACCCACTTGAAAAGTTCATTTCGAGGGTTTTTATTTGTTCACCACTCGCCTGGTTCTCGAGGATTCGCCTTACCCCACCTTCTGTCTCTCGCTTGCTTGCCTGCTCACTCGTTCATTCGCTCTCTCTCTCTCTCTTTCTCTTTTACTCACGGTACAACTCGAAGTTTTGGCCTGATGGGAACAACGGTCATCGGTGGTCATAGTTCATTTCGCAGCTCGGATATTCGCACGTGAGTGTGTATGTGTGTACGTTACTGGGTGCTTCCAGCTAACTGCTCTCTATATTTTAAAGGGACTAGTCGCTGCTATTTTCGCGACGAATTCTCGATGGAAGATTTGCATTCTAAACAAAGAGAACAGCAATGATCAAAACAATAGAGTACGGACACAAAATTAATTTCTAAAATAATAATTTTAGATTTTTCAAACAGTTTAAAATAAATACTTAACAGGTTATGTAACTTTGCATAAATATGAATTCTGCGAAAAAAACTGGACCAATTTCAATAGTACAATGCACCAGTTGTAGCTGAATTCTTATTTAGCCTTTTAAGCATAACACATTTTTTAACGGCGATGAAGAAAGTCGATGGAAAAGATGATGAAAAAGAACAATTTTGCACGATACAAGATCGGGGTATGGTCGGGATAAAGGCAGAATAGGAGCATGAGCTAAAGAAAAAAGAAAATAGCCAATACACGCTCGTAAGAGCCTATAAAAATCACGTCTTTACTCTTGCAGGATATTGACTTTGCTGCTAGCCAGTTTGCTCGGACGAATTGGGGTTGAGCTAGGGACGCATATTGGCCAAAAAGACGACAGATAAAACGATAGGTTCCAGTCCCGACTTTACAATTATGGTCGATACAAAGACTGTTATAGTGCTTAACTAGTGCCGTCTTTGTTACTAAAGTTAATATTATTTAATTAATTTAGGTTATTTGTAATTGTAACTTTTTTCTAAAGATGAAAGAGTAAGCATTATTATTATATTTTGTTTATTTCGTAATATTTTATAAGCAGAACTGAATTGGTTAACAAGGAAAAGAGAGAGAGGGAGAGACAGATAAGGGTTTGACTCTTGAAATGTATTGTATAAATTATAAATGGATTGTATAAATTGTAAATATATTGTATAAGTGTAAGTGAGGGTATAATTGATAAATATACAGTATGTCGATGTGATATTAATAATGTGATGTTTATTATTAGACTTATTCAGAGTAGAAGTAATAGTATTTTGTGTGCATGTGGATAAATACAATGAATGTTTACTGCAATTATGATTTGAATCAAGTAGAAATTCATGCATCACTTTAACTTATTAGATAAAAATGAAAAGTAATAATTAAACCGGTTGAAGAACACGCGGTTTCTAATTTCCTTCCATGGTATGAAAACAGTGCTGCGAATAGACTAGCTAGAAAAAGAGGAAGAAAGATGCTATATAGTGCTCCAACGAAGGCAATTCATGTCTATAAGCGAGCATAAAGCCCAGTCAACATATATTCACGTGCTATTTGATATTCTCCGATGCGGTTGCGTTGCCTAATTACTGTTTCTGCTAATAGAGGAGATACTCTTGTTAGATAGATACTATTAACACGTGTTTGCTTTCATTTACGCAAGGAAATAATATTTCGCTGAATTGATGCGTAAAGAAAATTAAGCTAAAATATTTCATTTTATTATTAATATTTTCACCGATATAAATGAAAATATTATTAAAAGTGATACAATTATTATCTTTGTAAAAATATAAATATTTAGAAACATTAATTATTCATGCAGAATAATATTATGTGCATATTATGTGCAACATAATATACATGTTTTCGTATAAAAACAGGAAAATCAAGAAAAAGATGAAGAAGTCGAGAAAAGTCGCTTTTGATGAACTTGCCGACGGAAAGCCGGCTTCTCTTTCACTAAATTACGCAGACTTAATTCTGAGATATAAGAACGGCTTTTTCGTTTTTTTCATTTTCTTAATTTTTGTTTTCATAATTGTCTGCTATCGCACTGAAATATTAAAAAATTTATCTACGCATAAAAAAATTCCTTCCATTAGTTATTATTTTTTTCAGCCAGCTGAATGAAAGGGATATTTTTATTACCCAGAAGCCAGCTAAATTGAAGGGTTATGATTTTAAGTTCTCTTTATGCTTTTATTATTCATTAGTAAATTCCTCGCAACAAATCTATAAACATTAATCAATCAATGTAGTTATATACGTAATACAAAGACTTGCATATTAATATAATATGAATAAATTTCGTCAATAAATTTCGGCAATTTATGAATGGTGATTTAAATATAATATTAAAACATGTTACATGTGTATTTTGAATACTTAATGAGCAGAATAAGCTTATTTTTTCTTAATTTACAACATCAAACAGCAGTTATTGAAAGTGCAAAAGTTTTACCACGGTGACGCTTTTGGCATGACACTATACTTATTTATTTATTTATGTACAATTGAAGTTCCGTTACTTACGCGCAATATTCCAAATCATCTAAAATAATTAATTATCATATTTTTCAGGAAAATCTACAACACGATGAAAATCCGCAAGATCCTGTTGGGCAGGGATAATCCCGCGGAATAATTTCATCCGCAATCAATCAACACAGCATATCCGCCATTATTCAAGACCCTCAGCGCGCGACAAAGCGCATTCTTCTCTCGAGTGCTGCGGCGGCACAGAGGCAGAGATTGAGAGAGAGAGAGAGAGAGAGAGAGAGAGAGAGAGAGAGACATATACTTATACATACGTGTAAGCTGGAGCGTTTGTTACGGCTTCTTAGAGGCTGATCCGCGCGACAAATATTTAAACGCCGGTGCACACGCAAGTGCGACAGTGTTTGCCGATCGTCGAGATTGCCAAGGCCCCGAGACGTCCCGACGTCGTCTGGCGCTAGTCTCGCATTCGTCCTTCTCGACTGCTTCTTCTTCTTCTCCTTCTTCTTCAGTCTATGTCTTCGCGTTTCTCTACACGTGAGTCGTGAGTCATCGTGAGATAGAGAGCTGGAAGAGAGAGCTTGCGCACCTAGATGCGTGCTCATAAGGCAAGTCCTGAGCCGTGTGTATTCAGAGACACTCATTTGCAATTCAAATCGTTCGGGCGAATACACCTGCCGGAGCGCATACGGCCCAAGGCTGACTAATACCTACTCCGCGGCCTGCTCATCGGTGGATAACTGTGCTGTGGCCCCATAAGCCTAGCGGGAGCAAGAAAACCTACTGCATCGCGGTGTGCTGCGCGTGTGTGCGCGAAACCGAGCATTAATGCCTCATTATTAGAGGCGATGTTTGCCTCGCGAGCGCAGCTTCGCTCTTTTATGCTCGCTGCTTGTTCAATGTGCATGTGCTTTGTATTCTGGAGGTAAATTAAGGCGTTATGCTCAAATGTTTACTTACATTTTTCAAATTGAATTGTAATTATCGATATCATCATCATTGGAAGCCTCACTTATTACCTTCGCAAAATATTCTTTTGATACAAAAATACCTTATTAGTCAATAAGAAAATAGTTGTCGTTCTGCTTAAGGATATATAATTATTATTATTATTTTGATTTATTTTGACTCTATCGGTCTCCACGAGCACATTTCTCTTATAATTGTGTACCTATCTCATTCTCCCTAATGGAGAGGTGATGAAAATATCATCTCTTCCATCTCCATAGTATAACCTTTTGAGAAGGCAAATGTAATCAATAAGAGGGAAAATGTTTCAAATTACAAAGTATAAAATTTACGAGATTTAATTTGCTATAGTAAGGTTTCTTAAAACAAATATAAAATTAAATGTGTTTCGCCCGGTACTAATTTTATATTTGTTTTAAGAAACATTATTAACGCAAATTTAATTTCGTAAATTTTATACTTTGTAATTTGAAACATTTTCCCTCTTATGGATTACATTGGCCTTCTCAAAAAGTTCTACTATAGAGATGGAAGAGATGATATTTTCATCACATCTCCATTAGAGAGAATGAGATAGGTACAAAATTATAAGAGAAATGTGCTCGCGGAGACCGATATAGTCAAAATAAATTAAATCAATACTTAATACGAGCGATAAATTCATCAATTTTATTGGTATTATAATAATAATAATAATAATAATAATAATTATTATTATTATTATTATTATTATAAAGGCCAAGTAGTAATGGTAAGCAGCAACGGTGCCTGCAGGGCTACAGCTATTACATAGTCCTTATGTGGGCTGTAGACGCGCTTGCATCATCACTCTAGTTATCATAACTACTTGTTGGGACTAGCTATCCGAAGCTGTGTAGTCCATAGCCTTGTTCACACAGTCACGCCATCTTTCTTTATTGTTTGCGAGTTGCATCCAATCCTCCTCGTAATATCCTATTTCTCGTAGGTTTATTTTAATATTGTTCTCCCACCTTCGTCTCGGTCTACCTGTCGGCTTCTCTACGAGCACTCTAAGTGCTGCTCTTTCTGTATATAATTATTGTGTAATCACTATCTATATGTTTACTATCAAATTTACTTTGACTAGCCAATTTCTAATGCCTCTGCTAGATCTACGCTTTAACAGAGTCTCTATTTAACTTTAAACATTGAATAACATCGAGCCTATTTCTGTAAATAAATATTCTGCAGTATGTAAAAATACAGAAAATTATTCTCTATACGTTGGACTTTTCCAAATTTATCTAACTGTGCTTGTATTAGATTTATTACACTTTCAAAGTTAAATAGAGACTCTGTTAAATCGTAGGTCTAGCCGAAGCATCAAGGTTATGCGTATCTTTTTCTGATTTTATTTCCTATTTTGCTTAAGGTAAAAATGTTATTCTTATTTTAAAATCGTTTGTAGTTTTGTACTTTATAATCATGTAATTATTATTTGAATAGAATTTAAAAATATGAAAATGAAGTAATAAGTAATGCATTCAATAAACAACCATATTGAGTTTAAAAATGATGTATTTCTTGAGGACATCACTGTTTTAGAAAGAGAAAAAGAATCATGCCTGGTTAAGCATTTATTTATTTGACAAGTGATGAAATTTTCCGAAAATAGGAGGTACGAAATTTGATCGCAGTATCCTTCGGGCATGGTCAAGGCGCAGATGGCGCTAATTGAAAGTGCAAAACGAGTTAGCCAAGGCAATCGAGCAATTTGTTACAGGTAAGCGGAACAGAGCTGCGCGGTGAAAATCGATTTCGCAAGGCACTTACCTTTCCGACTCCGGAGAGCTCCTTGACGCCTATCCTCCTGAGAAGCGCCGGCGGTGCCGGAGGCGGCGACTTGAGGAGCATCGCGGCGTAGCCGTTCGGGTAGATTGCCAGCTCGTCCGGACCTGCGTTCTCATCGCCCGTGCGCCGCCGACGATGCGGACTCGACGACAGATTCAGCTTCTGCGCCGCTCTGAAAGCAGAAATAATACTTTGTCACTTGGCTTTCAAAACTTGCCTTTCCATTCACCACCCGAGCTTCACGGCTGCTGCTCGACTGATCTTTCAATTTTCTTTGGGAACCAACTTCTTTCTGCAATGCTCGCGCGAGATAAAGTGGAGCGAGCGTCGAAAATCTATATTTTCATCGCACAAAGTACGTATGTATTTGTTGTATACATGTGGCTACAATAACAAGTCAAATAAATTCTATTAGTTTAAAACCTAATGGCCCTATTGCATATATGCTAAAAAATTTAATTTATTGAATAACTTGGATTCTTTAATAATTTAAGTTTCATTTTTATAGACAGACATACAATGAACTCGAAAAATTCGGCTACAATGCTAATAAAAAAAGTTGAAATTCCAAAAGAGTCAGCAGTGAAAAATGGGATAATTGATCGGGTGCTCAGTTTATGAAATAGTTGACGCCTGAGCGCGCGTCGTCGATGTGGAATTTTCGGTTAAAACGAATGTTCATGCGGTTCCAGGAGAGCAGCGGGACGGTCCATAAAGCGTGATAAAACAAGGAAGGAAGAAAGGCACTTTGCTTGCTCTCAATTCATACACACGCACACACGCGCACAGTCAGGTAAGATTGTCGCGCGCTGGCGAAGGCGTGAAAAGGGCCGCGCTCGCGCGTGAGAATCCGAAATGAGTAGCATGTCTAGATGGCGGCTGGGTGACATACTCGGGAGGAGAGGCGGGCCCGTAATGAGCGGCGGTAATGTGCCGGAACCCGTGCTTCGAGCCGCTTAAAGGGGAGCCCCGATCTGGCTGCGAGCTGCTAGCTGCTGGTGCAGGGCCATCCCTCTGCGTATGCGCCGGCAGCGTACAGCGTACAGTGCTACGCGAGAGCGTGTGCGAGCTCGCGAGACGGGGAGAGGAGGAGGATCGCCGGATCGCCACCCCCGGGCCTCGTTAACCCACGCTCTGTGAAATTGGAAATACCGGGGCGCCGGGAGCGAGCGAGAGAGCCCGTAAAAAATGCCGGGTTATCAACGCTCAAGCGGGACGCGAGAGCGTACAGTGCGCGGGGCTCGCTCGAATTACGAGGCCGACGAGTAATCCCCTTTCATCACTGGCTTCGCCAACTGCTGCTATACTCGCGCTGTCCCGCTGCACGCCTGCATGTTGCTCTACAAACTTCCGCTGCACGCGGAGGAGAAGGCTGACTGCACGTTGACAATTCTTCTCTCATGCACATATTCTTTCATCGCTCGAACTTGTATATTTACTCTTCTATCGCATACAAATGCTGTGAATGGTTATTGTATTTTCTTAACCATCATTAGCTTCAGTAGAATTGTAATAATTACAATTATTATTCTCGACTGCATTGAATATACCACATATATGTACATGTGAGTACTTTGCTATCGATTTCATGTATTTTATTAATCTTGCACAATTTGCAAAAGACGAAACAGTCATATCAATGCTAATATTAATGAAATTATATATATATATGAAATATAAATTGAATAAAAAATAATTTTTAATTTATAGTACATTTCGACACGGGTGCGGAAGTAGATTATTAGCCTCATGTGATGTTTTTCGCTCGTGCGAAGCGAGACTAGAGCTTACGTACTAGTTTCGAATCGTATTTGATACCACGAGCGCCGAAAATTCATCTAAGTTGCAAATACTTATTTAACATTTTTATTCAGAAAAAATGTATGAGAAATATTTTTTAAGAATTTATACTATAATGGACCGAAAAGTAATCGTATTGATTAAGCTGGTGAAAAAGAGGAGAGGGTAAGCAGCAGCAAAAGCGAATTGCATTCTCTGGAGAAAACGGTCCCATTGTCGACGCGTTTGGGCTGGGCGGGCCAGACCAGGGGGCTGGTCGGACGCGTGAAAAGCTCCACGCGCAGAAGTTACGCGGTCCAAGCGCGGTCGGTTGATTCCCGTTTTAACGAGGACACTGGCCGGAAAATCGTCACGCGCTACCCGAGTTTTATGCCGCCCTCGCCCTCGCTCTCGCTCACTAACGGCCCCTCGACTTTTACGTTCGGTTTAATTATTTGAAGCCCTTTTCTGGCCCCAGACGGCGGCAGCTACCAGTAGCAGCAGCGGCAGCAGCAGCTCCTGTCCTCCGACAACTTTATGGCCCGGAACTTTAACGAACGCGCCGCCCGCACACCTCGATACGCAAAGCGCCAAGTCTCCTCGTGCTTTTGTTCTTGCGGTTTTATGATTCCCAGAAAGAAAAATCATCTTATTTTAAGTGCCGTTTCAATTTGCCGCCGCAGATGTAGTCGTACGGAAAATTTCAAGTGGATTAGACAATTTTCAGAAGCGGCCTCCTTTGAAAATTTTGAGCAGCCTCACTGCTAGGCTGTTAGACGAAATTACTCCTCTTTATTAACGTAATTACTTTCTGCTTCCTTCATGAAGTCAAGTATTCTGTTTAATTTTTCTACTCTAAATGTTTTAATACACATGTGGAGCTTTCGTGCAATAAATTTAGTAACTCTAAATAATTGAAATATTCATTTTAAGAGGAGCTTGGGTAGTTCATGTATCATTATATTTTCAATAATATCCAAATTTATAATTAAAATTTAATTTATGATTTGTCTTTGCAGAATATAATTTTATGCGAAACAAGAAAAAACATTTGATGTACCTACCAGAAGTATCAAACTCCTTCTCCAGTGGATGATTTCATGAAATACTTTATTTTGACTTAAAATGTTTCCCACGCATATTAAATTAATCGTTTTCTTAAGACTGTACTGAAAAAATGTTACCATGTAAAAAGTATGGCTTTATATTAAAGTTACTTGAATGGTAATAAAAGATTTGTATAATATACAGAAAACATGATTGAAAATTCCAACAGAAGAATTTGGGGTATCAATTTAGTCGCTTTTTATCGTGGACCTCAGTTAGATAAAAAAAAGAGAAAAAATGAATATATCGCAGGAGAAAGAGGCACGCGAGGTATCCATCACTGGCATAAAGAACGTCGGCTGGCCCCGAGGGATTACGCGGTGGCATGTCTATCTTCGCTGAAAAAGCCCGCCTAACTCAAAATCCATACCTTGAATTATTGAAATGCTCCGGGGTATGTGGGAAGAAAGACTGCTGCCGGCGCGCAGCGATGTCGACGTCGACGACTGAACTTTGACGCTGGAACTTGTTTCGGGCCAAAGGAAAAGATAGGAAAAAATACTCTCGCCCAGAACCAATAACCAGTCGTTGCGCAGGGAACTGACTGCTAGTTGATTTTCGAATCAGAAGTGTCTGGCGTTCCGCGCACCCTCTAAACGCGAGACACCGCCCGAGGATAGGAGCGTTTTCCAGCTCCTTCTATTTCTACGCCGAAAACTTTTCATTTCGAGTATTTAAATGGTTATACAAGTTCGTAGGTAAGCGTGCGAGGAAAGCCGCAAAAAGGGTTGCCGTGCAGCGTCGTCGCACTTGGGCGACGCGACAGTGCAAATAGCGCGCTGCGCTAAAGCGTCTACCGCCGCGACGCTACTTTCCAGAGTTCGGCTTGCACTTTTAACTTTCTCTTGCCGACCCTCTTTTACCTTCTGCACCCACATCCTTCTATATTATCTCTTTCGCGATTTGGCACAGGTTCAAAGTATTAAGACGGATTACGCGTCTCCATACTGCCGTAAGTAGCTGAAGGAACATGATCATTTATCGTGTCACGTTATTCAGATTCTTCAAAAGCCATTAAAAACGTATCATTCTGGACTTGATGGGCTTGCTAATGATTTATTACAATAAGTCATTGCCACGTGTGATTTTTTTCTTAAATTCATTTTTAATGATGCAACGTTTTGCTCTTGATATTCTCTATATGATTTCAAACTTAAATAAATCTTATAAATAAAATTGAATCAGAGATAATAATTTTTATTTAAATAAACGAGATACGATAGAGTTGAAAATAAAATTAATTTAAATGCTCTTGATATAATTTTCTGTTTATATGAAAATGTTATTAGAATCATTTATTAGATTATATTTGCCTATGTTCAGTCAACCTATCTTCCGAATTTATGGCATAGTTTCTTGAACTAGCAGTAACGCATCAATATTCCAGCAAGAGCAAGATCACGAGAAGCTTTCCTCTCAACAAACCTTCTTTAGATTCTTGCTTCGAAAGGGAAATCGAAGAGGTTAGACTAGAATTGGAGGCCGCAGGTGCGTGTCGCGGTAGAGCAATTTGTGCATCAATCCGAATAAACAGATGTGTTTTCTTCATCCCCTTTTTGTGTTACGTACGAGATACTTTTTTCCGATTCTTTTTTTTTTCAATTTTGTCGATTTATATTATTTCATTATTTATTCATTGTAGAAATTTTTGTAGAAATTTACGGACAATATTTCCTGATGTGAATTAAAAGAAAAAATTGCATATGCCTCGTCTTCACTGGCAGTTCAATATCGTCTCGCTTTAACGTGTAATATTGAATAACATTTATGTTATTTAGAAAAGCGAAACTTTTTTAGTATGGAAAATAGAAATAAAAATTCTCTACACAATGGAATACTTTTAAATGTTCTAACAATTATCACTGTAATGTTATTTAATATTAAAAGTCAAAACGAGCCTCTGTTAAAGTGTCAGTGGAGACGAGGCAATACACGCTGTTATTTGAAGTATTTAATCAAACAAATGGTTGAACAAGTCTGGGAAATGCGTAATTTCTCAATTTCCAAAATAAATCAAGTCGTAGAGCGAAAAGCAAACATTTTTATTCGCTAACTTACAGGCACTTTCACGCACGTGTACGTACCGCACATTATAAATCATAGAAAAATACACGTATACGCGTACAAGACTGACAAGGCAGTAAAGAAAGATGGAAGTGGAGGAAAGAGACCATAGAGAAGAAGAATAAATCCAGACGTTGCAAGTATGTGTGCTGGAAAGGTAGAAAGTGAGAGAAGAGGAGAGGAGAGGAGAGGAGAGGAGTAGAGAGGGAAGGGTGAAGAAAGAGAGAAGCAGAGAGATCACGTGCGTCTAGACGAAAGGAACTGGCGCGAGCGAGCTGTAAGACACAAAAGCAAAAGGAGTTGTCGGGGTCTCAGCTGTTTGCTGCTCGCAGCTCTGATTGAATTGCTTCCGCAGCTTTTCTCTTGTGTATCACGTCTGCAGTGCGAGGAGGCGGCCGTCGGAGGAGTGCGCGGATAGGGCAATCTTCCCATATTCACTTTCGCGTCCTCCAAACTCGCCCTCAAAGGAGCACGCGCGTGTGTGGCTTTGGTATAACACCCTGAGCACAATAAACAAAACTACAGTCGAGACGTAGAGGTTTGTATAACCAATATGTAGGTATACATACTAATAACTTTTCCTTACTTACTTTTTATTTAAGCGTTTAGTTTAAAAATGTTACAAGAAATTCAATTCGTTTAAATTTTTAAAAAAATAATTTTGTAACAATTCAAAAAGTAATAGTATATTGTGCAACAAGGGGGGGGGTGGGCTATTTCTAGCAAGGGTAGGATGATTTTGAGTCAGACAAGTCGGAGTCGAGGGCAGCGAGGGCGCCCGAGACAAAGACGAGTGCTAAAATCATCACCTGAGCTAGAAATTGCCCTCCGTCTGTTACACACCGTATTTTTTTAATAAGTGAATATATGGGCCAGCTTTTATTAAATATAAATAAATATAAATTTTAAATATAAATTTTTAAAATTTCTTAAAACCAAATTTTTCTTATAAATGTGTAAATTTATAAAAAATTTGAATCTTTTTTAAATTTAAAATTTTTTTTTATAATTTTGAATTTTTTTAAATTTTTTTACTAGGGAGGAAATTAGTTTGTTTCTACACATGGAGGAAATGAAGCCATTTCTACACAGGTTTGGCAACCACGCTCGAAATGAGCAATTTTACATCCGCTTTACAGGTATGGAAAAGGGTTTATTTCTTGCACGTGTTAATGAAAAATATTTTATTTATACAATACAGATCTTTATTCTTAATTTATTGTTATTTTATTGTTCAGTTATTGTTTATAATTACGCATGCATTTCAATTACATTATCTAAAATAGAACATTCTTTAATTACGTTTTAAACAGATTATTGTCAAATTATATCCATGTAATATTTAAATTAATTTAATAACTGTTATTGATTCAATTTCGTCAGTTAAAATTTTCATCCTTTCGAAACAGCTTTTAATTTATTTTGTTTACATAATATGTTACTGAACTTAATTAACTTTTGGTTTGTTTATCGAATTGAAAGTAAATACAATTACTGTTGAAAATATACATTTCAGGTCACTTTCAAATACTGTAAAACGTGTAATTAAAAATATGTAGATATAATACTGCTACCTGCTGAGAGAGAGAGAGAGAGAGAGAGAGAGAGAGAGAGAGAGAGAGAGAGAGAGAGAGAGAGAGAGAGAGAGAGGAATGCCGATGGATGAGTGACGTGATGAGGAGCAAAAGGACTCCATTGAACGCACGCGTTGGTGTTTCAATCGCCAACTGACGCGAATCGTGAGGTGAAAGAGATAACGGGAGAATGAAAGAGCAACAAAGAGATGCGAAGCAAGATTCATTCTCTTCATACGCAAACTTGACGAGTTGATATACGATTTCTGAGCATGGCACACAAAGTTTCTAAATTTCTATTAAGTTAAAGAGCTATACTTACGTCAAATAGATTGAATAATAAAGAGAATTAATTAAGGACGCACAGGAATGTCGGTGATATGCATATTCTATTTATGATTATCTTTAAACTAATGTAATTATTGAACATAACGAAAACGTACAAGTAGAGTGTATTAAGGTGATTTTTTCATGAGAATCGACTTAAAAATTAAAAAATCTATACTATAATTTGTTTACGTGTTGCAGCAGCAGAAAAGTGATAATATGAAAGAAGTGTACTTTAGTGACAAAATAGTATATTGTGTACCATGGGGGAAAAGTAGGCTTTTTTCGCCTGCGTGTGACGTTTGCAATACAAGGCGAAGACGAGTATTGCAAACACACAAGGGCGAAAAGAGCCTTTCCCCCATGGTGCACATCGTATTTTTTGTCAAACATGTATTGATAACGTGTTTTTTTATGTCTATGAAGCGAAACTAAATTTGGCCGTTCTTCGACACGGTGCAAACGTACGCTTATTAGACTCTAAAATCAGCCTACTAGAGTGTTTCGAGGGCCTAAACCCACTTAGAGCTGACTTTCGAAAATTTACTTTTGCGCCCGCTGGTCGGAAAACGGCCTAAACTTTAGTCCCTCTATATGGGCATGAAAAACGCGTTTTCGTGGAAGTGTAGCAAAAAGATTTTTTTATAAAAATTTCGATATTGCAAAAATAAATATCGCATAAATTAAAGAATGATTTGATGAATGATCCCAATCTTTTTTATTTTTTATCCAATTTTAATTTGGATGGTCCAATTGTTTATAAGTCCATACACATGTTTTTGTAAGCTCGTGTGCGTACAAGTATAAACTATTGGCTGTAACAAATCATTCTCTACGCGATATCTAATTTTGCAATATCGAAAGTTTCATGAAAAAATGTTTTTGAAGAAGTACACTTCTTTCATATTATAGCGTTTCTGGTATTGTAACACGTAAACGAATTATTGTATACACTACCTTAAACAATATTAATATATAGCTAAGATAACTACAATAATTTCATTAATTGAATTTCCATTTACTCCAGTCAGCAAGCAATTCAAATTAAACTGTTACCTCTCAAATCAGAAGGTCGAAATAAAATAACTAATCCACACCTACTGTCCGTTTTGCTCAACATTGCAGTTTGAAAGTGCAATGGATTGTTCACATTTTTAAACATATAAACAGTATTTCACGAATTCAATAAATAACAGATTTTAGTTTTCCAGGTCAGTAAGTTTAAATTTCGATATTATACAGACTCATGTGAATGATGGTGCACAAAATGCTGCCCCTGCCATACTATATATATATAAAATAATTTATACATATAGTATATGTATAAATTATTTTCGAAAAATCTTTCTCTACGTAATTCAAACACGTATTATTGCCGTTTTAAAATAATTTCTCACAAAAGTTCAAGTTATTTCACAGTATTATACATAAAAAGTAAGTCACGTTGAAATGTGATGAAAGTCAATAGTTTAATGCAGCGGTAATAAGATAATATCCGCATTGCAAGTTCTAAAACGAGCTGGGCTATATATGAAGGGTAGCGGAATAATTGTAATATAGCAGTTGATTGTTATGCAAAGAGACCGAAATCAAGAAAATCCGCAGCGAGCTAGAGGGTCGGGATAAGCACCTTGGCGGGAGCTCCGCAGGGAAGCGTAACTTCTTGAAAAAGATTGGGGAGAAAGTTGTAGCGGACTGCTGGTACTTTACCGCGAGCGGGGGTGCGCGCGGATTTTTACGCTCGCGCGGGAGCCAGAGGTGTTAACAGCGCTGACGTGCATATATATATGCATGATCTATCGGTGTGCGAAGCGAGAAGGGCGCGAGAGAAGGGGCGTAAGACTCATAGGTCAAATGAGGGGGAATGAGAAAGGAGCGACTCGAGTGAGAGCTGCGCTTCGAAATATCGCGAGTCGAGCGCGAGATCTGCTTAGCATAATGTCAGTCGGGGGTTGAGGGGAATTTCTCAAAAATGTCAGTTTCTTCCCTCTTGCGGTAATAGGAAAGCCCCGGGCTAGCAGTTTTTTTTGTCTGCCGCTTCTGTCGCTTCTGCCGCCTGCTCGGGACGAATATAAAGAATCCGCGAGGGGGACGAGATGCGTGCCTGCGTAGTAAGCGTGGAAGCAGATGTCAACGGTGCGTGCGTGCCTACGTGCGTGGGAGGTATGAAAAATTTTAAAAACTCGCGCTGCTTTTTTGACAGCTTAGCTAGACTGATAGAGAAGAAGCTGGCGCGCCTGCACGATAAGAATCTCGGTGCGCGCCCTCATACTTTTTTACGCCAAGTTGAGGCTATTCAAAGCCGTAATGGGAAGTAATTAAACGCTCCGTCGGCATCAAAGCTAATAAGAGTTTTGAGTGTACGCGAGCGAGCAAGTAGGCGTACCCTCCGACCTAGTAATAAACAGCTCTGTCGCTACGACCGGCAATTCGGGGACTTGTCCTTTTTCCCTCGCTCTCTTCCTTGTCCACTTTTTCTCAGTCGTTCATGTACTCGTACGCCTGCTGGCTCCTCTCTTCTTTTCCGCCTTTGTTTGTCTCGTTAAATTACTTTTATAACGTGCGTCGCTATGTATAAAGGCTTGGAATAAAGAAAAACGCGTAAAAGCATCGCAAAAGCCCTTTTCTCGTTTATACGTGATAATTAATGATGACAGAAACGTAATACTCTTTCTATACTATATGTAAATAGAATATTGGCTTCTAACACCCTAAAGGAGTTTCAATAAGACGTCGACAATTGGCTATTCATTTATACAAAAATTAAGTGCGAAAATGGAGTGTTTGATGATTTTTGTTTATTCTAGTGAAAAGTAAATATAATATGTAAATTATATACACAGAAATAGCGGCCTTTATGAAAATTAACTCAAGCTAATTGGTAGTTTAAAGCGCTTATTTTTTTGTAGATGTCAGATCCCAATAGGATATAGAAATATTACTGCAGCGCGTGCGAAACATACACGGAATGCCGTACTGAATCAATAAAATATATTCTTTGTAGGAGTACAAGAACAAAATTTAAAATTCTTAATGTTCTAAGTGGCAAGTGCACACTTACGCTTTAATGCTTTTTTCTGTGAATACGAAAAATGGTTAAAATTTTTTTTTCATATCCTGAACTTTATTGTTTTCCCGTTTGCCCGGCGGTACACAAGTCACGTATAAATCGATTTAGTCGACGCAAGAGACAAAAAAGCCTCCTCTTCTCTTTCTCTCTTCTTTTTAACTGGATAGGAGAAATAAAAGGAGGATAAAGGAAAAAAGTTGCAGGCTGCCTCGCGGAAGGGTGTAAAAGTTGGCTGGTAAAGTTTGCGAGCAGGACGCATGTTATACGACTGCGGGCGTAAATGGCAAGATGTGGCTGGGCTGTCATATCGAATTTATGGCTTGCCATTGATACGGTCACGTGACACGAACGTGACCGGCCTCGCAAGCGTAGAGCACCATAAGCGGCGAGTCTGAGCGCGCTTTCGCCTACAAGACTTTAACTTTCGAGTCAGCTTCCGGACCTTTATCTCGCTTTGCCGGGGAAACGAGGAAGAACGGAGAGCGTGAGTCGAAGACGCGTGCGGCCGGAAAAGAATGAGTGCTTGATTCGCTCATGATCGTAATTAACCTTTTTTTGCGGGGCTTTCACTTTTCTTCTTCAATGAATTCTTCAACGTTCAATCATTCCGTTATTCTTATCGCATCAACATTCTTATTATTTTAAATTTACTTTACATCTGCTTTCTTTTATTTTCACTGAACATCAAACCCCGAGAATGAGACTATGCTAAGTTAAAATAATTCAATATTCAAATGAATCAAAATTTTCGGGACTCTTATTTCCAATGAACGTAAACTTAAAACATATATCGAAGTCAAAATTTTCTTCATTCAAAATGAATTATCAAGGTCAAATTTTGTTCGATTCAAAATAAATCGAGGTAGAAATTATTACCCTAAATAAACAAATATAGCCATCGAATTTGAAATATTTGTAACAGATTGTCCTGCTTCGTATGTACGAATATTAAGGAAATGTATGTCGTTGAAGTTTGGAACGATCTTGGAACTAAGTACAAAATTTGTATTATAGGTGCTTTAAAAGTGCGAACCCAATAATTCCGATGCCAATAGACTCTAAATTATTAAAGCATCTATTGTGCGGAGTTTTAGCAAAATTTATCACATGATGATCATATGACTAGCCACATGGCTAGTATAAAAATAACCTAAAATAGTTAAATAATTTTGATTAATACTGAAGTTACGACCTGACTCCGAAAACGTATGATGCATTACATCGGCAATATTTTAATTGATATATTAGCCAAGTTTCATCGGTATTTTTCATGTGAAAGGTATTTAATGATTCAAAAAACCCTAAATTTTGGTGATTTTTAATTTTATTGCCAAATCTAAAACTCTGAACTCGCAAATACTTTATATAATCAATTCCACATCATCTAGTAGATGTGCTTGATTTTTTGCATCTAATTTTATCCCACGGAAAGTGATTTTTGTTATCAAACACGGTGCAAACACCATCGAAATCTTCAATATTATTTTAAGGGAAGACGATATAGCAAACACTAAAATTCTTTAATTTAAGAAGAAAAATATTTTTTCTACAAAACATGTTATAATATAGAAAAAGATGACATTTTAGACTGGTTTTGTTCAAATCAACCACCCTTTGAAGTAACCATTTTGAGAAAACCTGTAAAAACAGACTTATGTTTGATTATCACTGTGCGCAAGGGATTACGATGGATTGGTATACATTTTTTTATAAACATTTCATGCTAAAATTAAGACATTTAAAGAGCAATATTTTCAAATAATATTTTTGAACTATTCTGAGGTTATATTCTATATGAACAATTTATTTTTTGCGATATAAGCAGTATTTTAATATTAATTTATATTTTAAAAACTGATATTTTAGGTAATAAAAAAAATAAACTATCTTTAACTTTATTAAAAATATGTTAAAAAGAAAGTACAAAAATTTTCAGCGTAATTCAATAAGAACTGTTGCACAGGCTTATAAAGTAAGTTATGAAAATTAAGTTTTGAGAAAAATGAGTTTAAACATAAATATCAATAAAAATAGCATGACCAACCTTTTATCTATAGTTTTAAATAAGGCAAAAAAAATTAGTTTTCGCGTAAAATCTTTTACTTTTGAAAGAAAAAGGGTTAAAAAGGTGTTTTACCACTTAAAAAGATCGATTTTTTTACCAAAAATTGGCATCTTCCTCCCTTAAGTAATATCTTGACCCCACTACATCCTTTAAAATTAGTTATCGAACTTGTTAAATGCGATAGATGCAATTTTTTATTAGTAATACAAATTTTTTAGCTACGCATTAACTAAAAAATATAATACTTAATAATTATGAAAGAAAGCCTTAAGCATATCAGATCATAGTAGGAAGAAATGAATTTCTCTACAATAACCTTGCAAATTTATAAGTTTACGTTATGTAAAAATGATCGAAATTATAATTTATATGGAATTAAAGTGTATTAGGTCATAATTTGTTACGCAAATGTAGAAACTAATAATTTCAAGGGTAAATTAAAGAAAAGTTAAAAAATAGCTTTTTTATGCACGCATGTTATAAAGAATATAAGTAATTATAGGCGCCTGTATATATAGGCCTATATATATCGATATTCCTAACCCTTTTCCAGTCGCGCTTTTGAGTACAATTAACTTAAAAGGACTTTCCACATAATAGATTACATTAAAAATTTGTAGATTTATGTAGAAAAATACACGGAAATTATTTCTAAAGGATTTAGCGGGATCAAGATATTACTTAAGATAATATTGACGATTTCGTTGGTATTTGCACCGGTTTTGGTAACACAAAACACTTTCCACGGGATAAAATTACATGCAAAAAATCAAGTACATCTATTAGATTATGTAGAATTGATTATATTAAGTATTTGCGGGTTCAGAGTTTTAGATTTGGCAATAAGAATTAAAAATAACCAAAATTTAGGGTTTTTTGAATCTTTAAATACCTTCCACATGAGAAATACTGATGAAACTTGGCTAATATATCAATTAAAATATTGTCGATGTAATGTATAATTCGTTTTCAAGGTCAGAGCTAAACTTTAGAAGTAATCGAAATTATTTAACTATTTTAGGTTATTTTTATACTATCCATATGATAAATTTTGCTAAAACTCCGCACAACAGATTCTTTAATCTTTTAGAGTCTAATGGCGTCCAAATTAGTTGGTTCGCACTTCTAAAACCTATATAATACAAATTTCATACTTAGTTCCAAGAACGTTCCAAACTTCAGTGACATGAAAATGTACTATAATATACTAAAATGATGGATTCAATTAAATACAACATGTTTTGATATAGTCCAATACTACAACTAATACAATCTTATTTAGTAATTTTTTTAAAGCAAAATATGAGTGTAATTAATTAGGAAAAATTCCTTTTATTACTTTTTGGGATCTTCAATCGTTAAAACGGTATCATAATTATTAAAAGCAGAATCTTACATTTTTATCGATATCAAAATTTGCGCTTGTTTTAATATGAATCGACGTATAAATTTGCTCGATTGTATTTGAATCGAAGTCAAAATTTCCTGGATTCCTTTGAAACCGAGGTCAAAATATGCTCGATTCATTTGAATCGCTAGTCATGATTTAATTCAAACCTTTGAATAGAGAAATTTGTAATCGAGATTCAATGAATCGATTGCCATGGATTCACATTTTTTCACAGCTGTGGGTGTAACTTTATTTCAAAGAGCAAGAATAAATTTAAGTCTTCTGAGCATCGTCGGATTGATTATAAAATATTACAAAACATAAGCTACTGTTTAAATTGACTTTCGGCAACTATACATTCGTTAAGAATTATTAACTTTTTTTCAGTTTAAAACAGAATAAGAATCTATAAATATAAATATGAATATTATGCGTGAAAGTATATGCTAAAATAGCTGTCGCTCAAGTAATAAAAGCAGTATATACAGCGCTTCTGCATAAGGCAGATAATGTACACTTTTTCTTGAAAAAGTCATAACGGCGGGATTTACGAGCAAAGACGGCGCGCTCTCATGCAATTACCTGTCAAGCCAGCCTTCATCTCACGAGATACTGGCTAAGAACTCGCATGGCCAGTCCGCAGCAACCGGGGATTTATTGTGAGTTGCGACGAACTATATTGGCGACGAATGTCGATGTGACTGTCCAGTTGTATACCTGTATGTGTTTATATTATAAGAATACAAAAGGAGCTAGAAAGTACGAGAAGAACCACGCACGTGGTACCTTATACATACAAATATGGATAGAGCAAAGCAAAGAGTAAGTCGAGCATGGAACAGTAGTGTAGACATTGTTACGGTCAACCGCGCTCGCCTGCTGAGTAGTTGGAGCCAGATGAAGTCAGACAGGTGCTTGCTCCAGCGAACGATTGATTTAGCAACTGAGAGAGAATTAAAGTACTGCGCATCACTTAACCAAGTAAAGTATGTATTAAGCTTTGTGTAGACTAAACTTCGAGTTGTAAAGATTTTCTTTGCGAATACACGAAATTATACCTAAGGAAATTATTTCACCTTCCTTTCAGATAAAACATTCGACATTTTTTTATAACTGTTACAGAAATTCCAGGATTAACTTCTAACAACAATCTCATATACAATCAAGAAATATTAGTAATAAATGAAAAGTATTTTAAAAGAATTATAAAAAAGTACCTAAATAAGAAGTATTTTATTACAATTTATGGTTTAAACATTATAATAGTTTGCAGTATATAACCCCGGTTAAAAAAGGAGCTTATACATATTCGAAATTTTATAACATTATATATGGTTATGTATGAATGTATTGAATCATAAATAATTATACCTCAATGTATATGTTCATATGTTATCAAATATATGTATATATGATCAAATTATATGATGTAATAAAAGCATAAGAAACAATTTTACATGAATATGTATGATTATATTAGCTGGTCATGTTTGATTATATTTAATTGTATATCATTATATAATATTTTATATGAACATATGTGATTCCGTTTTCATCCAGGACTACATTTTTATTTCATTTTCGATTAAAATTCAACCCGCGACTTTTCTTCCCGTGGAATGCAAAATTAACGATCTCATACTAAGTTTTTTTTTGGGATAATTAATTTACGTATTGTTCATAATCACAAGTGCAGTTTAATTATTATTATATTTCCTTCCTGTATTCCTTTTTTTGGAATAGAATACATTTTTAAAACCTAATTTCATCAGTTTAAATTAAAATTACTGTAATATATTTTTTTGTCTAAATTGTAATACATAATGCAAGCGGTGCTTTTTATTTTTTGCATAAACACGTCCCACTTTCGGAAGGGTTAACGCGCCTTTGCTTGTTCGCGTCGTCATTATCTTAGTAAAAATCCTTTTGGCTTGTACGTAGGTTGAAATACAAAGCTTTTCTCCGATAACGAGGAAAATCTGTGTTGCTTAGGCGCATACATAAATAAAGCGTGCGTTGCACGGACCCGCAGGGATTTCTAAGCGATTCTTTCACGTCGTGTGTTTCTCCTCCCTTTTTTTTAAGCTCTACCAGGTCGCGCGCTAGGTCCACGTCCTGTCTTTGCGCACGAGATTACTGAAATAATTGAAGACGGTAGTAATCTCTTGCAATGACACTTTATTCCTTTCACTGTTCTCTTCTCGTGTCTACCTTCTAATCGTCTGCGCAGCATGACAGCGCGTTTATGAACAGGAATGGAACTCACAAACGAGATATCGCTGATTCGCCGCTTTCGCAACTCTGCGCAGATTTTCATGTCGTTCTTGTTTGAACAATAGAACTGCATAGAACATATTCGTATTTTTAGTATTGCAAATAGTAGATGAAATAACACTTGTATTATGATATACAAAAAGATTTATACTCAATATGATTTGTATATATATATATATTATTTACAAAAAAGACTGCTAAATAGTTCTATGTTTGACAAAACAATGAATCTCGAATGCAATTGTGTTGAAAGGAATAATTGATCCTAGAATGTTTAAAAGTTAGTTTGATAAAAAACTCTTGCTCTCTTTTACAATGAAATGGCCAGAAGATGGTTGAAGTAAAGCCACGCAAGCGGCGAATCATACTGTCAAATGAGCCGAGTCTGAATAAAGTGCAGCCAATCTAGTGTGCTTATTTCCATAGATGCAGGTTTTATCGCGGAAAAGATCGAAATTCTCACGGAGCTAGCGAGCGGTATATCGAGGGCATCTGGCGAACGGAGTAGATCTAAAGAGCGAGAGCGAGAGAGAGAGAGAGAGAGAGAGAGAGAGAAAAGAGATAGAGTAGCAATGAACTCCTACGATGAACTCGCCTCTGCTTGCGAGAGAGTTAGTCAATAGAAGCCAGGCGTTGGCAAAGCTACGGCCGGCCAAGTGGTGTTTCTCTCTTTCTCAGGTGTGCATAGATACAGAAAGACGGCGCGATGACGTCTTAATTTGCAAACTATTCACGGCCTCGGAGCAGAGCTTGCGGGGCTATCAGGTGTAGCACTCGGAGCTGCCTACAGCACGCAACGTCTGCGTGCCAGGGTGCAGGCGCGGCGCAACTATGCGACTTCAAAAGCCAGGCCGCCGCTGCTGCTGCTGCTGCTGCTGCTGCTGCTGTGAATATATACTGGCGGGCAGAGACAGAGACAGGCGGGCTCTTCGCCGCGGGCTACTCGGCTTGTGCCGGCCGGCTCCCGTCTTCGAGCGGGATCCGCGCGCTCTAGGTTATGTTGAAACTGCG
The DNA here is from genome assembly GCA_949152435.1 of Gastracanthus pulcherrimus. Classification (NCBI taxonomy): domain Eukaryota; kingdom Metazoa; phylum Arthropoda; class Insecta; order Hymenoptera; family Pteromalidae; genus Gastracanthus; species Gastracanthus pulcherrimus. Next base: position 50,000,485 of record OX424574.1, read on the forward strand.
CCACGGCTGCTACTCGGGGCTCGTGTTTTACGACCTGGATGCGGACCGATCGATATTATTGCCGGCCGCCCCCCGCCCTCTCAATCTCGAGCGGCTAATTTATAGCCACTTAATTGCACAGAGCTTTGTACATCTTTTTTCTAGCCTTAGCTTGCTACTCTGACAATGATTTAATACATGCTTATCAATTTATCGTATTTATATCGGTATGCTTTTTATACAATTATTTACACATTTCATTCAAGGATGATGCGATATTTTAGTCTATCACCAAAATATTTTACTGGATTTATTTTGCAAAACTTTCTGGGTAACTTCATTTATGTACCTTGCCCTTTAAGTGAAATTTCATGAATTTTATCACTGCAATGAATACTTGAATATGCTATTTATCAATTGCATAGTCCAAATCCAATAAATAATCACGTGATTTATACAAACTTTGAAAATTTTTATGAACGTTTACTCAATTTGTAGAAATGGACATATTTTCCGTTATAGTTCTCAACGATTCATGCATTAAAGACAATTAATTTTCTTAGTAATCTGATAGCTGTCTGAATCACCGAAATAAAAGATTGAATATCATTATTAACCGGAAATACGATTGTGCAGGTTATTTTTAATGAATCGATTTAAAACTTTCGAAGAATTATTATTACATGTATGTTTTACGCGAAAAGATCGATTCATTAAAAATAAGTTCTGAAAACGTACTTCCGGTGAATAATGATGTTAAAATTTGGATTTAGAGAACAGCAGCTAAGGTAACTAAATAAGATAATTATTTCTAATAATATTTATAATCTATTAAAAAGATTTCATCTCATTTCGAACAGCAATTTACATTCACGAAAAATGAGCGTAAATATTTAGTTTAAGTACAAATGAATATTTTTGTTGCAGTCACAAATGCAAATTAACCGTACATCTACCAAAAAATTTTTTAGTTTATGTTGATTTAACAATTTATTGCTAATCAATTCATTCGACATTCTGAGCCATTATTATTAGAGTTAATAAAGTCTAATAATTGGTTGTATATGTATATAATTGGCTATTTGAAATGCCATATTTGAGTTAATCAATTGTCCGAGATTTGGAGCTGCGAAATCAATTTTGCGCATTCAGTTAATCAGTACCGAAAAATAAATATACTAAACCTAAAATAACTTCACAAAATTTTAATTTTTAATCAATATTGTTATCTTTTTAGCAATAATAAACTTAATTGTTACTTATAGATAAAAATTTAATTTTCATATGAACAACACTGCAAAGATAATAGTCTAATCGAGGTTTTCAAATTCAACTTTTGATTATAGAAAATCATATTGTATCGTTTATTATTTCTAGTTTTCTATCATATCACTATTATTGCTAAAAGACTCAAATTAATTGACGAGTACCTAAAATCATATCCTACAATGTCCTACTTCGTGCTTCAGCTAGTTGCTCGAAGCAATCACGATTTCCGTGCGTAATGTTTGTTGCTGTAAGAGCATATTTTATTACCATAGAGCTTCGAGAGTGATGAATCGCCCATCCGAAAGTTGCATGGCACATCCATCCTGGATCGGGGAGTCGCGTCTGCGTTCGCTGGCGCATTTCCTGCGCCTAGTGTATTATATGACACGCGAAACAAGGGAAAAAGAGCCGGGGGAGAGAAAAAAAAGGAAAGCGGAAGCGAGTAAAACAACGCATTTCGGCAGTGCGTGCATGCGCACACGCTCGCGTTCGCCTATAACCCGAGTGTGTGTGTGTGTGTGTATGCGCGCGTATGTACATCTATTATAATGGCTCGTCAAGAGCCGAGGCATCCATCATAAAGTTGGGATATCGTGCTGTCGCTGTTGTTGCTGCTGCTGCGCTATAAGGCTTTCGGGGACGTCGTCGCAGGCAGATTCGTCTTGCGGGCATGCGTGTGGACGATGTGAAATAACAACCGAACGCAAACATAAAAATAGTCGCACCTTCGTAAGTGTCTGCGACTATGCGGCTATCCATGTGTACATGTGTGGCAGCGTCTGCTCTTTCCTTCGTTTTCCTCTTTTCGCTTTTTCACTTTCTGCTCGAGTTTACCGACTAAAACAAGAGAGACGAGCGCATGGAATCGGACAGCGCGTCTCAAGTGCTTGCTCGTCTCAAGCCTGAGGCTGTCACTTTGTGCGATAGTATCTTCCGCCAAAATGCAGGCGCTATATATAAGGGATAAGAGTAGGAAGGCATTTTACTCATTACTTTTTCATGAGAATGTTGAGGATAAAATTTTCGGAGATAGTCTAGACCGATTCTTGCATTATTAATCAAATGTTTTACCACGCTAAACATAATAAAACTAGATGATCTTTATACATAAAAGTTATACACGATCAACATTCTTTCTGATGTCGTGACGTGAATTTTCTTTTCAATATTGAGATTATAAGAATCATTATTTTTTTTAATTTACAAATCCCTTTGTATACTTCTATGAAGCATGTAAGAAAATATTATACGAAAATTTAAAAAGAAAAATAGTCCTTTAAGTGTACGACAACATGGAATTATTAGGTGTTAAATAATTCTAGATGCATAAATATATAAATTGTAACATATAAATTGACGCTGCTTGGAGGTCTATCGTAGCGCTCGAGCGAGACCGGGAGGACGTTCGTCGGTAATTAATCGCCCGTAACGGATAAATGCGCAAGCTCGTTCACTTCTCCGCTTCTCGCTTAGCGCTCGGCGCTCGAGCTCCTGCACAACTCACACGTGGCACGTCGACAAAAACAAAGATGCGCGCACCCTCGACGCGTGTGTCGCACGGCGAGATTCTGTCTCGACGAGAGATCTCTATTAAAAGCGGCGCTTCAAGAAGTCGGAATTAAAAATAAGTTGACGCCGTGCCGTGGGGGGCATTCTTCATTCATTTTTGCGACGCGGCTGCAGCAGCGGCGCTTTCGCGATCTCGAGAGACTGTATTCTACGCGGCATTTGTCCCCTACTGCACGCTCGTTATTACCTTGCACTGCCGGTAAATTAATTGCTTAATTACGCGCATCGAGTGACTAAATGCAAGCACTTCATAAACAGCAGGCGTCTTGATCTTTGATCTTGCACTTCATAATGATGATAAAACGCTCGCTGAATTGAAAAATACATGGCTTGGCATACGAGCAAGAACGGGTTTTCAGGACTTTGTACTGTGAGTGTATAAAGGCTGTTGATGCTAATGAAATTGGCGTCAAAAGAAAAATGTACGTTATAAAATAAGTCTAAAGGATTATTAAGCCAAGAGTTGATGCTTTTGGAGTTGATAAAAATGCTAATGAACAAACTAATTAAGAAAAGCATCAAATTAATTAAATGAAAACTTAATGATTGTGGGATGTTCGGAACTATAATTTATAACAGAAATCACCCGCATCAATAATATTTCAAAGCTATTTCCAACAGCAACTTTGCTTCCGATTTTCTACCGCATTGTTATCACGTCAAACGCAACAATGGGTGGAACCTTTCATGAGAAACTATATCAAAGCCAAACAAAACGTCAACGATTCCCGTTATTATTCGAGCAAAAAATGCACAGGTATCAACAAAATAAACGTTTGCCCCGTAACCGCGCAAAGAGCTCGAGGCGTAAAAAGCGCGTCATATAGCGGATACCGAATGCGCAGCAAGTCGGCACAGCGCGCTACGTGAAACGCCCGAATACGCGCGTCGTGTAAACAGACTAATGGCTAACTGTTTATATTTCGGTTGTAGTTGCGGTCTGGTTGCATATGCTAATTATCGATGGCGCTCATAAAAGCCGAGTCTCGAGGGGTGGGGAGGGGCCATCGAGTTCACTAAAGCTCAAAGGGCGTGATCCTCTGTATAGGCCTTCTCTTTAGATGGCCGTTTTACGTAAGATTACGTAAGCAGCGAGTATTTCCAGGGCCGGGGCCGTTCCTGTTGTTGATGCTCCGGCCGAGCTGCGGAGGGCTTCCCGCGGCGCGAGAACTTACGTCCCTGGAATACTTCGGCGAGAGCCCGGGGAGTTGGCGGCGAGCTCCGTACCCGGCCGGTAGGTATAGCGCGCGGCCGAGAGTCAATAGGCTTCGAAAGACGCCGAGACTGACTACTTAAGCAGGCAGCTCCAAGTTGCGTGCCGCTCACGACCTCCCCTGCGCGCGGGGCGCATTCCCTGCAGCTCTGCGCCTTTCTTAACTCTCCCCCTTCCTTCCTTCCTTCCTTACCTCTCTCTCTCTCTTACTTTCAAGCCTTTATCGTCTACACGTGAGGCTATATCGGCAAGGCGCTTGGACCACGGACGATTATTTCCTTCAAATGCTTCAATGCACATTTCGCGCTTCCTGCGCACCCTCCGCGCGGACGAAGTTTGCTCTCTTGATGTTGCCAGGCTGAATTAATCGTATTGGCTGCGGCTATGAATTCGATTAAGTTGCGCACGGCATCCGAAGCCGAAAGCCAAAGCAAGAAAGTGTTTATGAGGGGTGAAAGCGACGATGCCATCGATTATTATGGCTGCTTCCCGCTTAACGGCTATGGGCAATGAACAGCCTGTAAGTTCTTATGCTGTATAAAGGGCTCCTGTTCAAGATTCTTCCATTAAGAAATTACATTGATTTTAAATATATAACTAATGTAATATGATGTTACGTACAATATATATCTGCTTATGACTGACAAGGAGAGTGTACGAGTTGCGGTTCGCGAATTTTGGTGCGTCTTCGAGAGGTGTTTTCTGGTGGCTATAAATGAACCCCAGTGTCTGCCGGTTTGCCTAACGAGCCCATGGAAATTAAAGCTCTTTCTGACTACGTTTAACTACTTTTGGATTATTTTTTCTAAGTAAAAACATGCGGAGTTATGATATGAAGTAGAGATACCACTTTTTGACACTGGGGTTCATTTTTAGCCACCAGAAAACACCTCACGAAGACTCACCAAAATTCGCGAACCGCAACTCGTACACTCTCCTTATGAATGTCAGCTTGGTTTATTTTCTCTTATTTCATCGAATTTAACCTTCTTTTGCTTTTTCAAAGAGAGAGCATTGTTTTCATAAAAATTTGTGCGCGTATGAGTGTGTGTGTGTGTGTGTGTGTGTGTGTGTGTATGTGCGCGTGCGTGCGTGCGTGCGTGTGTGTGTGTGTATGTGTGCGTGCGTGCGTGCGTGCGTGCGTGCGTGCGTGTGTGTGTGTGTGTGTGTGTGTGTTGCTAAATTCATTAACAGATATTGCCTATATACATAATAGTATAATACACCTATGATATGACAGATACTTTGTTTCTTAAAAATATCCCTCCACTTCCCCGGATTAAAATTTTCTTTAATAATTATATTTTGATAAACTCTAAACCATAGTGTTCATTTTATACGTCAGTGCGCGTGCCCTTACTTACTACGCTTTTATGGATATCCTCCTTTATATTCTTTTTTCTCCAAATAATTTTACAATATTCGTAATCATTCATTTTGTATAGCCAATTATAAATCGGACCACGTACTTTTATGCCCAAATAGAATTTTTTCATCAAAACATGAAAATTTTCAGATAATTGAAAATTTACACATGTATTTAAAACGATTTGTATTCTGCACTATTAAACGCAATGCACGTTCTAAAATTTGAATTTGTAAAGGTTTAAATTACGAAACGATACCGCAATATATCTGCATTAATGTAATAGATCGAGCATGAAAAAAGCATCTCCGTATAAATGCGACTGTGAGAAGACACAATAGAACATATTCGGCAGAAAATCCGAAAAAAGGAGGAGCCACACGGTGCAACCGGTGGTGACTTTAACGATTAATCGATACATTAGCATAAAGAAGTCCTTTTTTAGAAGCGGCGAGGTTGCCGAAGGGAATCGGGAGTGTGTCCGATGCTGATTCGAATGGAATAGTCGTTTTTGCGTTGGAAACTTTTTTACCGCGCGCTACTCTTCCGAGTAGGAAAACGGAAAAGGAAATAAAATAAAAGAAAAGAAAAGAAAAGAAAAAAAAGAAATGAACATCTCTATTTGAGCAGCGCCCGCTCGCACCTATACACCCCATCTCCCGAGGGTCGGGGAACAAGGATAGAGCAGTAGAGTATAAGCAGGAGCCGAATGAGATACGACCCAATTTCGGGCGGGGAAAACCGCGAAACAATGGTATTGATTTTATTTCCATATTACTGCGCCCGCTACTCATTCCACCGGTGCGCTCCGCTCACGCAGGCAAATCCTCCGGCTGCTTCTGCCTGCCCCTCCCCCACCTCTGCATCATCCAGCTCCTCTTTCCCTTTCGTGCCCACGATCGCGCGCCGGAGGACCTAAGGGTATACGTATCGAGCGACGGATGTTGGATGTGCTCGTCACGTACGGAAAGAGAAAGGGAAAGAGAAAGAGAAAGAGAAAGAGAAGTAGTGGCGAGGGGCAGAAGCAAGCTTGGATGAGACTGACGCTCTAGGAGGATATCGACAGAGAGAAAGGAAAATAGGGGGAGGAGGCTCACGCATTCGCGTTATTATGTAAAGGCCGGGTTTCACGGTATTCCGGATACGCGCGGGCGCGCGAGCGCGGTGTCGCACGAAACGAATTTCTTCCAAAGTTCGGTTCTCGCTATACAGCTACGGTATGCCGCAGTGCAACAACGGCAGCGGCGGGGGCGGCGGGGGCGGTGAGGGCGGCGAGGGCGGCGGTGGCGCAAGCTTGCTGCGTGCCAATCGCAATAGGTGCGACGAGAGGGGCGACGACGACGACGAGCCGCTCGGCAGGCGACGCACGTTCGCGGTCCGAAAGTTTTGCGTCGGGAAAGTCGAAACTGCTGTGCGCCTATGCCTCGGAATTTTTCTTTTCCGTCTTTTTCCCACTCCCTCGCCTGCTCCTGCGCCATGTTTATTATTATACGCGTTATTTGCTTCCGAATGCCATTTTTTATCCCGCCGCAGCGTGACTGATGAATGGCAGCGAGGCCGAGTTGCCGAAAACTTGTTCACCAAAATGAACGAGTCTCATGGGTGTGAGCCGCAGGTAATTGCTTTGATACGTGTAACAATTCTCGATAGACCATTCTGTTAGACGAATATCACCAACCACAAATACTTTTTTCTAAGAATAATATTTTCTTTTTGTCCGTTACTCTATTTGTCAAGTTAACTATGACATAAAAGTAAATTTTCAATTAGCACATTTTCATGATTAATACTTTTCTTTCTAATTGAAAAACTGTTGAAACGGAAAATTTTCCATCAAAAAACAATTTAGAGAATTATTAGTTGCTTTCGTGTTATATTGAAGTTTGAAATAGATGCAGGAAACATACTATACAGTATACAATCGATTGTTCTACCGCCTTCCATTTACCTCTGCAAACATATACATAACAGTTATTGATTGCGCGTACGTGCTTCTAAATAGAGGTAAACGTTCGAAAAAAAATAAAGCAAAACATACTTTTAGATATAGATACACTCAAGTAAAAGCTTTTTTCAATTACTATTCACGCATAATGTTTTCAAGCATTCTAATTACAAACAAAATCAGCAGAAAAATATTTATCTTAGATTTATATTTTATTACTGAAACAAAAGCTAGCTTTTTATCCGCAAAAGGCTTCTGCGCAAGAAATGTGCACTTCATTTTCGCAGTATACCTTCTCGTAACATAACACAATAGTTTTCTTAGTGTGGCATTTATTAAATTCCGGCGGTGATAATTTGCCGTGGTGACGGTGGCGTATAATTTCGCGTAATAAAGAAGCATAATCGCGGAGCAGGTTGCAGGTCGCTCGAGCGCTGCAACGAGAGCAAAAAAAGGACTTGGCGCTTGAAGTGGGAGCACATAACAAGGCCGCCATCGCGTGTCACATTTCCATGAGAAATTTCTATCATCGCCCTCATGAGACGAGTACTTTGCATTCCTGACCCCCGCGGCACAGCACTGCTGTCGTTGCTGTGCTGCAGACGAGTTTTTGCGAGATATCGGTTTCCCATACGACGACGACATAGACGACAGCGCAGTTAAAGAGGTCGATGCATATTTCGCTCTTTTCATCGCAACCTCCACGCCGAGCGCTGCCTGTTGTCGCAGCTTATCTTCGGTAATGCGAGACTCACTGGCAGTCCCTCTTACCATCAGCTAGCTTATAGCGGAAATTAATTAATTCTCTAAAGAACATTCTTCATTTTCCGGATGGATATGCGATAATTCTATGGCTTGACGTGACTTTATGCTTTGTTTGAAATGTGAATTGTACGATATGACATGTAGATATATTTCGATCAAATAAACTTACTTTGATTAGAATTTAGTATAGTATTTTGCAATCATCTGTAGTTTATTAAAATTCACTTTCTGTATTTAATAAATTGATTTTATTATATAGTATACGATCAATTGCCCACTACTAACAACTCATAGATTAAATTCATTTAAAAATTTAACAAACGTCACTTTAAATTCTTTCACTTTAAAGTTTTGTTTACTTAAGTCTTTAATAATAATCCTGTAAGTATGAAATATTTTAAAATAGAAATAACCTTAGCGTTAGTAATATGTCAACTTCTTCACAAGTCGCATCAACTATTGACACCAATAATTAATCACAGAATGTACTTATATTTATTGACAAATTCATAGGGAATAAAGTGATAAATATATTGAAATACTATCAGTAGTAGCATTTTTTATATATTATTCTAACGGCATTACAAATAATATATGGTTTTGTTAAAAAATAAGTTAAAAATTAACAAAATCTAATAATACATGTATCCGTAAGTTAACAGTAGTGGAGTCACTGAACCCTATAGGAACATTTATTATAAAAAAATTCAAATGATTTTAGTAAAACGCGAATTCATTAATATCCTATACAACAAATTATTATTCATTATACAGAAAAGAAATTTAATGAATTTAGAAAAGCGAACAACTAACGATCAATTTTAATAAATCACTCAGGTTACAGGCATATTTAGGTTATTATAGCGGATTATTTGTAATTCAAAAGCGATTCGCACGAAAAAAGAAATGTTCATTCTCGAGTACAAACCTGCGCATTGGGAAGGAAGGCACGCCGATTTCTCTATCGTCCATTTCCTCTTCCGCCGCATCGTCGTCTTCGTCGTCTGTTTCGTACGCGCAAGTCAGCGTCCGCCTGTACTTTTCTCTCCATTGAGTCGCTCTTCTCGACCCTTCTCAGCAGCGCCCTCATACCCGTCATTACTACAGGCTCTGCCCTCTCTTCTCCGTTAAAAATAGAGAAAATGATCGCAGCGCAAGACAACTCTCGCCTTCTCTCGTGCGGCCGGACCTTCTCTGATTCCACTAAGCTCTGCTGCTTAATTAAACGGGAACCCGGTAAAATCTCTCCTATAATTCAGCGCGCCTCGACGATAAATCACAACTCTGATAATGAGATAATATACTCGCGGACGCTTTCTTGAAACGCGTTAATCTTCTCGATCCCAAGGTGTATATTGCCGCGCTTGAATAAACAGTCTCGACGTATACTGACATCAAATTAGTGGGTCGCACATAATTAAATTTAACAACATCATGGATATAATTAATTCATATTATACGAATAAATAGTTTATTTAAAACAGTTTTAGTTCGTTGAATAACTTTAGCTACAATTATAATGAAATTATTATTTCAAACCACTATTAACTTTGTTTGAAAACTAGAGATTTTTAATTTTTTTGTTGTACAGGGCATTCAAGTTTAATCTTGGTTTATAAGAATAATATCACGTCATTATAGAAAGATAGTGATATCATGCTTGCAGAAAACATGAAAAATCCCGGCGCTTTATCCGCTAGAAGTGAAGGAGAACGCAGAAGAAAAATATACAGCAGCGCGCTAGAGGGTTCGAAGAAAAGTTTTTCAATCTTTTATCATTATTCGCGATAGTCCTCTTGGTTGAACTACATCCACCTTGCCCCTCTCTCTCTCTCTCTGTCGTTCTCTTATAATAAAAAGAAGAGGAATAAGGCAGGTATAAGATGCACCGCAAGGAGCGAGCAGCGCGTTCTGCTTTTTTCCATGCAAACTAATCTCTCGTCGGGGACGATGGTAATAGACCCGCGTAAGCAGCTCTCGTTGCGCGAGCTCGGGGACATGTACAGTCTAGCGCGCGCAGAAGCAAATTAATTGGAACGATGCGGAATCCGTCTTTGGATTTGGCGCGCGCGCGCGCTCCGCAGCTCACCTTAATCCTGGCTGCGTGTTTTGCTTCCTGCCGAGTCTGCAGCGCCGCGCCGCGCCACCAGCGTGAGTTGCCGGCAAGCGCGGAAGCTAATGCCCCTACATAAACTGTCTTCCACTCGCAATGCGAGAATTACGTGTGAAGGAGAGAAAGTTGGGCATGCTAAGACAGAGATAGACCGAGCCAGCACACGAGCATTGTATAAATTAGGACGCAGAGCACAGTAGCTGAGGGAGATAATTAACAACGAAAATAGACACACGAATAGAATTATGTATGAGCACTTTTGGCCAGATCACTGATTCTAGAAACGTCGATGAAGTCAGCTAACAATTCTTTCAAGCCCCGTGGAAATTTGTGATGTACAATAGAATGCTAATGAAATATGACTTTCTTCTAGATAGAACAAGAGAAAACCCGCAGGGAGATAGAAGATTAAAGCTGTAAGTACGTGAATGAAGAAGTGGACAATGAGGAAAGAACCTAATGAAGAGTGTGATGCAAATAGATAAGACGACAAGAAAAAATAGACCAAGAAAAGTAAGTAAGGGGAGGAATGGAGGCAGAAAGAGATAGAGGAGCAGTGACTCTTAAGGAAATGCTTAACCGCCAAGTGGGGCGCGAGCACAATTACATGGATGCGTAATTGCTGCTAATAATGAGATAAGTGTGCTTGCCACGTATTTCCGCCAGGCTGATGCAATACATTGAAACTATCAGATGTTTGTTCGTGTATGCGTTCCTGCACTTCACTATATGCAAGTTTTTTGGCAAGAGTAAAATAGTATTTAAGGACGTAAATTTGCTCGGGCGTAATTAGATGATTGTCCTAATAATATAATAATGATTTAGTGAAATACATAGATATTCTGCTATGTTTTGATAAACGAGAATAATTACATGATCAGTACTTCTTTAAATTTTGCTCAATCATAATTATTAACTCTTATATTCTGTTCAGTCATAATTATTAACTCTTATACGTATGATTTATGTCACGTATGACGTGTGACGTATGCCTAGTCAACCGAAATGCAACTCAAGGCAATATGAAGATTAAAGCACAAGGAAATAGCCAGTGCGGCCGTGGCGTAGTGGATAAACGCCTGCTTTCGGTTCGTAAAATCCCGGGATCGAATCCAACCGCGAGTATAAAAACGTGTTCGCTCTTTTACTATCAAATACGAGAATTATTAATTCGTAACATTCAGTATTATTTGAAGATATAAGATTTTCTTATATTTACATGAAGTTTCATATTGTCTCACTTATTTAAATAAATGTGATAGAGATTTTGTTTATGATTACAAAACATACTTTATTAATCTAATAAACTTTGAAATCAGCAGTTCATTTTTTAAGTTAATATTTAGTTCATTATTTTTTAGTATATTCAAAAATATAATATCTGTGGGTTCTCGGAAAAACGACTTAAGTTCACTTTTCATGTTTTTCAGATATTAAAGTTTGAAGTTTTTAATTTCCATTTAAACTACTGTTAAAAAAACTTATAAATATTAAATATGGATACGTGGTTTTACACTTTTTTGATTTTCTGCATTTTTATCTGAAAATATATTATGTAAGGATACCAAAATCGTTCAAAACTCATATATATATACTCGTATATATATTCTTAAATTAAAGAGACAGATACACCTTTAAATTTTAAATTAATTGTTAATACATTTTAAGGTAAAAATGAGTCACTCATCATATATTACCTATTTTTTTCGGTAAATTTGAATATTATCAAACTTTATGAAAATATAATGGAAGAAATTAATAATTTATTTTGATGGTCCTTAGGTTTCGTTGATTAGTCGTAATAATAACCTGTGTATTCCTTTATCTACCGCAAGGTTTTGAGAGCTAATAAGATCGAATTGGGGTTTATAAGATTTTATTGTGTTCATATATAATACATATCTGTGGGTTACCGAATAAACGACTTAAGTACATTTCTTTTGAAAATGGAGTTTCGGACGACTTTGGTATTCTTACATAATATATTTTCAGATAAAAATGCAAAAATCAGAATAATGTGAAAATAAGTGACCATATCTACTATTTGTGAATTTTTTTAACATTGGTTTAAATGAAAAATAAAAACTTTAAACCTTCATATCTTAAAAACATAAAATGTGGACTTAAGACGTTTTTCCGGGAACACAGTCTTATATAGTTATGCAGCCAATATGAGGATTTGAAAATAAATATTATTAACCTAAGTTATAGTCTATTAAAGCTATATAATATGATAAACTTTTTAAAAAATTTAAGAATTCAGGCTTTAATTGGCTATAACTTAGGTCAATAATCTTTATTTTCAAATCGCCACATTGGCTGCATAACTATATGTATTATGAACACTGAAACCTTAAAAATCCTTACGGGACTTAAAGGGACCTAACGACCATCAAAAATATTTTCTATTTAAATTTTTCCGTTATATTTTGATAAAATGTTCAAATTTACCGAAAGAAATAGGTAATATATGATGAGTGACATATTTTTGACCTCAAAATGTATTAACAATTAATTTTAAATTTGAAGGTGTATCTGTCTCCAAATACGCTTCTGATATGGGTGATTCTCTGAAAAAGGGTAAGTATATATGTAAACTCCGAGGTAATTTTAAAAATTTGTATCTAATTTTTTCATAGTATAATATTATTTTGATCAGAACATTATACAATTTTTTAGAATATAATATCATATATAGACTTAATTTGTCTTACTAACGCTTTCGGGATATTTAAGAGTGTACAAATACCCCAAGTACGCGATCCAAATCGGGTCGGTTTTTTGCCTCATTCGGCTATTCGCTTTTCGCAGGTAGCTTGATGTATATGGCTCGATTCAAAACGCCAAAATAAAATAAAATAAACTGACATTAAATATATCGGGTTAGAGTAAACCACCGGGTAGCCACATTTTTTTGTTACCCGCACACCTCTAGATACGTTTCTAATAAAGAAAAATAATAACTATCATGAAATTAGTTAAAAAGAATAAAGAAAATAAATAGAATACTTTAGTAAAAAACCTTTTTGAATATATATTTTTTAACTGATATTTGAAATGTTTAAATAACAGCAATTAGGCTTCTTTCGCGATAATTTTGTCCTTGAAAAGGATAGAATAGGGTGCAATTTTGAGACTAAAATACGAATTATACTAAATTAATTCAACTAAATTATGCTTTTACTGTTGCATAAAGTCACTGAAACTATCTACGTTCTAATAAACCTCGTTTGACCATTGAAGTCTCGATTATAAAAATGTTATTGAGCATGGTGACACAAATGTGCATTTTTGTAGAAAAAAATTCCACACATAACTAGCTTATATAGTATGATGGCAAGCTACTTCACTTTAGACACTCGATTTAGTAAATTAATTAATTCATTTACAGACGTGCCTATATGCACAGAAATGAACTAATTCAAAATTATCTTCAGGTCGAAGCATTCTTCCAAGTAATTGATGATTTGATTCACACGTTATCCGTTCAAACATTCGCGCCGAGTTTAGAAAGCGTATCATTCCCGAAAGATAGCAAGAGTGCGTCGTGAAAGAGAAAGAAAAAGGAGAGCGCATATATGGAAATAGCATTAGTATTTAAAATGTAGAAAGAAACTCTAGCGTTTTCGTAGCTGGAGGGTGCGGCGTGACGCGCCCAAGAAAAGCGCGGGCAGGCGCGCGGAAAAGCTCTCCCCGCGCCGCCGCAGGAAAATGACAAAGCCCCGCGGGTACGCGTCTAAAGAGAAAGAGAGAGAGAAAGTAATCGACGAGTTGGCCCTCTCTCTTTTGCCCTCTCTTTCTCGTCCGTTTGCATTCTCATCGTAGGCGCCTCCCAGCTCACGTGCAGCACATACACCTACACAGCAGAGTTCTACGCTCTCCTCTCTTCTCTTCACCTCACCTCACCTCATTCCTCTGCTCCTCTCTCCTCCAGCCCCATGAACAGCCATGCTCGCGCAGTAGCATTCGTTTTTGGAGCCAACCTTGCCTCCATTTTATCCCCGACTCTTTCTTTCCACCCCCCCCCCCCCCCCACCTTGCCCCTCTCTCTTTCTCTTTAGCAGTCTTGTTCACTCATCCGGCCGTTCCAACGCCCGGAAAAATAATCGCCGGCGCGCCGCACCGCTCACTTCTTGCAACGCTTCGTGTAGTGGAATCTCCTTTCCGGACGAATGGAGAAGAAGCGCGTGGCGGATCTTTCCGTTTTGGCTGAAAAAAGCCTAAGATAGCACGCTTCGCGGACCAGGGAATCTATTTTTCTTCCTCTAATGAGAAATATCGTGCTGATGAACATTTTGCTTCCGACAGTGGATAGAAAATATTCTATGCCCGTTGCACATAGACTCTTGGTATTCTCGATTTTCATGCATGGGCTTTATAAACATTCAAAAGAGGCCTTTTCAGTGCACGTGTTATAAAAAATAATTTAATTAAATAGTATATTACGCATCTAAGGAGGTAAAGAATTGGCGAGTCCATAGCACGTGTAAAATGCCACCCGAGCCAAAGGCGAGGGTGGCAAATACGTGCTATGGGGTCACCATTTTACCTACCATGGTGCGTATACTATTTTTTCTCACACCAGCACCGAAAATACTCATTTCTCTCCAGGCGCCCGGGAAGAAAAGTGGTACTTTCGGTGCAGGTGTGGGGAAAAAATATTTTTGGATAGCCTGTCATATAAGTAAATACATTTGAGCGAAAATATAATTTCAAGTATCGCCGCGGAAGTATGTGAAATACTGGGAGCGTTAATGTTCTGCACAAGGAAAATACCAATTACATTAACACTAATAAACTTATTAAAAAATATTTCAAGTCACTTGGTGCAAATTCTTTAAGGTCGTCCAACTTCTATTGTAAAATAATATATTTATACTTCTTTTTATGAATTAAAATACACTGATATTCAGTTACTTTTGCCCACCAAAGATTAAATAAAGACAATGAAAAACGGTTTATATTTCGGCCCACAGTCGATATACAGAAACTGGCGGAGCGTATTCTAAAATTTACATCGAGATTATTTGAATCATGCATCGCATAAATATTTTTTAATCGGTTCTATTTTTTAATCAACGATAAAAAATATAAATTTTTCAATTTATATCTTTCGTGTTTAAATTTACATAGTTTTTGAAGATGTGATCGAAAAAAAATATACAAAAAGCATTTTAAAGTTTAAATTATATGGTTTAAAATCCTTTTTTGAAACTTTTTTAACGATTTTTTTAATAAAGATGCAGTATTTTTATTAAAAACAGATAATTTTATACATTTGTCATTATCTCGAAAATTATATACACAAATATTAATATTGCAAAGATAAATATAAACAAATATAAAAGAATATGAAAATTGATATAAGTAGGTATCAAAAAGCTTCATGAAAATTTCTGTAAATTCAAGACGGGAAAGGGAACATCTTTTTCTGTGTACCATTTCTCTCGATATCACGCAGTTTTCGAGATAATGACATATGTATAAAAATATCTGTTTTTAACAATAACTGCTTTATCTTCATTAAATAAATTATAAAAACGTTTCAAAAAAGAATTTTCAAGTTTTCAAATACTTTTCCTAAATTTATTTACGATCAATCCTTTACAGTATATTGATTTAAACACGAAAGAACATATTAGAAGTTTTATACTTTTTTATAGGAAAAATAGAAAAGATGGAAAAAACTATGTCTATTACGTATAATTCGAAAGATCTTGGTGTAGTTTTAGAGTGCTTCGTGTCAGTTTCAGCCAGTCGACTGTGGGTCAAGATATAAAACATTTTTATTGTCTTTATTTAATTTTTAATATTAGAAACTAATTTATGTCCAAAAAAATGACAAGTACAATAATCATTTGTATTATTATATTATAAATAACCTTTTTTGAATTTTTTCTTTTAACGAATAACGCATTCATCTGACAAAAAAATTAGTCTAAAAATGTGAGGCCTTTAACAATATTCCATTAACAAAATTATAAGTGGAAACTTCAAAACATGTTATGACAAATTACTCAAATTATCCTTGCACATTTAAACGCAACAAATAAACGACGATAATCATCTTATCGTTTTCGATCTCAAAACAAAGAATGCTATTCAAATATTTTATTATTTAAAATATAAATATAATATAAGATAGTATAATAAAAATATAAACGGCAAGACTGTTCTGAGAACACGGGTTCGAATACCCGTCAGTTCCATTTTTTCGATGTCAAGACAATCAATGTTTGTAATGTTGCAATAAAAAGTGTAATCAAGGTAAAATGGCAGCATTAACTATACAAAAAATAAATAAGTAATGAGCCAAAATCGCTCGCTTGCTGACGCTCGCTCACGCATTATGTATTTGATCAACACGATATTGTTTCAGAATATTTCAAATAATAAGCAAAATCTTTAAAAATAGAATATATATAACCATTTCTAAGATGTCACAGGATAATTATGTTTTACATAAGTATATCTGCTATGGTCTACGTAACTATGTTCTATGTACTTTGTTCTTGCTAACGCTCGTTCATGCTTTATAATTTGGTTGACAAACTAATTTCCAACTATTTTATCATAATTTTTAATAATACTTAATATAATGTAAACAAATGTAATATAAAAATCATTCAAATATCATGATACTATATAGTTTATTACAATAATGCCAGATATTGCAAATAGAAATTATTATCATTTTACATCAATAAATATTTCCAGCATCCCATTTACCTGGACCACATCTTACACTTATTATCTCGATTATATATCCGTATATGTATATATGTATATATTTATATCATGTATATCACGATAAACAATCGAAAAAAAATTTATTATCATTATGTATGAATAAATATTTCCAGCATCCCATTCATCTGGACCACATCTTGCAATTACGATCTCTCATATTTATGTGATAATCACATGCTAATTTGTTATATATAATTTATAGAATTCTATATTTTTTTTCTTCATATTTTTTTTTCATATGCATGTTCGTACGTACGTACGGATGGACGGACGGACGGACGGACGTACGCAGGCAACATTTCGTTTTTTGCTTAAAATTGAGATTAAAACTAAAATGGACATGTATAGAACATATATACTATTAACAATAAGAATTATGTAGAATATATTTACGTAAATAAAGGTATATTTACAGGACTTATTTCGGATGTAATGTTTTAATATAATGATGATGATGATGATGATTATAATAGAAAAATTTAGATGAATTAAAAATCTTTAATATTGTTATATGAAGCAAACAAATTTGCTGAAATTATCAAGCAATTCCTAAACATTGATAGCAAAAAATCTATGCAAAATACATAAACACACATATCCACGCATAAACACATATATCTACATACGAGCGGGCAATTTTCGAGAGTAATAATACTATAAAATAATCACAATATAATGATAATGTAGCTCCACGTAAAAATCTCATCCCAAAAATGTATCAAAACTTTATCTTTGACAAAGCAATAAGATCCTTTTTTTTGTTATGTTTAGAAACGAATTATAAAGTTGTTTCTAAAAGCTGCCACGTAGAGTATATAAGAAAGTTATGTACGATTTTGAAATTAATCTTACTTGCGATATTTAAAACACGCGAGTGTTTTTCTTTTTTACAAAAACGAGCTTTTTGATAAAATTATTATAACTGATTTCAAGAATAAGACATTATAGTTTGAGAAACACAATACCTTGGAGAATCTTTTACTTCTTGATTAGACGCCATGATGCTTGACTACTGTTACTCTTGTTTTCTTTTCCAAATCCAAAACTTTGTGATTTTGTTTTAATCACACACACTTGTCTATGATAATCATATGCTTTTTCATTAATCTAAATAATATTAAATTAACAGTCTTAATTTAAACAACACTGGAGTTTTTTCAACACTACTGTTCAAGTCAAAAGTGGTCACAAAGTAAATATTATAAAACCAAAAGTTCAACAAATCTTAAGATTAAAAAAAAGCCGTGGACATCGGCAGAAATAAATGCACTTTTTAAATCTGAATAATAAACACTATCAACTATAAAATGTATATACGGATAAACGTAATAAAGTTAATAATATCAGAATATAACAATAATAATAATTATTATTATAATACTAGAATCAATAATGGCTCATGAAAGAATGTTCAGCAACGTTGCAGTTCATCTCAGAACATGATCGTAGAAGCACGCGAAGGGGGTGTAAGAGCCGGGTTCAATTTATACTGATCAACAAATAGAATGGCTATGATATATGCACGTCGACTGTATATTTGCCGACGCGCAATGATCAAATTCATAATAATTACAGGGTGCAACGAAGCGCGTTCGCCTGTATTCGTGCGGCGCTAGGACGATAACGCCGACGGACCTTCACACATGTGTGTGTGAGCGTGTGTGTAAAAGTGTGCCCGTGGCCGTGCGTGTGGGAAGCGAAAAAATAGAATGAAGGAGTATGCGAGCCGGGAGGACACACGTGCGCGACGATCACGCTATACGCGAGCGCGACACGCACGCGATTTATTGTGACCGGTGGCGCATGGCTCGCGCATAACTCCGCTTGTAATGTACTGTGTCGAATTCCGATTATAAGAAATCTTCCTGGATTACTTATATATTCTCCTCCTCGATTAAATAATGCACTGTCACTCGAATGCTTCTTCTTTCCATTTGCCACTGCAGGTTTTTCTTTCCGGCCACCGGCGGACTACAACCTTATTAGGACGGTATAGGAGTTCGGTGGCAAATTTATTTTTCTCTCAAAATTCGTAGAATAGAGGCTGTAGAATACAAAGCGAAGGAGGAGCTGCATCTTCGGCAATCGGCATGACCTTCTCGATGAGAATCAGCAGAAACTGTGGTACAGTATAGGCTGAGAAGTAGGCGCGCGCTTGAACGTGTGAACGTGCGCCTGAGTCGACGCACGCCGCGCTACTGAGCCGTCTCCGTCGTCCCGGCGCCTGGCGTCGCGGCGCACCACCGCGCCGCCCGCCGCTGCCGCCGCCGCTACCGCCACCGCGTAAATGTAGTTCTACCGCCACGGCGCATGCGTATCGTAAATAAATGACAGAGAGAAAAAAGAATTTTTCTGCACGAGTGTCGTGCAGCTTTAGATGCAAGCGTGCGAGCCTAGCACTCGAGAGTAAAATCCAAGGTGGATAACTAGCAAGAGCTGCAGCCAGACAACTGACACAGTTTCATAGTGTTTATGCAGCTCTTGAAATACGAGAGCCAGCGAAAAACTCAAGAGTCCTGCATTTAATTTTTTTCGACATTTTCATGCTAAGTTACACGAGAAAATTAGCTTATAAAAATAATGTAAGATACGGCATTTTTTCCTTTTCGAAAT
The DNA here is from genome assembly GCA_949152435.1 of Gastracanthus pulcherrimus. NCBI lineage: Eukaryota > Metazoa > Arthropoda > Insecta > Hymenoptera > Pteromalidae > Gastracanthus > Gastracanthus pulcherrimus. Next base: position 50,020,067 of record OX424574.1, read on the forward strand.
ATATTTTTGAAGATGTGAAACGTCAGGTATTTCGGTAATATTCATGGTATATTCCAGGTTTTAAAAAACATAGTTAATCGTATAGAATAAATAAAAAACGGAAGAAAAAATTATATAATTTATCTCATCATTAAATGAAGGGTCAATATTTCGGAAACAAATCTGCTGTGAATTATCCGTACTTAATTAAAATAACTACATTGGTCATTCAAGTTGATTTAAGAAAATGCTGCGCGGTGGGTTCCTGGATTTTTCCGTTGATTTTTTATAAGATAATATATGTGAATGATACATCTGTACAAAAATAATGAAAGACTCATTTGGATAACTCACTTGGACATGCTTATTTCTTTTTGATTTTTGTTTTGCTCGCATCACTTGTCATTTCCATAAGATTCAATATTAACAATTACAGCAAACCTAACTTTCTGATTAATTGAATAAAATATATATTCTAATTTGATTCTAGAAACTTTGTTAATAGAAGGTTTTGTTGGCATTTTCTGAATTTCACAAAATTGTGGATTGATTTTTACCAATATGTAGTTTTATATAAAAAATCGCCGGAAAAATGTATGAACCCATTTTGTAGCGTTTAAAAATTCACTGGAGTAATCTACATATATTTTGCTTACGATATAATGATTATCAAGCATATAATAATAATAATAATAATAATAATAATAATAATAATAATAATAATAATAATAGTAATAATAATAGTAATAATAATAATAATCCGTAATAAAAAAATTAGTTAAATGATTTTGCAATAAATTAATGTTGATTTAATATAAATTGGAGTGAAAATTTCTAAATAATTATACTATGTACTAGTGATGAGTTGAATAAACAGAAGCATCATCAAATCACAGTAATGAAGTAATTTGTTAAAAAATTAAATGAATAATTTGTAATGTAAATATATAAGTGAAATATAAGAAAAATTAGTTAAATGATTGTGCAATAAATTAATGTTAATTTAATATAAATTGGAGTGAAATTTTTCAAATAAATACACTATGTACTAGTGATGAGTTGAATAAAGAGAAGCATCATCAAATCACAGTCGAAGTACTTTGTTAAAAAACGAAAGGGATAATTTGCTTTGACGGTCGAGTCAACATGACGGAGCGCGTCGTTTATCCGATACTGTCAACGACACACGTGTATTTTCAGCGCACGGCGTCGAGAAAGAGTGGTCATGAGAGTGACTAATAAGAGGCGAGGATTCCCGGTCTGCCACGACAGCTGCTTACACCTCTGGGACATCCGGTCTCTAGCGAGGAGGTCGAAACTCGTCAAAATACACAAATCTCCCTCGCGCCTCTCCTCCATCATCACTCGAGAACGAAACTTCACAGATATTTCCGCACGCCTCTTCCACTCTCTCTGCTTACTCGCCGATTTTAACCGACTTATAAAGATCACACCTTCTTCCATTGTTTATTATGCCGCAAAGTACCACCATTTCCTTTTTTCTTTATCAAGCATTATAGGCTAATTCATACTTGAATATTAATAAAATCATTTAAATAAATGCATTTAAAATTATTCAAGTTAATTATACCTTGAGCTCTTCCAATAATATGTAATTCTATCTAATTATATAATTGTTTATATGTATGTTACATATGTAAACAGCGAAAAATAATCACACCAGACCAATAGTAAACTATATTTTCGTTATAATGTTTATCGAAAATAAATCAGACTTCTTTAAATACGGAGCTGTTTATTGGTACTTATTTACTTAATTATTTACACTTTTTAATTAAAAATATAAACGTGTGTAAAAGTAAATAGTTAAAACAATACTGGTAGACTATTGATTTGTGTTATGATAGATTTTACTGGGGTCTTTTATCCTGTACCCTTTTATTACAAAATATATTAATTATTAATTAATAATTAAGTATATTTATAAATATTTAACTGCACTATGGCGCCGCTGCTGTTATACTATCAGACATTTTTGGACGTATATAATAAATAAATTTTATAATATTTTTAGAACATTAATCAAACCTTCAGATGCCATATATTTAAAGAAAATTTGTGGAAAAAAAATTCTTTTATTTTTCCGAGCATATATATTATATATTTAAAATATATTAACTCTGGACGCGAATAAAACCAACATCCGCGTCTTTTTTTTACAGCCGTCAGCTCCAATTTACTCGGTGGACAGGCGCGTACTCAACGGAGTTAGCGCGGCATAAATGCATTTTATGATGCTGTCACTGCTAAAAACAATATTACATCGGTTGCACGGGGAGCGCAAACATTATACGCGCACGTCGTAGAGGTGACAGAGAGAGAGAGAGAGGGAGAGAGAGAGGAGAAAGAGAGAGAGGAGATAGAGCGAGAGAGAAGAGAGAGAGAGGAGAGAGAGACAGACAGATAGAGAGGGGGAGAGAGAGAAAGAGAGAGAAAGAGAGAGAGAGAGAGAGAGAGAGAGAGAGAGCGAGAGAGAAAGAGAGAGAGAGAGAGAGAGAGAGAGAACTATACGCGCGAAACACGAACGCGAGCGTGAAATCTCGCAATTTGCACGTGCTGACCGAGGTGCGAGCGCCCAATGACGCGGCTGCGCGGCAATATAATTCGCTGCACGCCGTAAACGCGCGAGGCGTCGAAACCGCGTTGAGCACCAGTAGTAAGATTTATGTTGCGGTGAAAAAGGGCCAGGTATACACACGGGCCATGGGCGCGCGCGCGATGCATTTTGACGCTAGCAATACGAGAACACGCAATCATTTCTGCTGTCGCATGTGTTGCTGCTTATTTAAGCCGAATGAGCTAAAATCTCGAGTAAGCGCGTGTTTCCGTATATTATAAATATTCACTGACGTTTGCATGTGATAAATAGATTGCGTTATTATGTATTTCAAGAGTGTTTGCATTAATATCGTGCTTTCGCAAAGAAAAAGCTTTGTAGTGAATGTAGCGATGAACATTTTCAGATTAGAGATTTTGATAAATTGCGAAGTTGCCGTGATACCTGATTCAGAAAAAAAGCTTTCTAAATAATGCCTATCTGTATGTATGTACGTATAAGTGTATGTATGTATATATATATTTATGTATGTACGTATGTATGTACATATGTTTGTATGTATATATTTATCTATGTATGTATGTGTATATTATGTAAATACAATAACCAAATTTTGTGTCTACTATAACTGATGAAGAGAAGTAGATTACTAGCTAAAATTTGGCATGTACAATAGTTATGTCTCAACATAGAACTGATTAGATTTCGGAGCTGATAATATTAAGTATATTTTTTTATAAAAATTTTAGTTATAGAAAATTTGTTAAAATCGAAACAAAAATATTGTCATTCTATTTATGTTAAATGTATAAAATGCGTAAGTTTTCATAAAGTAGACGTGATTTCCTTTTAGTTTTTATACCTAACAATCTCTTTAAAGTTATTTTTGTGAGAGAAATACGATTTTCAATTTTTATTGGCAATATTATTACATTATATATATATATATATATATATATATATATATATATATATATATATATATATATATATATATATATATTAAAACTAATGGATGTACTTACTCTGATAATGTGATTAATTTTGAAAAGAATGTTTAAATTGAAAAAGTTCCTTTTGCTCTTTTTACTAAACATAATGTGAAAATACATACATACAGTACCAATGTAGTTTAACCCTTACTTGGAACACGGGGACGTTCTGACCCCACCCAAAGTAGTCATTTTTTTATTACATGCCAACTTTACGTGTACTTTATTACTTTTTATTACAAAACAATTATTACAAACCTATTTATTACATTTTATTTCAAAACAATTTATACTACAAGAACACTTATCTTTTCAACTTAAAAAAAAATCTGTGCATAGTCTTAGATTCTGGTTAAACAAGGACTTAGGGTCAATGTTAATTAGGGACTATATTAATGAATTTTCCGTAGGCAGACATGTTCAAAATCAATTCGAGTTTTAAGATATTTCCAGACTGACAATACGACTCGATTTTTCGGGACCTCGCTTTACAACAGCAGTTAACAATGACTTTTTAAAAAGTAAAGCGTGGCAAAAAAGTTAAGTAATGTTTATTAACTGGATACGTGAATCGGAGCCAAAGAGAAAAATCGACACTCATTACTTATCTGGTTATAGACTAAGTACATACTGAACACAGACAAAAGTTGGTGCCACTCATTATGACATTAAATATTTTTTCATCATACGTTTATTCTTAATAAAATGTATATCCTGATAGAAATCAATCTCATTCATAGCAAACAATAGACCAATAATTAATTAGATTGATTTCTACCAGGGATTAGATTCATTTCTACTAGTACTCAGTCATAATTAATCAGATAAGTAATGAGTGCGCACATTACTTATTATTCCAATTTACAATCGGTAACATAACCTTTGTTTTCCGTGTAGATCAACATTTAGTTCTGCATTTTTAATATTAAGTATTAGATTTTGCATAAACTGCAAAGATCATGAATAATTGATTATATAATAAAAAAGAATTATCTTTGTTTATTCCTGACCCACATCCGTATGCAGTTCATCCTGATCCGATCAATTATGACAACGCTCATGCTCCAGATAGACATAATATATATTTTTATCAAATAAATAACCACAAATTGGATAATACACGGATTTAATTATCTAAGAAAAATTATAACTTTTTATAATTATAAATTTTTATGGAAAAAAACGCTCTAATTGTGCCATAAAACTTGTAAAACTTCGAAATCTTGTTCATTTTATTGGTACAGTTAGTGAAGAATATAAAAAAGTATATGTGTATACCGGATGACCGCGATTGACCGAATATTTTTTGAATTATCTTTCTCACCGATTTAGAAAAGTTATTTTGAGAAAATCATGTTTTGAGTTATTGGTTACCTGTTCGACGCGCCAGCATTAATTCTAAGTGTTCAGATAAGGGACAAAAATGAAAATATGTGTAATGATTAGCACAGTTGACCAACCATTGACTAACCGATGGTCAATATTATCGTGATGTATTGGCCAAAAGAAAATTGACCAATAATTAGCAGACAGGCCATTTAGGTTGGGTAATTTTCTACTCTAGGAATGCACACAAAATACTTTATTAAAGATATACATAATCTCAAAAAAATTATTTAAGGTTATTATGATTCTTAGATATTTAAATTGTATATATCGCCTTTATCTTCGAAATGTGTAGCCCTGTGAAAAATCTGTAATCAATAAAGTAGTTCTGCCAATTTAGTTTCGTTAAAGCTATTAGCCTTCTCTTTAACATAATCATTTTCCCACCAATATAATAGAAACATCGATGTAGTTACGTGTTGTTGTTACTCAACCAATCAGCACACCGCACGATACACACGTAGGTGCTCACTACACAAACAAACGTTATATGCAGTGCGTATTACGCACAGTCTGACACTCTCTCCATCGGCTCTACATCTTGTTTCCTAAAGGTATATGCGTACGACAGAATTAATATCGATAGATGAGAAAAAAAATTATTTTAAATTTGTTCTTTTGTTATATTTTCGGTCGAAAAGCGTTTGTGATCCGTATACTAAATTCAAAAAATGAGTCGTCCAGAAAATTACGTGTGGCTTTCAGGGGGAGGGGGGGTCTTTATTAATCTTACGATGTAAACTAAATGCATAGCAAAATCTGTTAAACTGTGTTTCGTGGAGGAAGGGAGAGGGGGTTTAAAATTCTCAAAAAAGGCTCCAAACACACTTGTAGTCATTTTCGACCGATCAAAATTATTGGCTTCTTACTTTATAATTCTTAATTATAATCCGTATATTTTAGTAGAATAATAAGCTATTCCTCAAAGTACTGTCAATGATAAATTATATATAAAGATCTAGTATGAATTATAAATAATTTGACGTTAAAAAGTTATTTAACAATTAGCTGCATACGCTGTTTACTAAATAAATCCAGAGAATGGAATTTAAAAAAATGAGAATATTACACATCTTAAAAAATATCAATGAAATGAACAAAAAAATAAAAGGAAAAATCCATTGATAAAAAGCAGAACGTGATGGAGGTTAAAACTGGAATTAAAATACCGAATATTGATATCGAAAAGCAATACACTGGTATGGAATCATTTTTGCTCCAAATAATTCTAATAAAAAATGGGCTTTCATACATTCTACCGAAATTTTCGTAACTGTATAGGTGAAGTCGGGCAATTCAGATCATGAATTGAAAATGGAGCATCCGTTAAAAAAATTGCCTCTATTTACTTAATATGTAATCATAGATACATAGATTATTCATATTTCATATAACTATATCTAAATACATCGATTTCTATAATAAATATCTTTCGCGTTAAAAAACATAATAATTGATTCTGAGTGCTTAAAATATATCGAAAATATATGATTAAAAAAGTCTTTCTTCAGAAATAATAGTTACTACAGAGTTAGATCATAAATTCATAAAAAAATAAATCCTTAGTAGAAAAAAGTCGCAGGTATTAAAGCAACAAATCAAAAACTTACTTTTCCAATAAGTAGAAAATTAATCCGAGTCCAGCATCGTAAGATTCACGAGCAGAAGCGTAAAATAATAGAGTATACTTCATACTTGCCAGCCATACATTTCCACGCATGAACATACGTATACACAGGCAGAGCAATGAAGTATATCCATAATTAACATAGTAACAAAGTTCAGCAGTGCGCAAGACGAATGAGAATTTAAGATTCGGAGCGAGCGAGAGCAAGCAAGGAAGCATGAGAGAGAGCTTCTCTCTATACGGTGCGGGCGTATTTGACAAGCAGCGCCGTAGGTAAGCCCCAGCGGCGCTGGGCGGTCGTAAACATACACCCTATGCAGTAGCAGCAGTAGCAGCAGCAACAGCGGCAGTTCACCATACCCTTTACACACAACACAACCACCTTGTCCACCTCCCGGCGGACGTAGCGCACAGGGCAACTGCATGCAGCACAAGCGTACAGGCAGCCAGGCGAAGCCACTGTAGCACGTCTTGCTTATTTCAGCGCGCGCGGGCTCGACTTTTACGGCAACGAAACTGCACCATTCCCAAGATTTACTCAAGTCGGGAAGCAAGAGTCGGCGGGTAGGGGGCAGGTGAACCGAGTGGCGCGCCGCCGTTTGCCGGGGGTTCACACGAGCAGCCTCCTACCGACCTCTTCCTTGTATCTCCTTTTCGAACAACCGCTTGCTCGGCGAACGGGCTTTTTACGTATCCCCGGAATACAGGGGGGATCGATTTTGCCAGCCAGGCTAATCGAGGAAGCTCTTGCCTGGTACTCTTCTAGGCGCATTTCCTCCGAGATAAGGGATGTTTCTTGCGCCGGATGGAGGCCCAATGAGCCGAGGATTATTTTCCCAGTTGAAACTTCCGTCTGGCGCTGGCGCGGACGCCGCGCCGCTGGTGGGCGAAAACATTTTGCGCTCCTCGGCGGCGAGAGAGGGCCAACAACTTTTCCCACCCGTCTGTTCTCTGACTCTCGGAATGATACCGAATTATACCAGGGAAGAGCTACCGCGCGAACTAACTTTCCTCCCTCGCTCAGGCGGGCGCGCGAGAGGTCCGGGGAGAAGCGAGACGAGAAACAATCAAGAGTTGCAAAAAATTCTTTTCTTCTGACAAAACTTGCGATCGTAATATCTTGACGAACAAGTGCAATTTCGAATGGCTTAAAATTGTTAAAATTAATCCCTTTCATTAAAAGGGAGAAAGAGAAAAAAATTTTGCGATGCTTGATGAAAATGAAGCGCTGCCTGATGTTACTGAAACATGCAGCAAACATCGGCCACCCGAGCTCCTAGAATACACCCTTGCGTTCTGAACAAATACAGTTGGCAGCTGCGGATGCTGGGGAGGACTCAAAAATGCATGGAATTCCCTTCCCTGGTCCGCGATGTACAGACAATGACACAATAACCGGCAAAGGATTTCCCATGTGATGTGAAATTGACGCTTTTTTATCCGCGCGTATCACCGCGCGCGTAGGAAGGTAAATAGCCGCGCAGATAAGATTTTTTGAATAAATGTTTACTTCTTGAATGTTTTACGAAAATATGAAGTCCCCATATGTCAAGCAAGATAAGGTATACGATCGTCGGTTGCATGCAAACGTAGTATTTTTAAGATTTTAGTTTACGTTTTATCCGACGAAATGCATTTGAACATTAAAAATAAAAATGTTTTTTGGATTAGAATTTTATTACATCCATAATATAAAAGTAGCGAAATTAATATTTTTATATATGTCTATAGTACTTTTATTTAAATTAACTTAAAAAGGAATGATGGATAACTAAGTAACTCTACTGACAGAATGAAATTGATTAATTTATTGTTTATTAGAGTATTCAATTCATTCTTAGAGTGCACAAATTTAGCGTGTACAATTTACAAGTAGAAAAAGTCAAGATTGGTCGGCCATAGTACAATCGCTCTCTCACCATACCCGAGTAACTTTTTAAACAAGTTATAATGAATAATCAAAGTAATTTTCACAAATCTAAAATAATTTTTTAACGAAAATTTTTATCTGTAGATATAATTTGGCGCACATTCTTTTTGCAATATTTCACTATTAACCGTCATCCATCTTCCGATGCACTGGCAGGCAGCATGTTTTTGTCAATAGCGGATAAACAGTAAAACAAACAAAAGGCAGAACGGTAGTGATTTAATAGGTCGATTCACGTAACGTGTTATAGTTTCGACTTACCAACGCATTTAACAAGACGGCTGACTCCGCCGGCAGTGCAGGCTCAGCTAGCTATATATATATATATATATGCGCGAGCGTGCAGAGGTCGATTGTCCGGCCCGGCGAGCGAGCGAGCGAGCGCGGGCAGCAGCAGTATCGGCAGCGGCAGCGCACGAGTGGCTTGCTGGTTTACTCACATAATGTCGCGCACAAAGTGGATTAGACGCGCTTCGCTTAACATATTAATGAACTTCGCGATTGCGAGTAAGAGACGTCTAGCGCCGCGCTATATGCACGAGGCCGTGGAAACAGTAGCCCGTCTAAGCTGTGTTTATATTAGACCTGCTGCGGATATTTCAATTTGCGCTGCATCGAGCTGCTAAATTAATACGTTCCTTTTCACGTCATTTTCTTGGGACTAATTAATTATAATAAATGCTCTTACGGATCAATTTTAATAATCCTATATTATTTACTAGATTTATCCACATTTTAAAATGTCTAAAATTACATCCAACACAAATCTTTTGATTCTGTAAGATTCACTCGATATTTACTTTGTTATAAAATATAGTTTGTAAAAGCTGATAGAAAAAATATGCGAACGATAGTCCAGTTAATCCTGGGTTGGATTTTCCATGCGTGACAGTAATATATTCCTCGGGATCATTCCACCTCGTTTACGGAATGCTCTAAAGAACAAGCTGATAAGAGTCGTTCAATGCGACCAGCCGTGCCTGAATTTTGGGTGTGAACGCACAGACAGAATAAGCGTATTAGCATAGATCAAAGATTGGAAGCTAAACTAGATTACGATAGCGACTGAAACAGCCGCATTCATGTTATTTCAAAGTAAATATATCATTATAAGTATAAGACCAGCAATAATAAATAAATACTAAAACTAATAGTTTTACGGCATAAAGATACAGTTTACTGATTATATCGTACACTTAAGAAATAGGTGTAATATTATTTGCAATTCAATGCTTGGGTTTATTACTCTCAAGAAGAAACTTCTGATTTGTCGTGAATGAAAGTAAAATCCAGAATACATTTTCAGCATGTTCGTCCCCAAAAGATTAGAACCCTGTTTAACGACATAATTAGTTCATCGTCGCGTAAGGAGTCAGCGCGATAAGATACGTGAAAGATCGAGGCCGAGAGCAGAGGGCGGCAGATCGACGTTATAGCGGATGCGGTCGAGAGACCGCTGCCGGTGGCGCAGTGCGTCAATGAGAGAGATAGAAGAGAGCAGAAGAGAGCGTATTTTGAAAGACAAGTGAGTAGCGTACAGAAGCATCGGTAGAAGCTACGCGGCGATATACAGTGAGCGGCAGGAGCATAGGGGGAGTTCGGCGCGTTGGCCTCCTAATCTCGGCCGGATCACGCAGCGCGTGCCCCCTCAAGAACTGTCATTCCGCGGGGCTGGAAAGCCTCCCTATTGTCTTTGGGCTTATCTCCTACTCGCGCCGCCATCGCCGCCACCGCCGCCAGGGCCGCCGATAAAGTACTGTCTCGCAAGCGCCGGCGACGACGCAACCGCGCAGGAGCGGGCCAATCGTTATTCAACGATTCGGCTTTTTTCGACGACGGCGTGCGAGTGGCGCGGCTGCCGCGCCAAAGAAAAATAGATCCCCAAAATGTATATATAGCCGGAGTCACGCGAACCTTGTGCCGAATGCTCGTTTTCGGTGGGAGAAAAAGGAGAACGAGGAACGAAAACGGAAAAAAAAACAAATGGGAAGAGAACGGGTCAATAGCTGTGCCTCGCGAGAGGGCATTTTCGAGGAGCTTGGATATGGGGTGCAAAGCCTCGCTCGCTGTCTCCGTCTTTGTCTCTGTATCTCCCTACGACTCGTTTTAGCCTAAGCGATTTTCAAACTTCAGATCGTCTTACCGAGATAACAGCCCACGCCGATGCTTCGACTAGGTTAGGCTCCCCTGCTCTACACCGCGAGCAAGTAGCATTCTCTTTGCTGCTCGCGAACTTCTAGTTCCCGCGTGTATATAGCCGCGTGTGCGCATACTCGCGACTTTTTTCCACCCCAATATTCGCTCTCGGCTGCCCTCCTTTTGCATGTCGCGATCTGCGTCTTTTCACATTTCGTCGCCGGCTCAACTATACGCGATCCCTCGCGACGAAGTCTATTGTCGTCAAAGAGAATTACTACGGTTTTTTTATATCGATGCAGAACATGAAATGTCTTCAATTCAATTTAGGACTACTGTTCTTTTTTTCTTTAAGTGTAAGTATTGAGAATGAATATTGTTTCCTTCGTGAAACCATTTCGGTACTTAAGAAGCTACTTTTAATGGAAAAATTCTCAGAAAATATTACCGAGTTTTCTAATTAAAGTTTTCAAATGTCGTTGACCCTTAGCTACTGTCGTGATGGCTGGCAGACACCACTTGATATAAAAATAATTATAACTTTATAAATATTATGTTTTAGAGCTTCATATTTTAATGTAAATTCGAAACATGTCCTAATGTTCATTATGTAAAATGTTGGTATAGTAATGTTAATTAGATTAATAAATATAAACGATTTTGTTAACAAAAACTAGAAAATTTGATTATGAAAATTTTCAAAAACTGACTTTTACTTCAAAAAGTGCTTTTTCTTTAAGATTTGTGTATTTTATGAAGATGAAATACATTATTATTGATTATATTTGATTTGTTGATTATTATAATGAATGTATTGTTTACGTCCTCCCTGACACGATCGACAATGATTATATATAACCTCATCAAACGATTACTTTTTTCAAGATTAATGTCCCATTTTCGGTCAACTAATCATTTAATTTTGTTCATTTATGTAAATTCTTAATTATAATTTTTTTTATATAAAAAATCACATATAATATAATAGTTTATAAAAAATCACTTGGTCTTTAACAGCCACACGACGGTAGTTACATGATAAAAATTTCACGACGGTAGCTAAGGATTAGGGGGTCAATACTTATAAGGAGAATATCAGTGGTTTGAAACACGGATCTTGCTGAAACTTTAGGATGTTTTCTTGTACCTCATAATGTCGACTTTGCATTGTACGAGCGTTAATGCCTAAATATTAGACATAGTTAGTACTGATTTTAAGCGTATATTCATTCATTTTTCTCGAGTAGTGAGTGCTTCACTTAAGTTTCAATACATGTCAAAAGAAGTCGAATAATCATCAAACAAAAATGTTGCTCATCATGTCACCTTGAATGGTGCACGGCGCAAATAAATCAGGTATATATACTTTTAGATTTTGAGGTTTTACATCGGCAAACATAAAGGTATTATTAAGTATTTATACACTGAAAATTTTTTGAAAATGAAATATTTTGTACAAAGCATTCAAATACATTTATTTTTTATTTTACGATATTCACACACACACACACACACACACACGCACGCACGCACGCACGCACGCACGCACGCACGCACGCACGCACGCACGCACGCACGCATGCACGCACGCACGCACCCACGCACGCACGCACGCACACACACACACACACACACACACACACACACATATATATATATATATATATATATATATATATATATGAACATATGTATATATGTAACATATACTATAAGTTAAATTAACTAGTATAAGTTATATAATACAAGCATTTATGTATACAAATTAATGACAAAATCAGTGAAAAAATGGGTCTTATAAAATGCTGTAAATTCTAACTTGTGTACTGTTTGTTATCATTTTCCTAAAGCAATTCCACAGCACAAATCTCTCTATTAAATACATTATAAATGAAATGTCTAAGGGAAAGTATCACCATAAAATCCTTGAACGCCTGGACTATTTTAAAAATCATGATCTTATACAGCAATTTTAACCAATGAGGCATACCTCAACTTTCAAGGAGTCTTTTGAGGTCGATCTGGACTTTTTTCTTAGTTTTTGGATATCCTTTATGCTATTAAAAATATAATCTCGGGTGGGCCACACCCTTAAACATTTATGCTCATTTTCAGTATTTAACTCAACCTTGACCCTTATACCTACAGGTATCAATGACAAATCCAAAGAAACTTTTTTTTTCATTTAATTTTTAATTTCGATTAAATATCTCTCTGGAACATTGTTGTTCCAATAAAAAACAAAGCTTCATCTTTGAGAATGCAAAATATCGACGTTCTAGAATAATATTTTTTCAAAATTAAAAATTAGATGAAAAAAGTGGTTCTCCGTATTTGCCGGCACAAGGGAGTATAACATTACTTTGTCAGTTTTAAGCTTCATTTTGTGAAAATTTTCATTAATGATAGTATTAGCATCATGGTAGTAATAATAATTATGCCTATGTATTTAGTTTCTGTAATATTTCCAGGTTTACAGTAATAAGTAAGGTTTCCATTAGTATTGACTTTTATCAATAACTCATCTAATAGATAATTTTATTACTATAATAATTCTCACATCCAAATAATTTACTATGATTATTTTTGGGCTGGCGCGGAAAGGTGTGTGTTATAATAGAACAAAAATACTAAAAAAATTTTAGGTAATTTGTTAATTAATAACAAACACAATGTCTTTTCGACTTTTTTTCAAATAAGTTGTTTTTCTATTAATTTGTTAATACAACATTTTTGTAAAAAATGTCTTTATATTAAATTATTAATTCATATATACTAAACCTTAGTCAAATGTCAGGTAAATATAAGTTTAATTACAACTATAATCCGCATCAAATAAGACTCAAGAACTAGAAATAAATGGCAAACTGAGGGAGGGGGGGGGGGGGGTCGCACGCTTAGGAGGCTGGAATCTCTTCGTTATCTCGCGATCCTAGAATCGTCGTTCAACTTACATATGAAGTGGTTCTCCAAAAAGCGCTCTCTCTCTCTCTCTCTCTCTCCCTCTCTCACTTACTTACAGGGGACGACGATATAGCATAGCTTAAGGCGTGCGCATTCTCGCTAAAGTGACGGGTCGCGAAAACGGCGATGGAGCGAAGGCATTCTATTCAAGACCTGAAGAGAGGATTCTTCCAAACTCACTCCTTCCTCACATAGGAGGGAAATCCTTACGAGGAGATCCCGAAAAAGGAAGAAAAAGAGAGAAAAAGATGCCACTTCAAGCAACATTTGAAAGAAGCGCTGTTTAAAGTCTTTAAAGTATGGTCTCCCCATTCTCTAATGGAGTGAGTAATAAAGTTCAGATGCATCTATGTTTTGCACTTCATGAACTTGAATGTTATTACAAAATATCCTTTAAACTATGAAAATTACTTAATTTTTAATGAAATTTTATTTCCAATGCCGCTTCTATATCTAGACTTTAATAGAGTCTCACTTTAACTCATAAATTAGAATAAAGTTGATAAATTTTGAGTCACATTATATTCTAAAAGTCTATTGAATAACGAATTTTTTTCTCTTTTGTTATATACTGCACAATATTTATTTTCGTAAGAAGTATCAATATTATTTAACAATAAATGTTAAAGCGAGACTATATTTAGAGAATCCACTACTTTTTTTAGTGGATAGACATACAGTGAAGGATGAATTTTGAATTTCACTCGGTGTTTTTAGTCAAAACTTCACCCTTCGGCCTTCACTGTAAACTATCTTATCTCAACTAATGTGAATTTATTAGAAGAGAAATTGGTTTTATTAAACTTTTTAGAGGTAATCAAATTTCACCTAAAATTTTTAAGTTCTCAAAATAAGAAAAAAATTTATAGATGATTTATATGTACAAATTATAATAGATAATTGAATCTTATTGTATTAAAATTGAAAATGAACGCTTTACGACCTGACACATAATCGTAAAGTGTACTAATTACTCATTAATTATATTAGCTTAAATAAAGAATAATACAGTTTTAGCCTTAAAATCAAGAATGTCTATACTGTACAGAAGCCATATAAATAATTGTCTTTATTAGGTTATTTATTTACACTACTCCCGCAACTGCTACAGTGTCTACAAATGTAGTAAAAATGTTCAAAGTTCGTAATAGAGTAAGGAAAGTAAAAACAAAGAGCGCGCGCGGCTGAGGAAAAAAGTTACCCCCCGGATAGCCGCGGATTCACACTCGTTCATCGCGAGCACGAACTTGTCGTCGTGAAGATTTATTGGTGTGACTTGCACGCCTTGATTTACAGCCGATAATTAAACCGTCGTAAAGGCGGGGAGGAGCAGCTATATGTATAGAGAGAGAGAGAGAGAGAGAGAGAGAGTGAGAAAGAGAGAGAGACGTAGAGAGAGAGAGAGAGAGTACCGCCTAAGTGTACGTCCCCAAAAACTTTGGGGAGGGAGAAGCTGTATAGGCTTGAACTCGGCGCGGTCGAAAACTTGAGCCGTAAGTCAACGAGGTTTAACCTGTTACCATTTTAATAAAAGCTTCTATGTTGCTTTAGCGTCTTCAGGCTTGATTTTAATCTAAGCACATGCATAATTGCATGCATTCAATAATCAACCATTTTTGCTGGCTGTTTCACTCCGCACGTTACTTAATATTATTTAGATTTCAAATGTATTGAAATATAAATGGACATCTATTCGCGGACATCTATCTATGGTATTTTTCCACATTATTCTTAAATAAGACAGATTTTAAAATATCCATTCTTCATTTTCTCAAAACAATATTTTTACGCGATTCAAGTAAATGCTCCAAAAAAAGGAGTTTTTCTTTAATACAAAATGATAAATAGTTCGAGAACAGAAGAAACAAATGTAATATTTTACAAAAGTTTCAAAACGATTCATTAAATCCCTTGCATACCATATTTTAAAAAATTGGTAAAATGATTTTGAGTAAATTATTCTACTAGAAATGCTTTAACTTTGTTAATTTTTCAAATCTTAACATTGATTGGGGTCATTAAAATATTTGTTAAATCATGAAAATTAAAATGCTCCAAAAAATGTGTTAAATATGTATAGTATTCAGTTTTGATTATAGTAATTTTACGTAAAGAGCAAGTGCGAGCAAAAGGGCTTGTTCATCTGGCGTACGCGGGTGGAAAGCCCAGAGAGTTCTTCCGGAAAATATATTCCAAATAAGATTACAGAAGATCGCGGCTTTCCTTTTGGAGCCACCTTTCCTTCCCCGCAACAGCAGTAGCAGCTCACGCGCACGCGAGAGACGGCCAAGCCCTCGAAAAATACAGCCCCGAGACAATCTGCAGAAAATAGCTGAAATTCCGTTGCGACTACGCCTCTCCTTAACTCTCTCTTTCTCTCCCCCTCTCTCTCTAGATTCTCAACCCGTTTCTTCTTACCTTACTATATTTAAAGACACATTCGCATCGATTTTTCAAGAATACACTCGGAGCTCACGGATTCGCCTTTAATCTTGCATGCCTCTAATTTCTCTGTATCATTGAACGTGCATTTTACGTAACAGCCCTTTTTGCCAGACAGAAGTAGCTTTTGTCGCGTCTACTGAGCGCTACGTACTCATATAGATGCATAATATCTCGCTTACCTTTTACATTTCATGCTATGCGTTATAAAAGAGCCTTTAGCTATCTCACCTGAAACAAACAAAGAAAATGCTTGACTTACTTTTTATCCAACATATTCTATATTTATATGTATTATAAGTGCTAAAGTAGAAAATAAAAAACTGGTAGATTATTATTTTTAATTTTAAGGAAGAAGTTTATTTTGTTAAGCTCTAACTTTTTTAACATATATTCTATCTTATACATATCACGTATTTTATTATCAGTGTAATTAAGTTAAATTAGCATAGCTATTACTGATATTTAGTGATATTAGAGCATTTGTACTAGAGTTACTCTGATTTTCGAGAATATTATTACCACTGACACCTTCATGAATTTATAGTAGTAGCGAATAAACAGTAATTAAGTTTTTTTCTTCAATTTGTAGACCGCTAAAACCAAAGCTAATATAGAGGTGCTAGCTCTAATTGCAGCGCAAATGACGCGAGCCCCATCTTCCGTTCGAGCAGCACGCTAGACTCACAGAATCATACACGCAACTCAGAGATAAGAAATGGTAATTTCTCCCTACCTACTACCTACTCCCATTGTCTGAAATTACTTTGGCTGAAGGTGGCTTTCGATGCTACAATTATACGTGGTATAATGCGTTTTTGTAATGCCTACAAAAAAGTATTCATTCTACAAAATAATATATGAATAGTAAACTAAATTTATCTCTTTATTTCATGTACAAATAAATAATTACCGACTTTCTCATACTAGTACATGTACGACGGCTAGGGATACATACATAAAACATGAATAAAAATAAAGAATTCTAGCAATTCATTATCTTCTTTACTAACGAATGTCGAAATCCGCTTTTAAAATATATCTAGCGTGGAAATCGCCGACAGCTCAATTAGTCGTTGAGCGTGTTCGCATCTGGAATCGCAGTAACTAAAGCAGGCGAGAAGCAAAAAAAGCTCTCAATCTCTCCTCTTCGGTATCGGTCAGTCGCGCCCGCGTCCGCGCGTTAATTAGCTAATGGAAATTCTCGATTGCCACCGGGCAACGCCACGATGCGAGGTAATAGCGTAGGAAGCGTGCAGTAGCGGGAAATTCAAATGTATCGTCCGAATTATCCTCCTGCGAGGCAGGATCACGATAGATAGAGCGAGCGAGAGCGAGAGTGTATGTGTGTACGTGTGCAGAGTTGCGGGCTAGATGGTGTACCCTTCGCTCGTAATTCACTCTTGTTTTTCTCGGGCGATGCAACAGCGCGGGCAGCGGCAAGTTTTGCTGCTTTTGCCGGGGCTTGGAAAACGAGCGCCCGAGGAGTTCGACGCCACCGCCATCCCCGACGTCGTTGTCGTCGTCGTAGTGCGTCTTTCGCGAGCCTCTTTCTCTTGCCTGCCGCGTTCGACCCTCGATTTCCTAGACGGCGGCGGAGCGCGTCGCTGGCCAGAGGAGGGAAAAACGGAACGTGACTTCTCGGTTTACCGGAAAAGAGGAGAAAAAGCAAGAGAACGGGGCGCTCTGACGTACGGCCTGGACGAGCGCGGCAAGCTTACACTAGCTGTCTCGCTCCCTCGGCTCCTTTCGACCTCCTAATCGTCGATAAGCTACGACTTGCTGCACTATAAATCACACAGGCGCTGCGTGTCACGTGGGACCACATGTGGCCTATATCGCATATCTATGACTTCGTTTATTAATTGTGCCTCGGACTTTTTTCCATGAGGATGGAGGTTTCGGAGCTGAGTCAACTGCTTACAGAATGAAAAATTGACCGCTCTTGCTCCAATTGATGTGTTCATACTCAATGGACTTTTCTTGTGGTAAGTACTCGCTTTGTTACTGCAAAAAGCGCGTAATTACTTGGAATTACTATTATCAATCTAAATTTTTAACTAGAATTCTGAACTTTAAAGTAAAAGATGACTAACATTTTGATCTAATTAGAAAAAAATGTATTGGTTTAGCTGTCAACAATGAGACAATTTATAAATAAATTATAAACCAATTATTATTAAGGAATTTGAAAAAAATTGCACACAAAATAAATGGAGCAAATGATTAGCACTCATGGAGCAGAGAAAATAATCGAGGATAAACAATTCTAATGATGCACGGCTTGATAAAGTCCGGTGCAATAAGCGTCGGACGCGGGATTCCGATCGGCGGCACTCCGCAATCGTTTCATTAATCTCTTCTCTCACGCCCTCGTCGAATCAGCGAGTCCGGACTATTCTCATAATTCAATTAGCCCCGGCTGCTGGCCTGGTATCCGCTTTATGGCTGAGCGAGTCGACGTGCAGAGCGGAGAGCGCAGTTGCCGTCGGTGGCGGTGGCTTATTTACGGATTGTTTTGCGAAATTAGGAGAGGATCCCGTCACGTTCGTGCACATCCTGGCCCCCTAAAAACCATATATCAAAGGCCGACACTGACACAGCCCGTGCTGTGCTGTACCGACTTTCCGCCGGTGCGCCCGTATATTCCTGCTACGCGCACTCCCTACGTTCTTCCTGACTGGCCGCCAAATTATATTTCCTTCCAGAAAGCTACCCTACGATTTTTACGACCTGTAAAGAAAATTAGACAGAGCCCCGCGCGACTCGGACGCACCAAACGTAATCCTACGGGCAGTCTTTATTAATTTACTATACAGAAATCCTAAATCCTATATGATGAACATTCATATCATTGAAATAATAACTGCAAGCACGTAACAAGTTTCTTAATAATATGTTATATAAAATAAAGCCAACTTTCATTAAATAATAGTAAACGTTTAAATTTTTTTGGAAAATGACTGTTTCTATGTAATTATTGACAAATATTTCGGATTACTATAAATGTCTCGTTCAAAAATATACTGCTTTTATACCGGATTAAAATTGTATCAAATCTACAGTACTTTAATCAAATAAAATTAAAAATGTGAATGTTTATTATTTTGGTACTAATGCATTTGATAATATTTAACACGCAAGCCTAAGGTTACAATTAAGACACATAATTTTTGGTCTTTGAAGCACATTCATTGAACAGCTGACATTGATCTCCTGACTTATCGGCATCAAGAACGCTCTTTTTGCGCCTCGAATATGCGTGCCCTGGCGCTGTTTTTACCGCGAAATCAGTTCCACGACGCCTTTAAATCGCTCTCATGCTCGAGGGCCATAACTGCAGCTATAAGCTTTCCATATAGCGATTGCTTTATTATATGTTCGAGCGTCATCGAGACTCGGGCTTCTTAAATTGTGTCTTTGCCATCGATGTTTGTAACGATTTTCTGATATGCATGACAGACTGCAGTTAAAAAAACCGGCCTGTTTATTCCTTAAATCACTGTTTAGGAGTTGCCGAAGATGTTAAAAGTTCTTCTTTGTATTAATTAAATTACATATTTATTTTGATACACTAAAATTATGTAGTGTTAATGCTTTAAAACAGTATAGAAGAATAATTTTTTATTGCAATAAGATTTGATTTATAATAAATAAATAAATATATATGCGTAACATAAATAAATATACATCAGTTTCTGAAATATAACATGAAAAATGTAAAAACATTCACCTTCCGAAGCAAAAGTTTCGGAAGTAGAATCGAAGATTCTCCTATGACATTGAAATATCTTATTTTATGTCTACTTGTGTTAGGTCTACAAGCCGTGCAGCTTTCCACTGCGGTTTCGAGAAGCGCGCATGCGATGCTCGGATCACAGTTGGCGCAGCGCACTATACATAAGTTGGCGGCGCGCGACGTACTTCGTAATCCTTTAGCCGATGCGGGACAGCCGGATAAATCATAGCCGCAGCACGTCAGGTGCTCGACGCGCGGACGGACTTGGAGAGACTGCGCGGCGTTTTCTGTTTGGCTAAATCCGCGTAATCCTCGCTGTCCTGCGGCCCGGCGCGGGCACTCTCTCCTTCGTCTTTCTCCGAGTCCTGCCTTCGCCTTACTTCCGCCGTTACTCCTGGCGTCAGCATACATGTATAAGCCCAGATAGGACATCAGTTCCATATATAAATCTCGGCGGGCCTCGGACTCTGCCGGGAATTAATGCGCCGGCCAATTAAAGAAGAAAGGAACCTCGTCAAAAGGCTCGCGCGACAATTTATCGGCAGGGATCACACTCTCCAAGACTCTCGTTTCTCTCTTTTGCAGTTCGCTGCGTTCCGTCGAGAAATGACGATGGGATTTTCATCAGCGCGCTCAAAGACGGCAAAGAACTCCTTAATACCACAGCGAAATGTCGCGCCACGCCGGCTAACTTAAGACGGAAAATGAGAAAAAAAAGAAGAGAGAGAGAGAGAGAGAGTGAGTAAGAATGTAAGAAAGAAAAGAGAAGATCGCTACTAGTAAGGAAGGAAGAAGGCTAGCGTGGAGTCTGGCACTAAGCCACTTATCAAGGGCAACACTGGGTCGAGACACAGTTATCACGCGGGAGGATTCGACAAAGTACCTCGCCCAAAGGCCCTAGAGGGAAGCAGAAGAAGAAGACCCTTCGATCTTCGGCTAACTGCTGAGACCACGATAAGCGAGGAGACATATTGGATTAGAGCTCGCCCTTCAAAAACCTCTATATATCCTGGCTTTGATACTTTCTACACTTCTTTGCCACGTTCTTATAGTTTTTGATTGTTAATTGTTGCCACAATTCCTAATGAAATATATTACGTTCAAACGGAGGTAGGTAATGAGTTATCTTCATGCATCAATAACTTTTAATTAAACTGCACTGCACCGAACAATGCTCATATTTTATTGTTACTATGTTTTAATAACTAATTCATACTGAATTCACTTTATACGATCATGCGGAAATGAGATTTTTAAATTTATATTTAATACATTCATTGTTCAAATCGCATAATTAGTATTTCAGCTATCGTATCGATAAAATTTCAATAGTGTTATGATTTAAATTGCTTAGTACTGCTTCAAAAGCAGTGCGATTCCAATGGAATTTTACGAGTAAATCAATACTTCTGATATATCAAAGCTAACGCATAATGGACGCAATATTACAATTTAAAAACTCAATTAGCTTTGTGTTTTAATAAAATGTTTTGATTGAAATTATCAGATAATTACTCAAACCAATGTTACAATTAACAAACTGTTCCATTCGAAAAAAATACAAGTGCATGCAAAATCATAATAATATTTTGAACAAATCGATGGATCATATTAAGAAAAATGTACGCGATGCGATATATTGAAATAAAAAACGTATATTATGCTAAAAATACGCTCACTTCTGATGGTTCAATATTGTGAAAATGTAAAATTTAAGAATATTTGAAATATACTTTGGCAGGCAACTAGCATTTTGAATGAATAGCATGAGCATAATAGTATCGGTTTACTTATTATTCAGAGCGCGCGCTCTGGTACACATGCAGGCAACATACAAGCGCATTGCGGGGGTAGATTCTTCCATCGTGGTTTTCTTCAAACTTCTAGCCTCATACAGTAGCAGAAGTTGAGAGTGAATTTCTTAGCCTGGTGGCGTGGCATCACAGGATTTTGGAAAACCGGTATGAAAGGATTCGAACACGATACTCCACTCTGTAAATCCTCCTTCGGGAAAAGAAGTGGAGGCAAAGAAGAGCGTCCACAGCTTCATGCTTTATGCTGGATTTACGATTTTAGCGTGCCGAAATCACGTACCGGATATCCGATATATATAGGCAGCTCCCCAAGTCACCAAGCCAAAGAGGATTTACCTGTTTGCAGAATAAGAGGCTGTAATTCGAGCAAAATTTGAAAAATAATGAAGTTAATTGAAATACAAAGAACCATTGATCCTTTGTTTGTTAATTAACAAAAAATCAATCAGTTAACATTGAAGAAATTTAATTTTTAATTCACTTATTCATTATAAAATAGTATGAAAATAATTTAAAAAATGAAGCTTCATTTTTAATTAATTTATTGAATTATTGAAGTGTACGTATTTCTGTTGTTAAAAGCCACTTAAGGTGCCATAAAAGGATAGACATATGTTAACTATACATATTGTACATGAGAAAAAAGGTTAGTTTTTTTTCACCATTGGATTTAATTAACGAAACAATATTTCGTACTCAAAAAAATATATATTGATGCGTTTGTTTATCACGGATGCAAGCTCAACGTATGATTTTTACGTGATTCTTAGAAAATTATCATTTAAATACGGAAAGTAAAATGTTCGATAGCTATAATACTCGTATGTATATTAAACAGAAACTTTTATTTTCGCAACTTGAAAGCTGGACTGATTAGAATATTTCAATGATTATTTGCTAAGGACCACGTAAATATCATGCATCGAGCTCGATTCTGCGTAAATATTTATGGAAATATATCGATCTATATTTTTTTCTGTACAAAATATTGTTTCATTTATTAAATCCAAGAGCACAAAGAGACTAACCATTTAATGATGAAGCATGTTAGTTGATTAGAATTTTAGAAATGAGCTATATTGAAAACTACATAAATTATTTGAAAATGATCGCTGTTTTGTGATCTTATACGTTGATTCTATAAAAGAAATTGCAATCAATTATAATAATTGTAAGAAGCTTTTAATACTGATAAGAAAGTAAAGTAGAAATGAATACCAAACACTTGTAATCGTTTCATCAGTACAAATGAGTTCTGATGCACAGTATTCTCGTCAATGGCAATGTGAAGTCTCAGAGAAAATGTCGCTGAATGAAGTCGACGATGCAGAAGAGGAGGCCGCTTTGGAATATCTTACGGACCACTAAATACTGTGATGAACGACAGAGCCGCGTCAGGCAAGAGAGTCGGTGTCCCGCGGAGCGAACCGTCTCAAGCGACGAGAGTCGGCGCCCGTAAATATTTTGACCTATCGCGAAACAAGCGTTTCTTCGAGCGCGTCGAGCCGACGACCATTAAGCACCCTTTGTCGTTGACTACCGTATACAGACAACCGCCGGATTCCGTCCCGTGATTAATGGTGGATCGCTTACCTTAGCCTTGCAAACTATGCTAGTGACAGTTAAACACGATGTCCCGCTGCGATCTATCGACACCCCTTGTAATGTTTAGATAGCGATCATTTTAAATCACCGACTAATTTGCGGCTGACTTTGTGGGCGATATACAAGTGAGTCTCGATTTACTTGATTTAAAGCAATTACTTTTATTAAAAAAAATTATAATAAAAAGAATACTCTTTATATTAAATGTAATATGTTTAAAATTATTAATGTAAATGAATATTTTAACAACATTCAGTTACTTTGATGACATAATCGCCTAGTTTATATGTATGTTAAGAAGGGACTCTATAGCAGCATCGTTATACGATATATATCTATAAATGTATATAACTTTGATTAGTTACATGACTACGTTTTGAGTGTCTTTTACACTCTTCTTCAGGTAAAAACATTTTAAGTTTAAGTATAATACGTTAATAATTGTATTTATCTTGCACTTCTTGATAACGGCACGTCGCAATATATTAACTTTAAAATAATGGGGCCTACGATGGGTCAGTCGGTAGAGCGTCGGATTCAGCTTACGCCGGTGACCCGAGTGCGAAACATTGCATGTGCTTTGTTTACAAAAACATCACAGATCCCCGTCGTCGATTAGCACCACATAGAAGCACAACTACGGTGACGTTAAAAAAAAAATTAAAAATACACTTGAAATATTACTTTTTTATCTATACAGTTGATTTACCAAGTTACACGGAGAGAAAAAGATAGTAACGATTACTGTACATGTATAGTAAATTGAATACGATGAGTCGAGTTGGTAATAAGTAATATAGAAATTAAGGATTCTGTATACTGATTACTAACTATTTGAGTACTGAGTTTCAATTTGGATAGTACTGACTACTGCTTACCAACTCGACTTATCGTTCTCAATTTACTATACATGTAGAGTAATCGTTACTATCTTTTTCTCTCAGCGTATTATAACAAAATATTCTCTCTTAATTAAACATTTGTAGTCAACGGAGCGTTCGACGGAAAAGCACATTTACGCCGAGGTCTGCATGACATGTGGGAAAATTAGAAGTTTGCAGACCGGCCACCTAAATGGATAGAATTCAATGGCGTCACAGGCTGGTCCCTTATTGCTCCCTTAGGACTTCTCGAGGGATGCTTGTCGAAATTAGTCTATATTTGGGAAGCGACTGCCGGAGAAGGTCTATAGATACGATATAGGGAAGAGTGAAAAGAGTGTAAAGTACAGTTTGTTGGCGGAAGTAATGGAACGTAGCTCCTGAAAATGAAACCAATTGCCTATTAGGCTATTCCGGACCGCACACATGTTTACGGAAAATGAAATTCTTTCTCAAAGAAAATATATTTTGAATAAATATTAAATATCACTTTCTAAGTTTTAGTTTCGTTGCTCAGCTTCACAGTTTTTACAAATTTTATTAATTATTGAAGATTATAATGTTATAATATTTTATTTAAAAAAGTATTTGAATCAAAGTATATCAAATGTCTATACACTGACAGAATTTTTGTTGTAGTATTTACAAATTGCGGTAGGAGACTAGTCTATCCTACTGGGTTGTATACCGAAAATAAAGTAATATGTAAATAAAGTATCACACCAGTATGGCAAAATATATATAAATTTACAATATAGTATGAAGAAACGTTGTATCTATACCCTGGTTGCACAAACCACTCTCTTAAGTTGAAATAGCGAATATTTTACTAGATCGATACAATTGCTGAGTTATCCCTGGAAAATACTGAATTTTCACTGGTGAATTAGTGTAATTCACTAATTAAAATAGTGAAAATTTAATACTTCCGAGTGACAATTCGGCGACTGTTTCGATCTAGTAAATTTTCACTATTTCAACTTGAATAGCAGTATTGTACTTTTTACAAAATTAATTCTCTCATTCTATAATTTATATTTCTATATTAATAATATAAAATGTTGTATGTCTGTTAATAATGAAATACAAGTTATATACAAACTTACTTAGCGCACTCAAGTGCTTATAAGTATGTGTTTATATTCGTTAATTAAATGTAGGAAGCAATTCGTAAATAAAAGAGCAACACTTACAAGATTCATGGAACCACTAGGCTATAATCCATATAAAGAAATGATTGCGAGATATGTATCGAAGTATATCGAATTGAGAGGTACCTATATTATTTTATATTAATTTACATTTGTTGAATATTATTTTGCTTTATGTATAGCTTTAAAAATTATGTTTGCCTTGTCTCTAACTATTAACGCAGTTAATTTTATTAGATATAATGATATTGGTTTATTTTCTTATTAATAATGAAGATTGTTACGCAGCTAAAATCACGCCGATCAACGAAACAGAAAAGAGCGCGAAGTTTGATTTTATATAACCTTAAATAGTAGTTTTAAATATGTAAATTATTTTTTTTCAAAATTGTAATTATACATGCGTATGAAATATCATTGAACACAATGTGCAGGTGTGTGAGGTTACCGACGATGGTATCGTTGAATATCTCCTCGTGGACTTTGCATGAATATGTAAAATGCGATATTCAGGTGTGAAAGGTCGCCGATGATCGCTCGAATACGGCGTGTAAATTACGCGGGGCTTTCGGAGACGAGGTACAAGTGTTACGTACCAGGAAAAATGAAGTCTAGATTATTCACTCAGCTTTGTGGCTTTTGATGATTACGTGGACATTCCCTTTGAGTGAAATGTGTAACCACATGGGCCTCTCGGAGAGGGTGTCCAGGTGTTAAGCACGGAGATAAATGATGTCTAGATAGTGCGCTTCGGGGCTTTTGATTTTTACATTGATATTCTCTTCGAGTGAGCCGTATATGCCTCCAGTCGCTCTCGGAGACTAGGTATTACGCACCAGTAAAAATCAAGTCTAAATTGTACGCTCCAAAGTTTTTGATTTTTACATGGACATTCCATTCGAGTGTAGCAAAAATCAAGTCAAGATTGAGCGCCCCGAGGCATTTGATGTGTACGTGCATATTGCACTCGAGTATAGGACCTAGATCACCCTGAACTCTCGGAGATGAGGTCTAGTGGTCGCGCATGAGAATAAATTATGTGTACCAAGGAAAATACAGTCAAGCTTGTATGCTTCGAGGCTTTTGATGTCTACGTATACATTATCTTCGAGTAAGGCATGTATATCACCCGGAGCTCTCGGAGAAGAGGTCCAGATATTACGTACTACAAAGAATCAAGTCTAGCTTGTGCCTACCGAGGCTTTTGATGTCTATGTGCATATTGTACTCGAGTACAGTACCTAGATCACCCGGAGCTCTTGGATATGAGATCCAGGTTTCGCGCACAAGAATAAATGATGTGCAACGACGAAAATCAAATTTAGCTTGTGCTCTTCGAAGCTTTTTATGATTACGTTGACATTGTCTTTGAGTAAGGCATGTATACCACCTGGGACTCTCGAAGATGAGGTCCTGGTGTTACCCACTACGAAAAATCAAGTCTAGATTCTGCACTTCGTGGCTTTTGATGTATTCGTGTACATTGTCTTCGAGTAAGGTGTGTATACCACCCTAGTCTATTGTAAATGAGATCCAGGGCGCCTTCCGTAATCTCAATTTTTGGATGTCCGTTCTGATATAGCACATACTATTTCAGAATACAGAATTGATTAAACCGTACATCAGAAATACTTCAATTTTCAAAAATTTTATTAGAAAATATTTTTAGAATATTTTTAATATTTACTTTTTAATTAAGGGGTGTGCAGGTAATGTGACCACCTTAAGGACCTTTCGATTCCCAGTAGATATTATATATCGGGTTTTAGGCTATCGGAAATTATTGAGACTTGTTATTTAAACCTTTAACTCGAGTTTTTTTGCAAAAAAATTACTCTCTGAATCTTAATTAAAGTTCTGAGTAGTTAAAATTTGTCCACTCTACCCACAGTGTTGGTAAAGTGTCCATCTATCAGTTCTTATGGTAAAGTCATATAGTAAGTGCTTCAAAAAGTCAAGACTAGCCTAGTAGATACTTCCTGTATGTGTTATTTAACTACATGGTGCAGTAGCGCACGCCTTGCTGTCGATATTTTGAGATTAGTAGACTTAGGAATTTTGAACAAGCAACCTCCGTTTTTGTAGGCGTTGATTGCCTTTTGCCTTGCAATGCATTCATATGGCCACTTTACCAACCGATAAACGTCAACGAAAGTTGAAATTTTCGCATCAAAAATAAACGTTACGGAAAAATCTGGCACATGCATCTTAAAGTACGTAAAAAAAGCTACAATTTTATATACCATATGATTTTTCTTTCGCTTATATCACGCGGAAAAAAGTGGTTTCTATGCACGCATGCATTGCTAAGAAATCGAAATTTTTATGGTTTCGCGCGTAAATATGACACCACCTTATAATTAGAGGGCGCTAATAGCGGGGTCACTGCGCATCTCAACATCTATTGTCACAATACATATACTTTAGGAGTTACGGCGCCTCAGAATAACGCATACAGCGAGATCTCGTATAGGATGCCCATCTTATATTTGAAAGATTGAAATAAATTTAGTATCGTTAAGAATACATTTTTAATCAGAAAAATCTACATATTGATTTATTTTCCGTATTATATATCGTTTATTAATTTTAAATGTTACTCTGAGGTAAAATTGGGGACGAGGGATAGAAAAAATCGACGTTCTTAAAACCAAATACATTGTAAACCATACACATGTAAATTAAATACGTAATTATAAATATTGTGACCGCTGATTATGAAACTAAAGTCAGATTTTCGAAATTCAAAGTATTGTATCCGATATATAGCGGACAGCTAATTTATTACACATCTATTTTGTTCACATGTTTTATATTCAATTTTTTAAAACCTTTTCTTTTTACCGTTTTTTTTTATTTTCTACCAAAAAAGGTAATAAATAAATAATAATCAAAACAATTAATAAACAATACGATGGTGGTATAAATACTACCAACGTAAATGTTTTAAAAAAATTTTGTTTTCAATTAAAAAGAAGAATTAAATAATATTTATATAAAATCAATCAATTTATAGCGTAGGCTAAAGAAATATAGTGAAAATTATTCTACAATACATATACGATTCTAAAATTAAATTATACGTAAAAACGAATTTTAAGTATACTATTCACTATACAATTAAATACAAAAATATAACGTAAAAATATATAATAAATATACGAGCGCGCGGCAGCGCGCATAGATGTTTCTTGTTTATAAAAAAGAGAATAATATTTTACGAAGAACCGATGCTTAAGTGCAATATCGGAAGCGATGCAACTGTATCGTGGATAGATTCCTTAGAAGCTTCCAAAGCTGAAGTCGAAGACAGCTGTGACGAACGAGTCGCATACGCTTGAGATATTTGCGGAGAGACGAGAGAACTTACACGAGGGCGCTTGGCAAGTCTAAATATACACGACTGACGGACGATCTTGCAAATACGACCTTTTTCCTCTCATTCATTTGATATTCTTACAAAGACTGTGGTTTACTCAGAAGAGTGGGGGAATTGTGAAAACTAAAGAAGCACAAGGAGCCACTGCATTTTTTCCTTTCTCGACGACGACGTTGTGTAAATGACTTTTGGTGCTTTATTTTAGCCGTACAAATTAACTTCTTAATGGAGACCATTAATTTTCAGAGATAAGAATTAATTGTGCGGAAGTTAAGTAATGTAGCTGTGTTATACTTTCCGTGCATTCCTCTAATTCCTGATTTATTTCATTACTTATTCCATTACAGATAATAACGCGAACAACTAATATCTTTTCTTTTGAATGAAATAATTTTATTTTTTTACATTATTTTTCATATTATTTCGTTCATATTAAAATTTAGAGGCTTTCGGGTTAATCTCTTTGTGTTATTTTGAATACTGATGGTACGTTTAATACGACAAAGCCAGAAAGTAGAAAATCGGAGCTTCAAAGTTGAAAACGCTACTCTCGCTAATCCAGCTTTCCTCTGGAAACACTCTCGTTTGGGGTCTGTTTGTAGAGCTAATGAGTAGTTACCGAACGGTGTTTGGTAATGAAGCGAACAAAGGACCTTTGGTCATGTTGAGGGCTATACGAGACGAGGCTTTGTGAAAGGACATGTGCTCGACAACTTCGTCAGAAGCACTAATACGAAGCAGCAGCGAGTGTTGCTCCGGCACTACGCAAGTGCTACCGAGTATGTTAGTTATTCGCTGGAAATTTGCGATTCCACCGAAGAGGATTCCGTATCTTGCGATGACGATTCCGCATCAAACGTCGATTCATAATTACTACATCGCTCCGAAAACGATAATTTGAAATTGAAATATGTTTTAACTAACGGTAGAACGTTACCATAGCTTGCAGATAGCAAGTAATTATAATCATAGCATATGTAATTTTTGGTTTTATGGGACCAAAAATACTTTAGCATCATCAAAATAAGTTTAAAATGAATGTTAAGTTTTTATAATGTAAACTAATTTAATTGGTACACAGAGAGAATTTTCTAATAAAAATTATAACGAAATTCAGGGTAAAAATTACCGTAAATAACTATAAAGCTGGGACACTCCTACTTTCTGGCACTTTTTACTGATATTTTACTATAAAAATTACCTCATTGACTACAAATTTTACTGCACAGACTATAAATTTTACCGCACTGAATGGTAAAATTTGCCTGATTTGAGAAAAAGAATACAGCTGATAAAGAAAACAACTGAGCGTGTACACATTTTAGGTTAACTCAAATATAAGTGTGTATAATGTACTTATTTAAGTATTAATGATACTGCTACAACAATTGGAAGAAAATCCAGATTTTTAAAAAATATTTCGTACAAATTTTACCACAAATTTTGGTTTTGTCTAAGATTTATACAGGGAACTTTTACTCTACGTCAGGCAAATTTTACCCTTCAGTACGGTAAAATTTATCGTAAATATCAATAAAAACTGCCGGAAAGTTAGAGTGTCCCAGCTTTATAGTCATTCACGGTAATTTTTACTGCGAATTTCGTCATAATTTTTATTAGAAAATTCTCTCCGTGTATACGTATTATGATTTGTTAAATAAATATAAATGATTGTCAGACATTTTTTAATTTTTGTAATTATAATTTTGAATTTATAGTAATATATTTATTTCAGTTCTTATTTCAAACATTGAAATATTACTATTGAAGAAAAAATGAGGGACCAGCCAATGCTACCGAAACAATCCGCTAATGCATGCTTGGCATTTATAGAATTGGTGGTGAGTAGAAATGAACGGAAAGAGAGGAAGATAATTTATGCGTCTAGTGTCAGGATAAAATGATGAAATTTATGTATTTCTTTTTTAAAAACTTTATTTAACGTTTTTTCAATTTATACTGTCTTATGATTTGCAAAAAGTGACTACGTTTCAATAAACAAACATACGCACACGCACACGCACACGCGCACTCATACAGACATTTTCTAAAAATAGCGTATTTTGATTCCTAATATTTCAAAACATGTTTCTATAATGATTTTAGTATAACTTTTTTTTACAATCACGAAGCTTCCACTATGAGGAAGCTAAAAAATAGGTTAATGAAAAAACAAATTATCTCGTAAGCTGCTTATAGGTCTCTTTACAGCTTTCATGATAAGAATAAATTACTGCGAGAAGTCACTTAAAATATAAGATAAGTACATTGTCTAATGACTTTTTCCCAAGAATTTTCAGTATAAAAAGCGTGAGCTGTAACTCGGACGATTAGTTGTCAAAGAAAGAGGTAAAAATGACTCATCTCTGTCTATTTCTAATACTCATGTGTGTGGCCGCAGCTTCAGCTACTTGTGGACCGGAGAAGAAGAAGGTAATATTGCACAGTTACGACTATGATGAAGAATACGATCGCGGTGTACGCATCGTTGACATAAATAAGCGCTTTATACTAATCGTGGTTGATCGTTACGCTGTAGGAAGAACAGAACATTCATATTATTCACGTGAAGTCTCCAAGCAAGCAATCGGTAAGTAGTTATTTGTTAAATCAAGATCATTTTTAGTAAGATTAATAAGAATCATTAATTGAATTTGTACTACCGAATGGATGATAAAATCTTGATTTTTTCACTTATTTTATCGAATTCAACCCTCTTTCTTTAAGGTTTTCCTTCACTTTCCCGGATTAAATTTTATTTCAATGTTCATATTTGACAAACTTTAATCAATAGAGTCAGTATTGTATAACGTCCCCGCTTGTTCCCTTACTTACTACACATGCGTGGGCATCCTCCTTTTCAATTTTAATTATTCGGCTTGGTTTGTAATTTTTCTAAGTTCTTGCGCATTACACTGGTGTGTCATGGAGTTCTTCAACCCCCTATAAATTTGTAGCAGTGCTATACTTTTGTAACATGATTTTCTACATTTTTCTCATTTTTCTCAAAACGCAATTGTTCGAGTGAAACCATTTTACCGCGCATTATTTCAATCATTAAATGGTCAGTAATTAAAATTACAGAAAATAAATAAATAAAATTGCAATTAAAATAGTAAAATAAATAATTAAAATAGTACATTTCAGCGTATATATTATATTACTGTAGTATGCCTTTCCAATTATCTTTTATGCTGCTAGCATTATTCTAAACATTAAAATATGAAAGTTTTATTTTGACTGTAGTCTAGTCCTTAAGATTAAATTTGAATCTGAAAATATACTAGACATAATAACTTGTAAATTAGTCTAAAACTGTTTAAACATTTTATGCTTTCCAACTTGAAAGGACGATCCGAACATACTGGAGCTCCACTTCCCGCCCGAAATATCAAACCGCCGGCGTCGCGAATCCAAAACTGATGCTTTAACATTAGACTGCAAAGATAACAAAGACTGCCCACCGAACAATATATGTGACACAAAGCTTAAAAAATGTCGTGAGTATAAGTTCCTAAAAAATATTAAACATATTAGTAGACTGTATTTTACTCTCAAAACATTAATGTGTAAGTAAATCGTTAATTATTATTTCATCTGTTGCACTAAATTTTTAACTTTAATTAAAAACAGAATTTCATGTTTTTTACATAGAATTGCTACTTTACTTGCTATTATATTATATTGTACGAAATTACTAATGTGCTACATGTGTATTAGATAATACAAAATTTAAAAATGATAATGTGAAAACGAATGATTCTTCATGATATTAAAATGATTTTACATTGATAGAGAACATTTTCAAATTACAATAAAACACTTGAAATATAAATACGCCGGAAAATTCTATATATCCAGCTTGATTCTTTTTAATTTATTATTATACTATTAAAAATCAACACAAGTTGTTTTACTTTTTCTTCAAGTTAATTTCATTAAAACCTTTAATTTAATTATTGTGATTTTGTAATTACATTTACTTTTATTATTGAGGGTATGATACGTTTACGCTTTTTACGTTTGAGAATAGAATATACAAATATTTTATATTTTTACAGTACAACAAAAAGATAATGCACATGAACAAAAACATAACTCACATGACCCTGCTCCTATTCCAGTGAATAAATCATAGAAGACATTTTTTTAAAGATATGTAATGAAATGTAAACACTTGTGTAATTTTATTTCCACTGTACAATAATATTTAACATAAATAAATAGTGTAGAATGTTAAAACAAGCTTAGTTATTTTATTACCCACGGTCAATATACTATAATACCAAATTTTAAATTAATAAATATCCTAATAGAAATCGAACTAAAAACCAGCTAAAAAAATTATAAATTTTATATAATATATAACATAAATATGGAATACTGTTATACGTACTTATCAGAAAGAAAACTGATTCTAAACCAGAAATTAGCTAGAAATAAGCTTGTTTTTAGGTAATAAATTTGACTAAAATTTAATAAGCTAAACAGCCAAACTGGCTTATTTTCTACCAGAGAAATAAAAATTTTAATTTTGTTGACTAAAAACCTATATTAAAATAGCATCAATAACAGAGTTTATCAAATAGTAGGAGAAACAAGTAGTACAAAAAAGTGCAAGTGCTGAGTAAAAGCGATAGTAAGCGAAACGGAAAACAGAATAAAGTGTATAAAAGGGTATAAAATGTAAAAGGTTTCAGCGGTAAATTTATCGCCCAACAACTGGATCTCTCTCGCGGGCACTTGGCTCCTCCAACCGCAGTTCCCAAGCCAAAACAAGGAAGGACTCGGCTACTCATATAGATTTACACTTAAAATCAATTAGACCCTAATTGGTCGAAGGGGTGGGCGACGGTTGGCCGGAGTCGTTTTTAGTCCGATGAACCGTGTAAGAATTGTTTTATTGGCACGGCAGAGACTGCTGCATCGTCGAAAACGCGACGCGTTGGCAGCGTTAATGATCATCAAACGACCAGACGACGCGCGTACGTTTCTAGTCTACACTGCGCGGAATCTCGAGAATTATCTCGTCTATGCTTAGAAAACTAGTCAAAGTATGTTGGATACTACTATTACCGCAAAAAACGTGAAATTTAAGCCATAATAAATAAACCTGGAGATACATTTTTAAATACACTATTGAAAAATTAAAGTAATTAATTAAAGCATATAGACATATGACAAAAATATAAATCTGAGGCAGAAAATGAATCTTAATATTTCAAACAATTAACATAAGAAAGACTATTTGAGGTGTTCTGATTAGCGTACTCGAGGCAAACAAAAAGTCATTGTTATCGTCGTAAAAAAGTTTTTCCACGTAAGTAGAGAGGCAATGCAAAGGCCGACAAAAGGGAAACGAATCTCGCCGTTTATTTGTACGACGGAGAGCCGTGAAGTCTCGTTTGAAGGCGTGCGCGCGCTGTGGAAAAGGAACGGATGACTAAACTGAGAGACAGGGTTACGAAGATTTACGGTCCTCGCAAAGAGAGCGCGCGCCGTAACAGTCCTAACCATCTTTCGCAGTCGCTAGGACTGCTATACGGCAGTATCTCTCGTATAAGTCCGAAAGTCCCTTTGTCCTGATGCACGCTGCTTCGCCTTCTTTTTCCTCTGTGCGCACGTATCACGCGTCAAAAGTCACAAACTGCTCCTTTACTTATTCGCTCAGTGTGGATGTAAGCATTTTGCATAAGATACGTGATTTGCGGTACCCACTTGCAGAATATATATACAAGCTGTATATAACGTTGAGTATACTTTCATGGCATATGTATACCAAAATTTTACTTCACACATTTTCTAGAAAGGAAAATGACTGCTGAATAATGACCAATCTTTTATTTTCGAACTTCGATAATATTTATTTGATCATTGTATAATCAAAGTTACTTACTTTCAACAAACTTGCCTTTTTCTCTTCTATCTAAGAGATGCACTTGTTTGATTATTTTTACATTTTTATATTTTAATTCTGATAGACATCAAAAATAGTTTATTGGAAAATATAGAGAGAATAATGACCTACGTAAGTACGGGACGATTTACCACAAGTATTCATATTGACAAACTTATTTTAGTACAAACATACATAAAAAAGAAAATAAAAAATGTATAACTTGATCAATGCGCATGCATAAATAATGAATATCTTATTAAATCATACTACATGGACTTAGGGACAAACCTTTACTTTTACGAACCACTTTTGAAATTTTCTCATAGTTTTATATGTGTCGCACATCTGTGACCTTTAAACAAGCATGTTTATATTATATTGCTAAAATTTGACAGCG
Source organism: Gastracanthus pulcherrimus (assembly GCA_949152435.1). Taxonomy (NCBI): domain Eukaryota; kingdom Metazoa; phylum Arthropoda; class Insecta; order Hymenoptera; family Pteromalidae; genus Gastracanthus; species Gastracanthus pulcherrimus. The sequence goes on from OX424574.1 coordinate 50,054,966, forward strand.
TACTTATAGTACATGATCAATATTTTATAGAAAAAGTTTATATAATCTTATGATATCTCTATATACATTCTTATTTATAAAGGAAGAATGTATTTAGTTTATTAAAAACATCTTGAATTCTACGTTTAAATCACCATCGCATATCCTGTATTATATTAATTTGCTTTTATCGATTTGCTAAATTCAATAAGTGCACATTTTTATTTAATAATCCTCTATTATATTAATTTAGTTCTATCGATTTGTTTAATTCAATTAGTGCACATTTTAAATCTTATCTAATAATTTTGTATCTAATAATTTAACATATATAGGTATATGTGTATATGCATACGTTATGTATGCTCTAGTATTATGAGAGTAGGTGCATGTATTTTGTTGACGTAATTGTCGTCATTGTCCTTACCATCAGAATCATTTTGAAAGCATTTGTGTACATTGGTGAGTTAATGTGCGGGATTATGAGTGGGCGAGTGGATATGTAGGTTACGTGGATAAATGAGTGCGCAAGGCGTTCGGTGCGAATGGACAGGTGGGAGCGTTAGAAATCGGGTGTATTGGCGAATGGGTGCGTGGGTAGTGTATGGATAGATATATGGAACAAGGGTGGATGGGTATTGTATGGATGAATAAGTGAGTGGGTGGATGGTGCGGATGTGGGTCGGTTGTCGTGTGGGTTGTTGGCGTGTTGGTCGGTTGTGCGTGTGAAGATGGACAGGCGCGTAGGTGGATTGGTGTCTTAGTGGATAAGTGCGTGGATGGATGGATGGGTGCGTGGGTAGGTTGGTGTATGAGTGGTGTGAGGGTGGATGGATGAATCGATGAATGGTGGGGTTGGTGTAAGGGTAGATCAGTGCATGGGTGGGTGACGTGTGGATGGATGGATTGAGGTGTGGGGCGGTTGGTGTGTTGATGGATGCGTGCGTGTGTATTTTGGTGTGTGGTGAGTAGGTTGAATATAAGTGCCTGTGTAGGTTAGCGTACAGGTAAATTAGTGCATGGATGGGAGGCGTGAAATGGATATTGTAAGTGCATAGGTGAATTGGTATGTGGGTAGACGGATTATTTATTGGGTGGACGGATAAAGACTCTGCTCGAGTTTCACGACTATTTTGAGACCTAAAAAAGTACAAAATATTATTTCCTTTTTGAGAAAACTTGAAAACGCAAAACATAAGGTTAGGTTTTGCGTTCCGAAGTTTTCTCAAAAACGAAATAATATATGTACTTTTTTAGGTCTCAAAATATTCTTTAACTCATTATTAGTACTCATTATAGTTACAACAAATCCAAGGTGGCCAGTTATAAATTAAATATATAAGTATAACTATATTTTAAACAAAAAGAATAGCATACACAAATAAATCGAACCAAGTAAGAGAATTTTATACAGTATAATGTATAAAAAGGTGTTTGTAGTATATTGTAGTTTGTAGTATAATAGTATTAACAATATAATTAACAATCTTCTTAGTAAATAAATACTGTATAACAATAAAATAAAAACCGCTGTTAATTGCCATAGCAGAATGCTGTCTCTACAAGAGGTCCTGCTTAATTAATTTATCGAATCTCATAATTGAAATTCGCACTAAATAAATTAATTCTAAAATTAATTCATGATTTTAGGTTTCAGATTAGCCTTAAAAAACATAGTTCGAATAAAGCTAACGCGTAATTTGCGAATACTTATGTATATTTTATATATTTTAGTAAGCAGGGTTAAAAAATTAATTTAGATTTACTAAAATAGCTATTTTAGAAATAATGGATACATTCTTAAAAATTCACATATTTTTTCTTCTTTAAAATAGCTTAAAAATAATTTTAAAAGATATAAAGCGAAAGGAAATCATACGCATTTTAAGAATTTATGTCTATATTTTATATATCTTCAATAAAAACTACTGAAAAATAGTACATTGTGCAACTAGGGGAGAAAACGAGCTATTTCTAGCGATGGTGAGGTATTCAGCACGAGTCGAAGTCGAGGGCGCCGAAGGTGGCCGATAGAAAAACGAGCGTTGAAAATACCTCACCCGAGTCTGAAATAGCTTTTCTACCCATGTTACATACCGTATAATTTTCAACAAACGTATAATAGGGCATTTTTATGCATGAAAGTTAGGTAGGTGATCGCGCATTTCAAGACTTGAACAACGCAGTTGAAAATTGTTGTGTTTTAAATTTTCACTTTTAATCGTACAGTTAAAATATTTGCACCTTTACTTATTTCGAATTTAATTTTTTTAATGATTTTAATCGAAACTCATTAATGCGCATTTACGCACTTGTAATTAGCAGCAGACTTCACACTTACGCGCATAAACAAAGGTATTACCTGAAAAAATGGGTCCTGAGTTTATTTCCTACATTTTTTCACAATTTTTGAGAAGCGGGGAAGAAAGTTATTTTTCCCCGCCAAATGAATATTTTTTCACACTTTTTACAAACGCGATCGAAATGTGCGATTTTCTACGGTACTTCTAGGCATGAAAAAAGGCCTATTTCATGTCTGAGTTGAAAAAGAATTATTTTTAATCTGATAAAATAGCTACATTTTGAAAATTCTTTAAATGCACGTTTGTTCCTTAAAAATGTCTTATGAATAGTTTGAAAAGACATAAAGCGTAAGAAAATCACGCACGCACGCACACACATACATTCACACATACATACAGACAGACATTTTTTAAAAACATATTTTTCTGACTCAGGTACCGAAAAAATACAGAGAATTATCAAAATCTCTGATACGAAAATTTTCTTCTTTAGAAAGCTTTCTTTTTGAGAAAGCAAAAATGGTATAAAAATGATTTTTGTTTTTAATAAATGAAATTAATACGAACATTGCCTCGAAAGAGCGTTAGCGACTGAGGAGTATTGTTTTAGTATGTATAAATATCTGGAAATATTAAACCCTTAAAGTTGCGCCTTAACTTATTTGATCGATTTAGTAAAAAGTGATTCTTCATGTTACGTGGCGCTTTCAATTTTCAGTAATGCACTAGAATTCGTATAAACACCTTTAATCAATAAAAATAAATCAAACCGTCGAGAGAACAAGAAATACATGAATCTGGGGCAATAATTAATGACTTACTTCAGCATTCGTATGTCAGATTGAAAGCGGCAATAAAAAGAGAGGAAACAACGAGGTGTATAAGGGGGTGCGGTCATGTAGCTTTGAGAATGGGGAGCTAGGTACACAGACAATCAGGAGCGTAGGGTAACGCTTCACGGGCGACGATTAATTGCTAAAATAACCAGACACGAGGAATCGTTTAGCTGCTGTATGGCACATTGTGTCTCGGGGATCCGGTCGGAATGTGCGTCCGCGAACGGTAGCATAATATACGGAGACAGTTACCGCGCCCCGCGATATATTACTCCACGTAAGTGGTCGCCCGGGGTGGCGTGGGGCGCGGAACTCCGACGGACGCTACGGAATCCATACTCTCTCTATATATATATATATATATACATCATGCGCATCACGTTGCGCGAGAGAAAACACGCGCGGATTTGATGACAACCAATCTAACTCTGTATGCTGCGGCAATAGTTTTTGAGCACCCGATTGTTTTCACGTAACTACTGCGCTCGGAAAACCTATATTTTCACTCCACCGAGCAAACAATGTATGCGGTTGTTTTTCAATGATGGTACAATTTTATTCAACAACAGCAATTATTATTAGGTACAATTGGCTCTATCTAATATAAAATATTATTATTAAATATATGGGTCATTTATGTTAATGTGGAAGGTTTATATGACCCACGACATTTATCAAACTAACAATATGTAGCTGCTGCTTACAAATTTTCAAAAATAGATTTATTTATCTGTGTTATGTAAAAACTTGCAATAGGAAATTGATATTTACAAGTACATGGGTGCTAATTATGGCTGAAATGATCATTACCGTAACCAAATTGGCGACAGGTTACGATAATGGCATTCCAGCTATATTTAGTGTTATTTCAATACTATGTTAACATTGTAAACTTCTATTTTTTGGTAAATGTCCCATATAAAAAAGAATTTACGATTTTTAGCGTTTATAAATTCATAATTTCTTAATTTCTTCTAAATAAACAGAACAGAAACTCTTGTGACTCTAACATTTCATTTACTATAAATATGGATGTCTAACTAGACCCGTCATTTTCTACTTAAATCTGCATAAGTAATAATATTTTTATTTTTATATTTTATTAAGCACTTTTTTATCATCTCATTTTACAAAAGATTTAGATTCAGATTATGTACATACTGTGCACCATAATTTAATGCTATAAACATAATAACTTATGGAATGCTCAGAATATGTTGTTTTAAGCTTTTTAATATGTAAAATGGATTTCAAAGAACCTTTTTTTCTTAAATTTGGCTTTTAGGACACTCTCATACCGTACTCTATTCTTAATAAGGTCACGCTACCTAATATGGCACCTGTACCTAGTCTAGCACACCATGGCTATCCTACCTATTACGTTATTTAGGCGGTAAATAGCTGATGCATTACGTATAGGTCAGTAGAAGCTATTTCATCGGAAAATCTTCTCACGGAAGCAAAAGGGGACCAACCTGCAGTGTATTTTGTCTTGCAACCACTTAAGTAAATGTGTCACTATAATTTTGAACACAACATTATATTTACTGTTATAGTAAATAATGAAGTTGGTTTAAGTTGATACCGATGGCCCTTACGAAGACTAGCACGTTCTCGGCGTTTGCCACGAAAAGTAGCACATTTGAAAAACTCCCACGAAGACCAACACATTTCGCTATTTTCCCACGAAGACTACAGCATTTTTCAGGATTTTGCTACGAAGACCAGCACATTTGGCAATTTTCTGTCGCCTGATTTTTTCAGGCTACTTTTATTTATTCGGATAGCCTGATTTTCTCGGGTAAACGGATAATTTTTTGAGTACCAAAATGGTTTAGTACCCGACCTGACCTCGATAAAAAAAGAATCAACCCGATTCACCGAGATTTTATCAGTCCAACTTAGATTTACATATTCTATACGAAAAGTGCTAGTCTTCTTGGCAGAATTGCGAAATGTGCTAGTCTTCGTGGAAGAACGGCGAATGGTTCTAGTTTTCGTGGCAGAATTGCAAATGGTACTGGTCTTCATGACAGAATTGCGAAATAAGCTAGTTTTCGTGGGAGAAGGGCGAAATGTGCTAGTCTTCGTAAGGGCCATCGATACTGCCCTGAATATTATTGCGTATTTTATCATCTGGTTTATGTACCTTTTTAGTATAAGAGAATATGTGTCTACACACTCATTCTACCTAACACGGTCAAAGTAACCGAAGGCATATAAGTTTTGTATCTAATGACCACCCTGAGAATTTGTTAAGCTTTTCAGGGATAAGAAATATATATTTGTTATAAAAAATACACTGTTGATTACTTTGTAAATTATTTATATCCTCAAAAATATGCTTAGATCTTACAAAGACCAGCGAAGATCGTATCTGCCTAGATTGCTCTGTTTTTTTATCATTGATTGTTTATCAGAAAATAAATCACAAAAAATTATAAGCTAACGATCATAAATTGCATTATAGATTTTAAAATATCGTAAAATAGATAAATCGTTATAAAACAAAAACGAATCAATGAATCTTTAATTATTTTTCTGAATTCGTATCTTCATAAAAAACAAATAAAAATTCGTTTGTTTAATAAAAAATCACCGCAACATTCTCGAAAAAATAGCAATCACATTAAAAGAAAAATTTAACCTCAAATATATTGAAAGATAAAGGATCTCATAGTCTGGGAAAAGAGCTCAGCCAAGATAGTGCAGCATTGTTCAGCTTAATTTATTTTAAAGGTTTTCCACAAACAAACAAATGAGGCCACCCTGAGGTAATGTGATAAACAGTACCACGGTGGATTCCGCCAGAAGAGGAAGGGGTGGTAGATTTTAGTGGGTCGGTTTGCAATGCAACGGCTGTATAGTTTTTTCGCGTTTTTGTTTGTTTTATTTTTCGTCCTATATTATACACACGGCGGATGCATCCCCAACCAGCCCCACACTATCTGCGGACCCAGTCGTGCCTTAGGTGGCATTTCCTACATACTCTCGAAAAAAATTATTATTATTATTATTATTGTCACGTGCTCAAGCGAGCGTCCGTGCCGCTGAACGCAGGTGTCCTGTGCCCAGCGGATAGCTCGTCTGCGATGCTAACGCTGCGCGATCTTTTTCGTGCACCGACCTTGCAGCACACTGCGAGCGCATCTCTCGCCAGTTCGGCCTGAGTTGAGGACCAACATACACTTCTCTCTTTAGTACAGCAATAAACGCATTTGTCCCGAACTCCTCGCCTTGTGCTTTCTTTCCCTATCACTCCAACCACCGAATAACCACGGAGCTCAACTGCTCCGTGTAAATAACACGAACTACGATCCCGACACACCCACGAACGGCAACTATCCTGTCTGTAACATTATTATTATTACTTTTATTATATATATATATATATATATATATATATATATATATATATATATATATATATATATATATATATATATATATATATATATATAATAAAATTATGTCAGTTGTAGTCATCTTGGCATCATCACCATGACCAACATCATTAGTTGTTGGGGTTAGCTGGCATCAGCTGTTTACACAGTCACGTCATATTTCTCTATAATTTGTAAATTGCATCCTATCCTCCTCATAGCATCCTATTTTCCGTAGACCCATTTTAATATTGTCCTCCCTCTTTCGTATCGGTCTACCTGGCGGACCTGCGCCTAGCGATTTTCCTACGTGTCCAACCCATTCTAGTTTTCAAGATTTAATTACTCTAGTGATATTTGTTTTTCCCCATAACTCATGTATTCCATTCTTCAGTAATCTTATCTATTTTACCCCCAAATACCTTTCTAAGAACTCTATTCTATCTGTCTACAAGTACTAGCATTATAATTTTTCTATATATGTCTAATTTATTCTGACGAAATTGTAGTCAAGATTTTAACAAATTAGTTACCGAATGAGGACTTTGAATTTATCATGCATCTATTATTGTACCTAGGTATTGAATCTCGTCTACTTTTTTGAAGATTTTACCCGAGATTTTCAAATCGGTATCAACATTCTCGGTTTTCTCTTAGCTCAAATTTAGACCTAAATTTTTAGCTGTTTTTATTAGTATTTCAACTTTTCTATTATGATTTCTGTGTTATCTCCTATAATGACTATCTTATCTGCATATGCTATTAACATTTGCGTTAGGAAGCCATTTAGATTTTATTTAGCTTAATTAGTTTCTGGGGAAGTAATTTTCTCTTTAATATCTATATAATCTTTTATAACATTAATACGAAGTTTATTAGCAAAATGAATATTTTTGTATTAAAATTATTTAGAATTTTTTATGAAAAGTTAATGGAAATATATTTTAATGTATTCAGCTTTAAATCTCAAAGCAAATTCAGGTATATCTTGGATATTTCACGACAGTCTATCTTTGGGATTTTTGTATGAATAATGTTTAACTAAACTTCAAAGGTGATAATGTTCCTTCCAAAAAAAAATAGAAAGTCAGGTAAGTAAAGAAGACATTTTTACGTTTTTCTACCAATTCCAGCTTTTAATTTGTATTTTATTGTTAAAAGCGTCATAAAATCTCTCGTACAAAATTATCACCCTTTAGTCGAAAGTAAAGTTCTCCAACATAAACGTCTCTCAGAATAGAATCTACTTCAATCTTTATCTACTATACAAGTGGCTGAGAACTGACAAATATATTTTCTTGTACTTCCTGAAGAATCAACGTCATACAATTTCATCGCTACATGATAGTATATATGATAGTATATATAAAAACAATGTTATAACATAAAAAGCTGATAAATTAAGTTATTTAAAAAGAAATTGCATAAGCAGCTTGAAATTTTAAAAGCTTATATAGCTAAATTAATACATTTGTTTCTGTACGAACTTTGCAGCTGCTTTAAAAAATAGCAATGTTTTAGTCTAGATCTGATATATATATATATATATATATATATATATATATATATATATATATATATATATATATATATATATATATATATATATATATATATATATATGTGACGTCATCTCGACGTATAATCAAATCTCCCAGTTTACGCTCGAGCTCCGCAAGGAATGCAGGGCAAAACAAATGCACAAGCTGCTGGCGTAGTTTTTGCCATAGTACCGCTGCGCCACGGTGCTCGATCTTTATTTTTGTCATGCAAGTTCTCAACTGTGTGCTTGGCACGCCAAATTTATTTAGCCAGGCCGCTGCCGACGCTCGGATTGCACGAATAGCAGCGAACGACGAAAACTCAACAAAAAAAGCGTGACCGCGCTAGTCGAGCGGCAACACTTCAGCCGCACAACTTATTGCGGCGGCAGCAGCAGCGGCGGCGAGCGCGGCAATGTCCCATTTTAATTGACTGCGAAAACATTTATGATTTCGCCACGTCGGAGGGTGAAAATGCAGCCAAACTCAAATCTCGTTACACGCAAATGGCTCGCGCGGGTACGTGCAGAATTAATTTTTCTCCCATACGGATTCACTTAATCAAAAATTACATTTCAAAGTTTGCTTAATTAAACGTGCTTTTGTTGGGCACGTAACACATGCAACAGTTTTATACCGGATCTGTTGAGAGGCATATATAGTTGTAGTAAATTTCTAATTTAACTTCGCTAAAGTATTCACAAATAAATCTTTCTTTTTTGTACTTCGGTGGAAACATTTCTGGTAAAAGTTCAAAAAGCTAAGGCATACATAGTGATTCATTTCGATAACATTTTTCGATTGTTGAAAAGTCCCAGTATTTCTTTACCTGCTTTCTCTTTTTATTATTTTTATTCGATGAATGGTTGAGTTTTAATATACCGCTATCAAACATAAATTTTAAATGTTTACCTTCACCGAAGACTTTCCTCCCTTCTTCACTCATCTTAAAAGTAGCAAATTGGATTTTAACGGTAGAAAATCATCACGGGGTATACGGATAGTGCAGCCCAGAATAAGGCTTGGGAATGATTAAGCGCCGTAGCGTGAGCGATAGCCGTTTTTCTGGCATCGCTCATTTCTAACTACCGCGGCGATGCGCGACGCGCGCTTACTCAACGCTTTCTGCCGCGCGCAACGAGAATCGTCGTTTATTCCGTTTTTTTTATTCTTTTGCGAGATTCACAACAAATACCTACGCAAGAGAACAGCCGGAGAAAAATTATGGGCGTGATGCGCTCGACGAAAAATACAAGTCTGTCTCTCCTTCACCACCCGCCACTTTTTTCTCTGCTTTCGGGGAAACGCTTTTATCCTGTTTAAAGCAATGCTCACGTAGCGAGATACACGAAAACTAATAAAGTGAAGAGCAAAACTTTTAGGAATAATGCGGCTCACGAATTTATTGAACTACCGCACTATTCCGTAAAAGAGAAATGCAAGTGATAATATACAGGGAACTATAAATGCTTTGTTATTTTTTTAACAAAACATTAGACATTAAACAAGGGTAAAAATAAATGAAAGACCTCTGTTGAATTATTATAATACAGAATAATTCAACCTACATAGAAGTAAAACAGGATATAGTTCTGAGAAAATAAGAAGTCTCAAGACAATAATAAAATGTATTTTGGGGTAATATTTATCAAAAAGTGTGATTTATCCACGGAAAAAATATTACTTTCAGGACATAAAACGAGCTTCCAGCATTATACTTCTTAAATCTCATTACGCGTTGCGCCAATAAAGGTGGGCGATGGCGAGGCTGCGCGCGTGCGCGCGTGTGTGTGTCACTTCGCGTTATGGCACTTAGAGGTTTAAGCGTAGCTCATAAAGAAGCAATATTCGCCTTGACCAAGCCGCAGGACAAAGAGAAAGAAAGAGAGTGAAATAAAAGTAAAAACAGAAAGAAATGGGTGGAAAGAATAAAGAGAAGAAAAAAGAATGGAGGCACAGGATCTCGGCGAGGAAGAGAGAAACAGAGAGCGCGAGAGAGTCGGTATAACGGAAGTCATAAAGAGTCGGCAAATCTTTTCATTATCGCGCCCCATAAGTGATACGTATATCATAGTAAGCGGCCATTTCGTGGGCATTACTCCGGAGTAACGGGGTCGATTCCTCGCTACAGCGGCTGAGTCGCCGCCACCGGCTTTGCGCGCCACGCACAGACTACGCAGCACACGAATTATTGCGTAGACAAGTCCGTCGCCCGATTCCCCCGGCCTCTATACGAATTTTTTCTCCCGCACATTGCGTCCCGTACCTTCGAGAGATCGTTTCGTGATTAAACGACTTTTTATGACTGCTTTCATTGCGCTCCCGTCGCTCATTCATTACATAATCAGACCAAGATTTTCTAGTCATTTTTTTTCTCTACAACCATGGGAGAAAGGGCATTAATAATTTTATAACCGTGTTATATGGGTCGTTAGGGAAGAATAATGAGACTGCAACACGCTAGCTTATTTCCTCGGTTTTGCCACACATTTATTAATTAATTAAATCAGAGATTTTGCAAATAAAAAATTAAGTAGATTTCTATTTTTAAATAAGTATGGATTATTGGTGAGGTCACAAAAGAATGGGTATTACTTATCAATTTAAGCATTCTTTCATTTTTTACCTGTTCGTTATTAAGTGGTTGAATAAAATGTACTGTTTTTGCGAAAGATATAGAGTTTTTCATTGGTATACCTATATTTTATTATTAGTTCATTAAAAATAAAAATTAATTTTATATTCGGTCTTTTCGGATTTTTTAGTAAAAACTTGTTGGAGACTATCCTAAAGAAAAAATAATAAATACTTTAAGGGGGCTCACCGGTGAAAAATAAAACTTCCGTAGCTTTAAGGCTAACAAAATAATATTTAGATGGCATGTTTCTAATGATATTATGAATTCATACACATTTTAAAAAAATTTTATCAAATATTATTGAAGATATTGAGAATAATAGGTTTATTTTAAGTAAAATTAGGCTATACGGTAAAAGTTGTTGGCACACACCACAACGACATTTATGAACCAAAAAATTTTATAGTGTTTTTGACAGTAAAGTAAGAATAAGTTAGCTGGAATTACTAATTTTTACTTAACTATGTGTATTTAAAATTATAAATATTCGTTGATTAAGCATCGTTAAAAATAGTGCAAATTTGTTAGTAGAATCATTTAACATGAGCTTTGTCATAGATATTTATGAAATATTTAAGCTAACTAATGTATGAGAATGCTGCAAAGAACGTATTCTAAAAGCTTCATCAAGATTGATTATTTTGGTATGCGCTAACAACATTTTGAAGATTGAAAACTTAAATAATGAGAAAACAGCAATTGATGAAAAATAATGAAAAATGTAACTGTATTTTATAATACGTTAGTAAAAATTTACCATACTTTATTATATTTATAAAAATAAATAAAAAGCTTTTAAGAGAAAATATAGATCATTTTTAACCTAAAAAAACATTAAAGACTTTCTTTTACTCAATTTTCACAGCCATTAAACGTTCGAAATTAGGCGAAATAACGTGAAATTGCAATAAATAGCTTTGACTAAACTATGAATTTTTTTAGCTCAAAATGTAAAATATGATTATGTTACTGTTTCTATTTGATAAGGAAGAGTTGAACCAACTTTTAAAAAAAAAATAATTTCGAAATTTTACAAAAAAATTACCGGAGAGACACCTTAATAAGTAATACTACATGATTTCAAAAATTTTGAAGAGTATTTTATACATTGGAAATAATAATCATGGTAATAATATAAATCATGTAGACCTGTTTTGATCATTATGATAAATTCGTTGAAATGCCGTATAGAAATATCTAGCTGGTTATTATTTATCTACAAAAAAGCATAGCTTTTGGTAACAACTGATTTCTACCAATGCGCTTTTTATTATACTACTATCAATCTTGATAAACGAGAATTATTCACAGCAGTCATGGCGTATCTCTCGTTCGTCGATAAAATCACGACAAAATACCATCTATGAAATCGTTGTTATGCAGCAGCTGTAGTAAAAAAGAAAAGACGTGTATCAGAACTGTGTATGCGCGCAGCGAGTGCAGCGATAATCGAGAGAAACTGAGAACCCCTATCAATGTGCAGAGGGTGACTGACGTTAAGTATTCGGTATAGAGACCATTTAGGGATAGTAAAACGATAACGATGCAGGGTGATGCTCTTCCCCGGCTTAAACTCCCTTCTCTGCGCCTTTTCCCGCTATCTCGCTCTTTTACGCTTGAAAATTACGGCCTTACCGGGCCCTCTTGTTGCTTTATGTATGTGTTCTAGCATAGCAACATCAATGCATAAAAACTACTTGTACTGGTCCCTACTTCTTTTTGCTTCATATTTACTAAACTCTTGGTAGCTCGCATGTCTGTATCTACAAAAATGAAGGATCAAAAGAAAAATGTACAAAACTCAATTTTGTTAAAGTATAGTTTTTTATTTTTTGTGACTTGGCTAGACTTTTAACGCTGTTTATCTGGAAACTTGGCGCCTGAGGGTTAGTCAGCACCATAAAAACCAGTGCAATTTGTAGCTTCGATTTTCAATATAGACTTCTCGCGTTTTACGTTCGTGCGTGAAAGTTCGCGTGTAATATGGCTTTTTGATGTTTCAGTGCTATAACTCACAGAATTCACAATCAATTCTTTGAAAAAGATGAAATGAATATTATATAATATTTCATAAAACTTTAATGTAAACATCAAACGTATGATATTTTATATGGATATTGTAGTATTTACGTTTTACGATTTAAGCAAATGCTTTGCAATATCATAAAAATTGCATTATAAAAATCTGATAACAAATTTTCAATAATATAAAAAATTGTTTTTAATCCTGTTCTGAACAATAGGTGATTTAGTAATTATATAACGTACTGTAGATATTCTCCATACAGCACAATTTACGCCCACGTGATAATTTAATATTATTTCTGCTAGCATCAACTAAGGTCTACACAAAATATAAATTATCAAAAATCGTCTAGCTATATAAATTTCAAATA